>OX104127.1:110961345-111380240 GCA_944470555.2 Heterobilharzia americana
GATTGGTTCCAACTAAAAAAATCATACCACTAATGATGATAGTAGTAGTAGAGTAAGCGGAAAAAAGAAAATCAGATGATTACCTTTCAAATGCATATTTTAATTTATTTTATTAGACTAATTTGAAATGAGTACCCCAAAGATTCTTTACAGTATTCATATACTTTTTTATGAATAAATCATTACTCATTTCAGTGTGAAGAATTCACTAACTACCAAATTCCATCGACACTCAATTTCTAACCAATAGGATATTAGAGTCGAAGACATATTAATTTGTCATAGTCTCGTTAACCAGAAGGGTGATCAGCTCCCAGCAACCTTGTGCAGTTCTCAATTTAAGGCATAAGGCTAAACTTGATCCCTGACTTTTACTATTGTCTATTTTAACTTTCTTAATTCTAACATTTTACTCTTAACTGGACCAAATGTTAGAGATGATGTGTTCCCTCAAAACAAGCATCCCTTTCAGCGAAGGTTTCAGTAGGGATAGATGCCAAATGAAGTTACTTACATTTACCTGAATACGACTTTTTGATTTAATGATGCTTCAATGGTGTATGTTGAGAAAATATCTCAGTTAAGCTGATAAAAAATAATAGTTTCCTTGTAACCATCTTAGAATCAAGCAGTTTGGTATTAAATATAACTCTAACGCAGTTCTAAAATTCTAGTCTTCCACTACCAGGACTAATTATAACAATTAGTTAGTTATATAAAATAGTTGTAGAAACACTCAACGGCAAAAAAGGTTTCTGTGTAAACCACGCACGATATTGAAGGATAAGTGGCAAACTGTGCCACCAGGTTTTGGCGCTCTCAAATACATATTTTAATCTAGGTTGAAGAAACTGAGTGGCCTGTAGGTCGACATGATCTAATATCAAGCTGATTTAGTATACTATGCGTGACTCTGAGATAGTCGAAGTTTTCACGCTGTATTTAGACTACCGACTTCACTGATTTCTTGTCAGCTATGTGTTGTATACATTTACCCAGGTTAGTTAGAAGCATCTCTCATAGTCGATTATTTGAATTTTCCCAATACTGCGATTGATATTTATTGCTACAAAGCAAAGGAACTATGCAGCCATACGCTTTTTTACGCACAGAAATTATAATGAATAACGTCACCATAATATTTTTTTTCTCTATAATAAAATGTGATCGACAATTATAAGGAAATGAGGTTTATGGGGACTTTATTTGTAAGGTAGTATTCATCACGGACTGCCACTGGCTGAAGAACCACTGAATACATAGGAGCACTGAACAGCTGCTTTGTTCTAGTATGGAACTGCACAGCAGTACACCCCCACGACCCCAACAGGGATTGAACTCAGTGAGTGGTGAATACCACCCCAGAAAAAAAATCTCCATAAACCTCAAACTTCACTAGTGACATGCTTGGAGATGGACATCCCGAAAATCCAACTGAGAAGTCATGGCCTTTGGATTCAATCAGTTTCAAGCGAGGTGGATGCCAACTGAAGACCGTAGTGGATAAGCTCGCAAAATGACAGAAGTAAGAAACTGTGGACTACTGAGTGGTTAACGTGTTCGCAGTGAAACATGGAGGTCCTGAGTTCGATCCCTGGTTGGGTCGTGGGCGTGTACTTCTCAGGAGTCCGATACTGAGAAGAAACAGCTGTACAGTGCTCCCAGCTATTCAATGGTTCTCTCTCTTAAAAATTATAAAGGAGCGGATTTGATGTTATCCAGTCCTAATTGCTGACCTGATTCTGACAGTCATTTTACAATATGGTCACGAAGCTTATAGACTCATCATTATTCTGCACTTTGATGGATATTATTTGGCTGGAGACCATCGGTAAGAGGCTCTGCACCTCGGTTTCATGATTTCTGGAACCCATCAGCAACCTTAAGAGAAGCGATGTCCCCAGTGTTGTAGGTAGCGACCCGAACAGCTCAGTGAACACGTCTCCAACTGAAGCACTCGGTCATACGGGTTCAAATCTCTGAGTAGGAATCAGTCCCCTTGAGGTAGCAAATGCGTCTTGTTGACAAATGCCAATTAGCAAAAAATTTAGGTCCAGGGCGTCTCGCCGATTGCACCTAACTAACTAAAATAAATTGATTCCGTTCGGAAAAATATCACCGATGCAAATACCTAGTTCAGTAGCTACGAATTTGTTGTTCTAGAAAGAATAACTTAAACCTCGAAATAGCTCATTAGGTGTTTGAATAAACTAAATAACTTCTATTTCACGAGATGACACGTTAGAAAGAGAGTATGTGTGCGAAGATTATACAAGAAAGCCTTTACGGAGACATTTTTTGATGATAATTAATGACTGAATTGAATTTTTCACAAAGCATATGGAATGTATGAAGTGAATTCTATTTAATGCATACTAATGATGGGCATGAGTGTAGTTAGGACATGTAATGATAAGTTTTATAGAGATAAAGTTACAGTGTAGATATCACTTTCCTGAATACATTTTTTGACAGTGTCACACTTAGAATAAGTGTGATTTCCATCAACTTCTGGTTTTAGTTAACTGTTAAAAATTTATGTCAACATCACCTCAGAAAAACTAAATCTAGAGCAAAATTTGTTAGGAACGGTGATGTTAAATAGTGGTTAAATCATACGAATTAGAAAATCAGGAAAGACTTAATTTGTAGGATGGATGGATATCATTTTACTTCATGAATATTCATCAGCTGCATGCAGCTTAAAACTACAGTGGTCAGTCACCAGAAAAAATCACATAACACAACATACTTTAACCACGAAATATGGAACGGTAACACATACGATTTTGTAAATTAGGGAATCGAAATATTGAGGAAGTATAAAGTATAAGTTGTGCATCAAGATCACTGCTAACTGATATGCTATGAGAAAGGAATTGTACAAATAGGTAATGAATGTAAACGAAGGAACAGTTAATGCTAACAAACAGATTATATGATATGCAAAGAAATGATCTCTGTAAGATTAAGATCAAGTCAATGAGTTTCAATCATTAGGTCAAATCACTTAGTCATCCAAAAGCCATCAAATTATCAGCCCGATGTCCCTCATCTGCTTGCTTCATTTCAGTTACATAACTTATGATTTTACTCATCTAATGATTTTAACTAACTGACTTGATCTTAATCTTACAGAGATCATTTCTTTGCATATCATATAATCTGTTTGTTAGCATTAACTGTTCCTTCGTTTACATTCATTACCTATTTGTACAATTCCTTTCTCATAGCATATCAGTTAGCAGTGATCTTGATGCACAACTTATACTTTATACTTCCTCAATATTTCGATTCCCTAATTTACAAAATCGTATGTGTTACCGTTCCATATTTCGTGGTTAAAGTATGTTGTGTTACATATATATATATATATATATATATATATATATATATATATATATATATATATATATATAGACAGTGTAATATATGGTCTCAAAGCTTTCAGAAATAATAAGTTTCAGATTTTGTTCAATCAGGTAACGCCAATGAATATCTGATATATTCGCAAATCTAAATATTTATACACTACTCAAAACCGTCATCCTTAGAAAACATACTTTTACTTGCTTAGTTATACAACTTTCTAAATTTGCAGTCAGTAATGAGCCAAAAAAGATTCCGCAATGATAAGTGTTTGAAGGTAATACAAGATTAAAACGTAATTTTCTCACCATGACAATTAGAGATGCGCTAGCTAAACGGTGCAGTTCGTGAATAATTTTCTTATCCTTAGGCATCGAATAGTGAAGGTGGATCACAGTTTCACTCCCATTATTATTATTATTATTATTATTATTATTATTATTATTATTACTATAGTAATAATAATAATGGTCCTACTAATAACATTAGAAGAGTATAGAAGTACTAAGTTTTGCAAAGAACTATACACATTTTTTCATTCTTCTTCTAATGGGAAGAAACAATTTCAGTGAATAAAAAACTTACACTAAAAATAGTTAACCATTGTCCTTTTATTTACATAAGAATATGTAAAAATGAAACCGGAAACCTTTAGGATTTATTGAACATATATACATCAAATATATCCACCCATATAACAACAGTCTGACGGAAGTGATACTGTAAGAGAGATTTCGTGTCTTGTAAACAAAGAAAACTATATCAAAAGTTATTCTAACAATCTACAAGTCTATAAAATGTAAAACCTTTTTCCTCCTTTTTTGATTTAAGACATTAAATCCTATAAGTCAACTTTAGATTGTTAGGTGTTTCCTATAAAGAAATATAGAAAGGAAATACACTCGATATTGTTTTAGAAATAAATTTATGACATCTTAAACACAAGTTTAAAGGAAGTTAAATTCTTAGGAAATAAATATTATTACTCTAAAAAAATATAAGTTGAATTCATTAAAAAAATATGAAAGTGGAGACAATTTAATTCTAAGCTCAAATCAAAAAATGTCTAAACATTACACACCTATGCCGCCGCTATACCCCTAACACAAGTCAGCACTTTTACAAACCGTAGTTTTAACATATGTTCACTGCTTCAGACTGCATATCTTCTCATATCATTTTCAGAATAACGATTAGTGCTTCTGATGTTGATAGTTACGCAGTAATACATCAGGAGATCACAGCCTTATTTATATGCACTTGATACAACCATATAGTAAGTGTTCAACGAGCCCATCGTTACAAAGTAGACTATTCTTCGACTTCAGGAAATGTTCTGCTTAGGGATCAATAGCTCCTTTTTATGTTTCATTATTTGACATTAGATATGTGCATTCAATATATTGTATGCTTACAATTTACTCTAAACAGAATCAGTCCGTTCAGTGTATATGACAGAAGTACGAAATTCACTTCCATCAACTGTACACAATAATTCACAATAACATATATTTATTCTCTTCTTTGTCTTATACGTACAAAAAGAATAGGAATTCATCTAAACAAGTCAAAAACCTCTTGATATTTACTGTAACCATAATGTAATTCAATTTACCTATGACTTTTTTCGTTTCATGACAAAGTGGGCGGTTCAGTTCGTGAATAATTTGCAAATTGATCATCCTATTTTGGGATACCGTTCCATACAAGTCAGCTAGCCAGATTCTGGTGATCTGAACTGAATCGGCTTTGTGAGGTGAATTTTTTCGAGTAGACTGCTGACAGCCTCGGCCTTAAACGAGTATAAACAACCATCCAATGTTTAAATCAATCTGATCTGACTGGCAAAATCTACAGATCAGCTTGAGTGGTTTGTAACTACTCAAGTGGTTCAGTTGTAGTATCTTTCGCTAGTTCATGACACTTTTGTGTCAGAGATCACAGGCTATGATCTAGGATGGGTGGATGGGGATGGGGGCGGAAATCCTGTTTATATTATAGTTGTGCGGTTTAAAAACGACTCGGTGGTGAGAAATCTCAACGAAAATCGAGCACTTTTTAAATCATTTGCAAATAGATCATCCTATCATATCTTCTGGGTTGACAAACGAATTGGTCTAGAAAAAGCCAATAGAAAGCGAATGCGACCCTAACGCAGTGTACTAAGAGTGATTACCTATCAGAGACCCTATCTTTCTCCCGACATACTTCTCAATTAGGTAAGAAATATACGTTGACGATGTATTACAAAATAAGACAATTCATATCGTTTATCAGTAAACCATTACTAATCTTTCGTTTACCTGCTGTCTGTAATCAAAAGTCAATCATTTCCATTGACAGATAGGAAGTCAAACGAAAGTAGAGCCTGACATAAAAGTGCATTGCTTCAATGTGTCATATTTTACAGCAGCAAGTAAGGAAACAGTGGATATAAAAAATGATATTAAGGTGAACAAATGTACATGAAGGCAACGAAAACATATATATAGAGGTTAACAATATGTTCGAAAATTTGATGACGATGAGTGTATACACATATACCATTGTAACGATCTCCAGTCATATCACCAAGTCTATAAGCGCTGATTCCTATCGTCTCGAAAATCCCAACCGACCAGACTACACTTCCCTAAGCGACTAAGACCGGCAGTCAGCTACTTCATGAACTGGTAGAAAATCTTCGTTTGGTCAACCTCAACAGATTTAATCCTACTTCGGCTCACATCACATGTCAAAGTAGGCAGTACCAGGACAAATGCAACATATGTTCAAGTTGTACCAGACAGTCAACGTTCACAGCTTCATCAACTGACTCGCCTTTCTTGCTTAATACTCTACGTCTAACCTCAAAGCCACTCACAAGATGATTTCATCACATGCGAGCAATGCTATGAAGGTAACTATCATCAAAAACCTATAACCTCTTCATATCATCTTCTATGTCTCGGAGTTGCACAACAAGATAGAAACAGTTGCATAGTACACTCGTCCTTCAATACGTGATCGGATAACTCTTCATTACTTGAGATGTAAAACGGTAAATGTCTACATGAGTTAGATATTAGCTAAATCTATTCAATAATTCAGGTAGGATAACTAACTAACAGTAGTATCTCATAGAAATATGCCAAATGCGTACTCTAAATCGACTAGATATCCTCCTAGGAGTAAGTCAATTTCTAAGAAGTCGGAATCACTTCGAGTTAATCCCATCAGTACACAAATAACAAATGGAAACAAGAACGGTAGTAATGGACACCCCTGGCAGACAGCACTATTTGTTGTTACTTTGGATGATGATTCCCTATAACAGTTGTTTTCGTAATAAGACGCCTATTTAATAACGAACCCATATCCAGGGAAAACACTATTTTACTTTCTGAATTCTGATCTTCAACCAAGTTAATAAAACCAAATACATCCCTGGTCCTACATATGCAAAACACTCTCCTCTACAGTTCCAAGATTTTTAGGAAAAAGACTGAGTCAGCGAAGAAATATATTCTTTTTCGATTAGGTCTTCGTACTTGGCTCTACACTAATATATAGTATTACAATTCAATCAAAATACCACCAAGTGATATGAGTTGGCCAACAATAATTATAGATTTCAAGTAAGTCATGAAGATATTTTCGAAATTAAGATGTAAATAATCAATAGAGTTATTAAAATTGGAAATATGAAGCAGACTATTAGTAGGTAAATGAAATGATTTTTCATTAGTGTTTAGTCATAAACAGTAGAATATTATGCAATAAAAAGGAGACAAATGAATAGTGATAGAAACAAGAAGGGGAAGAGGTGTACAAAGTAATGCTAGAGGTAATGAAAGTGGACGAACAAACTTCTTTTGAACACAAAGGTTAGGTTTGTAAAGGTGGATTCCAACCACCTCTGCTATGTGAAGCAAACGAGTGCGTAATCCGTGTGGTAAATTAGCTGGAATATGATGAATAATTTTGAAAGCTTTTCAAGTATCTACTTGATGTCAAGTGTCAACTAGATGTGCAACTATGGAGCTCTTAAATGTTCTCATTTGACCTTTGGTCAACCAAGATGGGTGGTGCTCAGTAATTCGACAATCAACCTGCCTCACTATACGGCCAATGTAACTAGCTCCGCAGCAGCAGTGGAACTGATAAATACACATTGAAATGGCAGAATCAGCAGTTTGTCTTCATTTCGTGCACCTAGAATCGAACGACTGTAGAAGATGGGATATAATTAAGTGGCTGCGAATGAATGATTTATGTCTAATGTCTTGTCGCACAAACTCGAATACCACCAGCAGCCCAGCCACAGAACTACCAGTGAACACAAGCCCTCCGACAAAACCAGAAGTAAAGTTCTGAACGCCGTAAAGTGGCTGAAATCTGGGAAAGCAGTAGGACCAGATGCAATTCCGCCAGAAGCACTGAAAACAAACGCACAGACAACAGTGGACATGCTCAAACCACTATTGTAGAAGGTTTGCAAGGAAGTAGGGAAAGGGACCTTCCGATTGGAAGAAGAGCTACCTTGTCAAACTCCCGAAGAAGGGCGACCTAAGTCTTTGCAAGAACAACAACTGGTGCAGAATCATGCTCCTGTCCCTATCACTGCAAGCTAAATATTAAGCCGTATCATCCTGGAGAGACTAAAAAACGCGCTGGATTCAAAATCACGACCGGAACAGGCTGGCTGGCTGGCTGGCTGGCTGGCTGACAACAAACCAACCAATAACCCATCACCCAACAAATATGCAGTTGAAGAAAGTGGAGATGGATGGGATTTGATTGAAAATACACTGAGAAGACCGATTGAGGACATCACGCATCAGGGCAAGCCAGGCCAGGTCAGGCCGTCGAGTGGAATCCAAAGGGGAAACGACGAGTTGGGCGTCCAAGGCGAGGAGAGGCGAGGGTGACATGTAGGAGATGGTGTGAGGAAGAAATGAAAGCTTCTGGGTGGTTGTGGAGTCAGGTTCGAAAGACTGGAGAGAACAGAGTGCAATGGAGACGTGCTACTGAAGCCCTATGTTCCACTAGGAACCCAAAGGACAAATAATAAATAATAACAAAAATATTTTGTGCTTCAGTTAAACATCATTTTACTGAGATAAGAGCCAAAATACAGGCCAGAAAAAAATGTACTACAATAATGTCATTTCACAACTTTTGCTCCGAATTCACTCTTTCTTATATCTCAATGTTGCTCGCTAAGAAGTAGCACAATACAGTAGCCTTTTACATGTTTATATACTAGGCTATAGATTATACCGATTATCTTGCAGGTGAAAGACACTACCCCAAATGTCAAGGACTTGAATATGTGGAGTGTGAACCAGAGTCCCTAAACCACAATTTCAATGCATGGAAATCTGGTTTACCAATTATACTTCTAAAAGTGCAGAACCTCATCTAACAGCCTATAGGTGACTGCAAAACGTGATGTAAAAAACATTTTATTTCTGAAAAATAACAGGATCTTTGAGAAATGGAAAATAATTCCTTGGAAACTGATCAAAAATGATTGAAAAATACACTTTTTTTAAAGAAAAAAAGTCGCATAAAGTTACATAAAATGACTTCAGTGACTTATAAGTGGAAGATGATATTACCCCACTCATAAAAATTAAATATCAGGAATTAAAGTAAAAAGTAGATGCTAACAGCAGGCACAAAATCCGATTTCAGATAATATCACGTTTCATATTAAAAGAAGACATTTTATCACAGGAAAGTTCAAGTAAAATCACCTCTTCCATGAAATATCGAGTTTGGAAAAAAAACCACTTAAAAAAAGTATGGTACGTAGAAACTATGGAGAAATTACAACAACAAAGTTAAATATTAACAGATACTTCAAATTTCTTAAACTGTAAAGACTAAACAATAAGGTTATTCGTTGTTTCAACTAGATGATTTACTTCTGGACACCAGCTGTTTTGTACAATACATTCTGTCATCCAACTATCTTTAACGAAATGCGGAACACGAGTAAATTGATGCATCCATGAGGTAAGTGTTGAATAATTGTCAGTTAACCAAACATTTAACTCCAACGTTCTAGATAATGATGACAGCTTGAAGGGATTATTAAAAATAGATATATGCAGATGCCAAGAGAAAACAAGTTAACTTTAGAATTCTTAATAGCTCGTGAAATTTGAAACATAAATCTTTATATACATTAATAGATTAAAGTTAGGGAGATAGATTATAATTTATGCACTACCGAAACACTGTGCAGTGTTATGTCCAAAGATTTGACATTTTAATGTGAACTATAAATATGACAAAAGTAATAATAAATCCCAACCAATAACCACGTTGGAATAGCCTCGAAGTGTATAGAAAATGTTGTTTTTTTTTTAATTCAACTTTTATTTGCTTCTAGTAAATGAAAGTTTAGTTATAAGTTCTTAGAAAAATAGTAATATCAAAGTAGACGAAGTTGTGTGAGAGAATAAACAATTTGAGACAAAGGTTACTACAAATATTCATGCTTCAAAAGATGTCAAGGAGTGAATACATCTGCACCACTGTGACTGATTTCCAGCCATTTCATCAAAAGTCTTCAACCACTGATTCCTATCGTCTCAGGGACCTTTGTAGGGTAGTCTACATCTCTTCACACGTCTCATACCAACATTAAGAGACTTCACCGACTGGTGCTACATCTTAGCCTGGTAATCCTGAACCCTCTTCAAATCTTATCCAGTTTCCCCTATCATGCCACATCAAGGTAGGTGGTGGATCGGCATGCACAGTCGACTGAGGTTCACAACCTCATCAATCGACTTCCCTGTCTTGCCTAGAACTCGGTTAAAGTAAATAGCAAAATGTGATATAACAGTTAGGATAAAAAAAAAGGATAAATATGCACCAGTGCTAATGAAATTGATTCTGGGCGATATCACCTAGCGTGTACAAATTCCTATATGCGTACTTTATATCTCAATCATTAGATTTTATTCAACACAGAGAACAATGGCCTAATGTTAATTACTAACCAAAAACCTCAACCTGTAGTAAATAGTTTCACAGATTGCGTTTATCTTTCCAATCTATAGAACTTGTGTACCTTAAAAAATTGATAGATGAGCTTATTTTGTATCAACTCAACCTATTAAAACAGCAAAACAGTATTCTTAAAAAGGTCAGAAAAAAAATATATTAATCTTACCATTACAACATGTGTTGGATTGATGCAGTTGTTATTGCGTGATCCCATACAATCAGCAGTATGTGACTCAACAGACATGAGTTTATGATAAGCTGAGTTTAGAAGAAACTGTAAATTACATAATGACTCCGGTTTATAAATACAGATAGGTCCAATACACATACAACCAAGTCTACGCATATCAGTAATCATCAGTCGTTGTTGAAGCTCTAAACTAACTGATTCATCGTTTTTATGTTCTTCATTACAAGGATTTAACAATGGACGTATAAGTACTAAAATATATCCTGTCATCGGATGTAAAACATCAGTATCACCCATAAATTCATTTAACAGAAGTTTCAATTTCGAATAATGACTGAGTTTAGGAACCTAATGAAATTCAAAAACGAAAAAAATTAAAGGTTTAAAAGTAAACCAAATAATATTACTGTTCATTGAGTCTACATTCCAAATGTAAGCGTACATGAAGCAGATCTTATAGTCTAACCTATAATATGATCAATTCAAATGTGAATACATAAACTAATCGACTGGGAATTTCGATTGAAACTTGTGAATTTATTAACTCTTTCTGCCTTTATATTTATTATTTACTTCAAAAGAAGTGACATTTCTTTCTATAAAACGGATGGAAAATATTTCAAGGTATCAATCACGAACTGACATCAGTTGGAGAACAAGCGAAAACCTAGGAGCACTGGTCAGTTGTTTCGTTCTAATTAAATACTTCTCAGAAGTCCACACTCACGATCCATCCAGGGATTGAAATCATGACAGTTAGATCTCAAAGGCAAGCACTTTATCATTCAGTCATTGAATTGGGAACCAATAGTTCACGTCTCCTTACCTCTGTCAATTTGTGACATAACGTAACCATTATACGATGCAACTTGCGAGTAATTAACCTCATATCCGGCTTGGCTGACCCCATAGGTCACGGCTTCCCATTAGAAATTTATGAAATTCATTTTAAAGCAAGGCCCTAATGAGCAACTCAAACACAAGTAGGCTGAATGGGTGGCATTACAATCTACTGTAATAAAAGCATTACGAGCAGGCAGTACTATTCTATAAATAATAGGAAAACGCCTAGTGAGTTTTCAAATCTTTTTCTGATCTAAAACTAATGAAGATAATGATTTAGAAAGGATTGTGGGACAGTGACCAGTAATCGCAAATAAAAATCAACAACAAAGAATCTACCCATCCACTAAATGAAGCACCAACAGATTAACAATATTTAAAAGTTAGTCACTACAACCATCAATCTGTATACACTGGAATTGAAAGGTCGGAAGAGCCAATAATTACCGAAGTTGTTGCTGAGAACAACGGATAAGCTAATCATTGGTTGGTAGATGAATGCCATGTTAACAAAGTAGATGAAATGTTGTTTACAAACTTTGCCAAATCTTCAATCTGGGATTTGAAAACTAAGTGGGAAACCACCAAAGTTCACAAACTTCTAACGAGGTTGAAAAAAATATCACAAAGCGAAAAATCCACAGATGACATGAAAAGCCTTCGCCAAAAATCATAGTCTACTGCTAGCAAATGGTATGGGCGTTAGCTGTGAGGTCACAAAAAACTACTGAACAGAAATTGCAGATAATTCAACCTGAGAAACAACCACTAACCACAAACAAAAAACTTTGTACAAAAGAAAAGAAACCAGGCTGAACAAATCACATGAAATAAATCATCAACTTCAGTTGAATTCTAGGGTGTAAAGCTATAGCTCACTGCTCTAAGAGGTCGAATTTCATCTAGTGGGTCACAATTTTAAGCCGATACAAATTTGGGTTGTCTAGTAGCTTAGAAAACCCGGAGACAAGTGTGTGGGTCGAGTTGAAATGCACTCAGCGACCACATGCACGTTAGTGAAGTAGACAATCAACTACATCTATTGTGTGAAGGCTAATGATACTACCTGGCTTCCCTAACCTTGGTAGATGCAGCGAGATTCAAACCCATGGCGAATCGCGTAAATCGATCAGCCATAGCTCCAAAAGTGTGTGCGTTGTTGTCTTCTTTGGGATAAGAAAGCAATGAAATTTCATACGATTGTACTAAATGGTCAGAAGCCAGTTTATGATTTTGGTGAAATTATATGGCACCACTGAATATCTTCAAAGATCTTCAGTCTTAGTAATTGTAAACTACTTTCGTAAATGTATTAATGATGGATCGTGGCTAGTAGTAGAGTCTAGGATGCGCATTTCGTCCTATTAAGGACTCGTCAGCTGGAGGTGCCTGCTTCCCAGTGAGTGATGTTGTTCTCACCGGGATTCGGACTCGGGAGCGATCGCTTCAAACGGCAGGGCGTTATCCACTACACCACCGAGCCACGATAGCCACTTTTTGTGTGACGGGTATAGTTTAGTATAATTGTTTTTATATGATACCGTCGTTGTTTGCAGCAAATTGATCGGTCTCTATTGGCATACGGGCTCCTTGTGCGGATGCCTCAATATTGCCTGCATTGTAATTATATATCAGAAGGTACATCCAGCTGACGAGTCCCAAACAGGACGAAATGCGCATCCTGGATTCTACTGCTAGCCACGATCCATCATTAATATAATTACAACGCAGGCAAAATCGAGGCCTCCGCACAAGGAGCCCATATGCCAATAGAGACGGATCAATTTGGTCCGAGCAACGACGGTATCATATAAAAACAATTATACTACTTTCGTGAATGAATTGCTCAATGCATTTGCCAACTTTCTAAGAAAGCACTGCTAGCCAGGAGGTTTTCTTTTCGATACAAAGTTGCTATATACCCATAATTTTGCCTAACTTTTGCCTTATACTTCCCTACAACTATAAAATAACTTTATCATTGCTGTTCTCCAACAGTTGCTAGAAAATTTTCCCCCACCTGCTTTTGAAGGTTAAACTCTTATTGCTCGTTAACTCTTTTAACCTATTAGTGAATTTAGTGTTGCCAAGGTCGTTTAGAATGTATATACTCAGCTTTGCTCTCAACTGTTTTGACTTTTGTTGAGATATTAAAATCTCCCTGTCTTTTCTTCTTGTCTTCGAGTGCCGATGGTATTGTTGTGGTGGTGGTTGACGTTCTGATTAGCGTTTAGAGTCGATTCATTTGCGCGTTAGGTTCGTATAGCCTGTAGACTGTTAAGTAACACTACCGGTCAAACCAAAAGTACTTATTCTTACTAGATCAAAGCCGAGATTTACTAGACATACTCTGCACAGAGATGTGTGAATGTTTAATGCACATTTTCTGCTTAATTATTCATTTTTCTTACATCTAAAAGGAATTTAATGAAAGTCCTAAGGTAGTATTCACCACAGACCCCAGAGGGGTTGCGGATGCGCACTGCTGAAGAGTCCCATAAAAGGAAGAAACAGTTGTCCAATGATCTCAGGTTACCAATGGTTCACCAAGTGATTTCAGTAGGTGACAAACATCATCTTGAAATCAATCAATCCCCATAAAACTCCGAGTTGAAATAAGTTGACTGGCAAGCTTCACTATCCTGACCAGATTGAAAACGTTGGTTGAACCTATCACCCAATTCTACCTATTCGGCTAGTCACCCATGAAATCATAACAGAAGTACAAGACGTTAGCTGGATATTCATCACACTGCTCAAGAGTACAGAGAAAGCAGTATGATTTATTAAATATATCACACAGCGGAATGGTATTATTTACTGGATTACGTTTTAAGATATCTTGATATGACTATGGACAATAAATCGTGTCAGTAAACTATACTATTCCGCTGTGATTTATTACAATGGCTGGAGAATGCATGCTCAAAGTATGCACAAATATATCTAGTAAATATGTGAAGTAGACCTAAGTGGACTTACACTTAGTTTCGATATTGCTTTCTTCTCCTCTGCGGCTTCAGAGAAACATGACATATCATTGAAAATCAAGTTTAGTTCCTCCGGTGTAGTTGTTTCACTGAAGCTGTCGCCAAATTTGTCGTATTCTTGAGCTAACTTGTCAGCCACTGAAGAACTCATTGAATGCATATCCTTTGGTTTCCACGGCAGTAATGACTGTTTATTGATGCAAGCAACTAACCAACTTAAGCGAACTATGTTGTGTTCGGTAGGACAAGAGCGTTTACGCGAAGTACTAGAATAATTCAACAAATTTTTAACCTAAAGTAATGGAAAAGAGATTAAAGTTAACAACACCACCTTTTAAACTCTGCAAAGCTTATAAGGACAACAATTGTCGATCTTCGGGTGTTGAAGATAATATTTATTTGGTCAAAGAAGACTGAATTATGCGCTACACTTAGTATTAAAACAAACGAGAATAGCTACTTCATGAAGCCTATAAATGTATCTATATGACTGCATATAGTATGGTGTTATTCTTAGGTTGGTGAGGTGATATACGTCCCCTGTAAACTAGATATCTTTTGATAGCTTTAAAAGGCTACACAGGTAAGACAAATATTAAACTTCGTTCAAGCTAAAATCTGTTCAACATATGACACTTCATTAGATTTCTGTCCAATTACAATTTATCATATTTTGAAACTGGCCCAGCTTAATTTGAAGATTTTTCTTCAAATATTTTGTTTTTACATGCACTGTTGAAAAGTTATAACCACTAAAGGCGATGTGCATTTATTTTTACACTTACTTTCTTGACCAGATGGATTGAAGAGATGCCCGAGTTAATATGTATGTGTTGTTACTGCAGCCACTAATGTCACACCAGCTGACCCAGAGAGAAAACAAATTGAGGGCAAGCCCACATAATGCACTATATATCATTTGTCTAGCAAAATATATGACGTATACAAGGTCTTAAAGTGTAGGTGGGCAAATCAGGAGTGATTCTAAAAGTCACCCTAGCAACAAATGAAATAACCAATTCAACTTCTTTATTTTATTTATACCAGCCTTTCCAATCGAAATACGGAAATCTAATAGACTATTTTAGTTGTTACCATAGCGGTCTCTAACATCAAATAACTGCAGGGCCACCTTAGCAACTGCTGAGATAACCAATCAATGCTGCGGTAGTTTGGATCCGAAGGTAGTTTTCCACAGAATGCAGAAGCGTAACTGGTTGTTATATCAGTCGCTAGGATGGCGTTTACCGTCACCACCCCCTCCCCCCCCCAAATCAGGATGTGAAAGAATGAGAACAAATGCAGACAAAATGAAAGATTTGTAATTGATTGGCTCTCATTCCTTTTAAGTACGGGCACTTATAAAGTTCTAAAAAAAAGCACATACGAACTGCGAATCTCATAGGTTACTTGGATCACGTTACGTGGCGATAATCAATAGAACAGCGAAGAGCCGGTATAACTAAGACTAGGAAGACAACTCCATGTCCGATATAACGGAAGTAAACATGTCGCTAGACAAGTGAATAAACTAGACATTCGTTCATGTTATTTACTGAAAAAACTAAATCACAATAAAGATAATAACAATGACAATAACAACCACTTTATTCCGAAAAGTATGTACGCTATAGTATGGAATTCTCAGTATGTAGTATTTCAACAAAGTCACTCCCAGAACAGTATTTTTAGACAAAATGATTACTACATCTGAATGATGTTGATAATAACAGTACTAAAGGTAATAGTGTGAAACAGACAACTGGTGTTGGAGAAGCGTCTGGTCTAGAATTGAGAATCAACAGGAAAGTAGAGTGCAAGTTTGGTGGTGACGGTTGCTTCAACCAGTACAAGAATCTGCAAGTCAAGCTAAGTATCTGAGGGAATATGAAGAATATGATGTACGTTTGTGCACTGAAAAGTCCATTTTTATCAAACATGATATATATTTTTTCAGTTTGAGACTGACAGGCGAAACGGCTAGTTGAATGCATCTCAAAGTGTGCAGGAGTACATGAAACGTTCAGAGGTAATAGTTGCATTGAAAAGAAAAATTTTAAATGTATGTTCCGTGGAAAATTTTGACTGCCGGTATCCAGCACTTCGTTATTAAGCTTCATGTGGCATTGCTGACACTAGTGCCTATTATTTCGTTCAAATACTGTGTGGAATGAGTAATGTTGAGCATAACTGATTGAACCTCTTCATGAATTGTGACAACCTCGCCTAGGTAACTAGTACACCAGTTACCAGCCGGTCCTAACCTCGGATAAAGAAGGGAGGTTGGACAAACGAATAGCAAACCTAGCCCGAAAAAACAAATCTAACAGCTACAAAAACTTTAAAGCACAAAAAAATATCAATAAATAAATTAACTTATTCTTCGACAGAAAACGAGAGACAGAATGACGCCTGTTGGCGGAGGTAGTCGAGAAGACAATTGGCCAGTGTGTGTCTTATTCTGTGCTCTCGATCAAACCAAAAGCAAACATAGGAAAATCGAATGTCCACACAACGTCTAAAGCTAAATGGCTAAGCTGCCCACATTCCAAAAGAAGTGAGAAGATATGGCGCAAAAGTGCCAGCAAGAGAGGCATCTGTACACAAAATGGATGTCGATTCTCCAAACCCTTCCCTGAAAAGTCAATGACCTCCACCGATATACTCACTCAGCCAACAATCACCAGCACAGCACACTGAGATTTCAAGCGGTTACCATGATGTCCACCTTTAACAGCTACCCTAGGTGTGACATCTTATGGGATTTTGTCACATGGTCCAAACAATTGGTTCATGGTTCACATCATACGCATCTACAAACGCTTGGGAAATCAAGCAGAGCATTTGTCCAGGATGAATAAGAACAGCGTTTCCTCTTTGAATACTGTTTGTGTCTGTATGAGTGGTGAGACATGGTAGGTAAACCAACTGTATGCACATGTTCAAGACTCTAATATTCACCGAACATTTATTAGTAGTTTTCTCATAATTCACAGCATTAACAACTACTAAAATCATTGGATCCACTATCACCTTACACATCTAAAATCCAAGAACAACGAACCCGATGAAATCAGAGCGGTTTCAAGTCTGGTTGTAAGTGTATTGATTGTACACTAATCGCACACAGCTATAATTAGAGAAAATTGACTGTAACAATATTCTTAGGCCTATGGCTGCTAACACTGTATATTGCTGAAGCATGTCTAATCGGATGTTTGTGGCTATGTTAAACTTCATGGTTACATATTTGGTGGGGCGACTGTCGAGTAGTGTTTTCTAAAGTTATCTGCTCTATTCTATTTACTCCGATTAGTTTGTATTGCATTCTTGCTGTGGATTATGTTATTCTATTTCAGATCTCTAAAATTTGTTCTCATCCCCTGAAGATTCTTCAGGTAACGTTATAGTATATGGATGATAAGGTCCTATTAGGTAAGAATGCTGAGAAAAATTACTGGTGAGTGTTAAATACTTTTGGTGAAGTGGTTTAGGACTGTCAGTGGTGCATACGTATTGATGCCGCACTGGCGTCCTGCATGCGTGTCTCAAAAACATAGCATGCATGACTCGAAATTCCACAGTTCTAGCAAGAGACGCACGTTGACTAATCAGGTATAAGATATGAGTGTTCTCTTTGAAAGAGATGTGGAAGGAAACCTGCATAACCATGTTAGGGAGGAAGAAGAAACAAGACAAGACAAGGAATGGATCTCGACAGATACATGGAAGCTGATAGAGGAGGGAGAGGAAGATGGTGATGGTGATGGTGAAGGAGAAGATGAACCAGTGTAGTGTAGTGCAGTGCAAGGATGAACAACGGAAAGAGGAACTGAATACAACCTAGCCTATAAAACACTACACTGGACAAGGAAGTGAAGAAGAGTGCTCGCAAAGACAAAAGACACTTCTACAACACATTGGCAAGTGAAGCAGAACAGGCTGCTGGTGGTAGGAGAGACAGATACCTGACCACATTATATCAAATAACCAGGTTACTTACTGTCTGGGAGGGCGGAGATCAACACAGATGAAACCAATGAGAGACAGTGAAGGAAAGCTAGTTAGCAAAGAGGAGGAACAAAGGAAACAATGGGCTGACCACTCCACAAAACTCTTGAGTCGACCATCACCCCACCACCTGCAACTCGTCCAGAAATACCACCAGCAGCCCAGCCACAGAACTACCAGTGAACACAAGCCCTCCGACAAAAGCAGAAGTAAAGTTCTGAACGCCATAAAGTGGCTGAAATCTGGGAAAGCAGCAGGACCAGATGCAATTCCGCCAGAAGCACTGAAAACAAACGCACAGACAACAGTGGACATGCTCAAACCACTATTGTAGAAGGTTTGCAAGGAAGTAGGGAAAGGGACCTTCCGATTGGAAGAAGAGCTACCTTGTCAAACTCCCGAAGAAGGGCGACCTAAGTCTTTGCAAGAACAACAACTGGTGCAGAATCATGCTCCTGTCCCTGTCACCGCAAGCTAAATATTAAGCCACATCATTCTGGAGAGACTAAAAAACGCGCTGGATTCAAAATCACGACCGGAACAGGCTGGCTGGCTAGCTGGCTGGCTGGCTGGCTGGCTGGCTGGCTGGCTGGCTGGCTGGCTGGCTGGCTGGCTGGCTGGCTGGCTGGCTGGCTGGCTGGCTGGCTGGCTGGCTGGCTGGCTGGCTGGCTGGCTGGCTGGCTGGCTGGCTGGCTGGCTGGCTGGCTGGCTGGCTGGCTGGCTGGCTTCAGGAAAAACAAATCATGTGCAGATCAAACTGCAACGCTACTCATAGAATTGCCTGTCAACTCACCTCAACCTCAACTTCATCGATTTTGAAAAGGCCGTCGACAGCGTCAACCGAGAAGTAATTTGGCAGGCAGCTGCTTCAACACTACCGGTCTAGTGCCACAAACCTTTATTAACCTCATTCAACATGATGAGGCTACATGCCAAGTGATTCACAATGGAAAGCTCAGTGACGCATTTGAAGTGGAAGTGGGGACAGGAGTAAGAGAAGGTTGCCGTCTACTATCACCGATCATCTTCTTGATTGTGGCCGACTCGACTGGATCATGCAAGAAACTGTGAGGAGTTGTGAGAAGAGGGGCATACGCTAGCTGGACCAATGAAAAGACCCTAGAAGATTTGAATTTCACCGCTGATGATGATTTATGTCTAATGTCTTGTCGCACAAACTCGAAGATGTACAGGTGAAAACTAACAAGTTGGGAGAAGAGGTGAGGTGAGGGGAGTCAGTGATGACGCGACTTCCTTCAGGAGAACGTAGACAAGACACAGGTAGAGGTGATGAAGATACCCAACTAACAATAACAACAAACACCAATCACCATCAACGGGAGAAGTCTAAAGGAAGTTGTCTCTTTCACCTACGCCTACCTAGGCAAGGCAGCATCGTTTCAATAACAGGTGGCACAGATGTGAGGAGATCAAAGCAGCCAGGATCGGAAAGACAGCAAGACAGGACTTCCCGCATTAACATGAAGCCAGTGTGCAGATCTACTACACTACACTCAGCATAAAATGTGAACAACATCAACACTAATTCAGTCAAGTAAGTCAGTGCTTCTATGTGATGGTTGAGAGACTTGGTGGCGCGTCACGAAAAGCATTTCCAACAAACTACAGACATACATCAACAACACCTGCCGCCTACGCTCACTCGATATTGACACTGAAGATCAGATGGATTTCCAGAATAATAAGAATAAGCAACAAGGAACTGTGGCTGGCTGGCTGGTTGGTTGACAACGAACCAACCAACAACCCATCACCTAACAAATATGCAGTTGAAGAAAGTGGAGATGGATGGGATTTGATTGAAAATACACTGAGAAGACCGATTGAGGACATCATGCATCAGGGCAGGTCAGGTCAGGCCGTCGAGTGGAATTCAACGGGGAAACGACGAGTTGGGCGTCCGAAGTGAGGAGAGGCAAGGCTAGGCGAGGGTGACATGTAGGAGATGGTGTGAGGAAGAAATGAAAGCTTCTGGGTAGTTGTGGAGTCAGGTTCGAAAGACTGGAGAGAACAGAGTGCAATAGAGACGTGCTACTGAAGCCCTATGTTCCACTAGGGACCCAAAGGATAAATAATAAATGATAATAGTTGATTGTGATATTTTCAAATCAAAATAATGTCCATCAAAGTAAGTCAAAAGTTTGATAGACTAAAGTTCAAGCCGGCAGACGTTTTTTCGCCGATCGACGAATAAAAAGAGGATATGACTTCATATATTATAATTGACTTTTAAAGAAACGTTCTTAAAAAATATGCATTTATGCTTACTTTTAATGTAACCTTGTCAATAACAATACAAAAAGTATTATGAGACGGATTTTGTACAACAAGACCACCATGAACACGAATATGATTTTCATACTCCACTTTCTTCTCCAAGTGAATATCATTTGATAACCAAAGGCATATTTCACGATTTTCAAAATAATTCAACTAAAATAAACACAACATAGTCTGTAATTAACAAATTTACATTTTTTAAGTAGTGGAGAAGACTTGTATCTAAGGTCAACAATGATAATCACTTAGTGTTCTCCCATCTTTGAGGTTTGTTCTTGGACATTTCATCACTAGGTGAGGCAACTTCATCAGAACTTACTTCATATAAAAATAGAGTCCAAGAACAAACCTTAAAACTCTGAAAACAATAAACGATTAAATTTACATTTATTAAAAAAGTGATCATTATGGATGTCTTCTAAGAAAAATCGAAATTAGAAGCATATCTAAAACTGTCTAGACTAGATCATCAAGTGACTAGTTTTAAAACACCTTAAGAACTACTGATAAATAGTAAAGGTTAATCAATGAAATATATCTGTAGAATCCCAATGAAGTAGGAAAATAAATTCCTGACATTTCGCAACTTCGTGAAAAATCGCTTCTTCAGAGATTAAAATCTGTACGAGCTACCGAATGTAACATTCGGTAGTTTGTAGCTTGCAATTTTACAAACATATTTTATTTATATCCTTTTACCCAGTGCTCAGCTTATTCAACTCTATCAAGTTAAATTTTGATCCTGAAGTCTATAAGTTAGATTTTTTTATCCTTGATTGAAAATCCTCAGTCAACTGCAGTACGGAACACGGGTACTGTCAGATTTCAAGATTACCACTTTATTACTAAATCACTTGATTGTAACCCTGATTAGAAACCCGTCACCTTTAGATGATTAGCAAGACAATAAAACCATAGAAGATATCTCTCCTAATTTTTTCTTTGTTAGTAAACAAAAATCATGCTCTCCCACACGACAATTCAGAAAATTCTACGCTTCCAAATGATAGTGTAGGGCTTCTTGGTTTGCAGTAGTTTATTACGCAATTTGTATCTAAAAGTCACTGGTTTTTTGTTCAGTACTAAAAGTTGCTTTCTACCAGACCAGTTTTATTGATACAGTAGTCTACTAAGACTAATACATGAATAAACGATCATTAGAGTAAACCCTAATGCCAATTCGACAGAGTGGAATGCCGCCTTCAGGTCAAGGAATATGGCAAGTGTTGGCAGACGGTAAGCATACCCGCGTTCCAAAACACGTCGAACGCTGAAGATCTGATAGATGCACTCTGGCTTAGGTCTGAAGCCTGTCCGATTTTTCCAAGTTTACTGTCGTAAAGCTCCAGTTAGGCATCGCATAACTATGGACTCAAGGATCTTGAACACGATGTTAGTCAAAGTGATCTTCATATGATTGTCACAGGAAGACTTATCTCCTTTCTTATGGACCGGAACAATAGTGAAGCAGGCCGATTCGATGGGACTACCTCCAATTCCCATACACTACCCAGTACTTCCGTGATTTCCTGCCTCCTTTTTTATGAACTTCTGATGGCAGACCGTCAGGTCCTACTGCTTTACTTTGTTCCAGGTTTGAAACACCTTTCTCAAAATAAAAGAGAATCGGATGACCGATTGCTACAAGTGAAATGTGGCTATATGTGAACTAAGGTGTTCTTAAAAGTGGTCTGTTCAACATTCTAGCCCCCTGTTTTGATAAGTTATCATAGTCCCATACTTTTTGGCGACGGTTTCGCTAACCATCATTTTCTTAAACCTAGTATCGTCAGCAAGACGAAACAACGATCGAGTAGTACCTAATTCTGATGTCGCCACCTCGCTGTTCTCGTCACTTACCACTGCTCGCGATCGTTGAGAAGAGTCTTAGTCAATTCACGTTCAAGCCGTTTTCGCCCTCATTGTAATCAGAAATAGCTAGAATGAGTCACCTCGTATAAATCAGTTTGGATGAGGTTTCAAAACCCATTGGCTTGTGCTAACCTTAAGATTTAGGTTACAAAATGTCTTCACTACTGAATCCCGACCGATATCTGCTATTTTGAAGTGGTGATCGGGCTTGTATATCACAGTAACCCAACGGGCTAGCTATGCTGACGGGACGGTGATTCCGTCAAGGTTCTACCATACCAGGAAGGTCAGCTAGACAGTAGTTAGACAAAAAGCGATTACCGTTATAATGTAGACTGCTACACTGTAGTACAGCGAAGTCGTACTTCCGGTTGGATGGGGTGTGACAGCAGTAAGATGTTTACCGCAGATGACTAGCAATACCGCGCTGATGATGCCTTCTCTATGGGGCTGAAGTTTCGAAAGGTCGGCCCTAAAAACAGTACACTCGCAGTATATTGGTGCCCACGATACAGCTTCAAGATCAGATTTGAAAAGAGCGAACAAGTCTATCAAACTTCTAGAAAGGCCGAAAGTGACCGGTAATTAGAAAAGACAAGTGGATCTCAGCAATTCTTCTAAATTAATGGGTGCACAGGAACACATTTCTGCCATCTCCAAGCACAATGAAGAGCAGAACCAATCCAAGCTTAAGCTGACAAGAAATCTATGCAATAACTGCAAGCAATAGTAGGTAGCGAAAGCTAAGGAGATGGAAAAGCTAGTGGTAACAGGTAACAGTGGATAGACTTGACAAGAAAACTAGGGTAAAAAGGTTATGATTAGTGAAACTATGAAGGAAAGGATGGGTCTACGATTTGCTCGAATGGGAGATGACTGGGATAATGCGAACAACACCTCATGGAACAGTTTAAGTCATCTCCAGCAACTGTTTCGTCATCCGTTATCCATTCGGATCCTGAATGAAACACCAAGGTAGGACCCCCAACACTTTCAGAAGTTGAGAAAGCTATAGACAATCTGAAACAAGGAAGGGTAACAGGATCAGACGAACAAGTACCGGAAGTAATTTAGGACGTCGAATGTGCATGATTGATCAGGTTGACTGAAGTTTTACCTAGAGTATGAGACTCAGATATGATCCCTCCTTTTGGAATAACCATAAGGGAATCAGCCTGAAAAAAATTATGTCTAAGATTCTAGGATCAATAATCACTAGACGTCTGAGTGGAGCTCTGGAACAGCAAACGCGAGAAAAACAGCAGGTTTCAGACATAGTTGTGGGACTACCGACCAGAAATTTACCCCCACCAGGTTTCGAAACAAATGCACACTTACAAACACCCAACCCTAGCTGTATTACTCGATCAGAAGGGGATATTAGAACTTAACGACAAAGAGATACTATGACAGCATGCCGAACAAGTACATCAGCCTGTTGAAGACTTTGTGTTTGAAGATCTGCGATCATATCACAGCCTATAGTGAGTTATCAGGTGAACAGTGCACGTCAAGTTTTGTCCGTCAAGAATTACTACACCCGATTTTCATTCAACGTCATAAAACACGCACTTATGAAGGTATCCTTCACATCATCTGACCACAAGGATTGATCTTATCACAAGATAATCCTTGATTGATCTGAAGTATCCAGGTGACAGAGTCCTGTCAGGTGAAAAAAACTGACGAAACGCAGTTCTCTCAACATTCGTATTATTATTATTATTTATTATTTATCCTTTGGGTCCCTAGTGGAACATAGGGCTTCAGTAGCACGTCTCTATTGCACTCTGTTCTCTCCAGTCTTTCGAACCTGACTCCACAACCACCCAGAAGCTTTCATTTCTTCCTCACACCATCTCCTACATGTCACCCTCGCCTAGCCTCGCCTCTCCTCACCTCGGACGCCCAACTCGTCGTTTCCCCTTTGAATTCCACTCGACGGCCTGACCTGGCCTGGCTTGCCCTGATGCGTGATGTCCTCAATCGGTCTTCTCAGTGTATGTCCAATCAAATCCCATCCATCTCCACTTTCTTCAACTGCATATTTGTTGGGTGATGGGTTATTGGTTGGTTCGTTGTCAGCCAGCCAGTCAGCCAGCCAGCCACAGTTCCTTGTTGCTTATTCTTATTATTCTGGAAATCCATCTGATCTTCAGTGTCAATATCGAGTGAGCGTAGGCGGCAGGTGTTGATGATGTCTGTCTGTAGTTTGTTGGAAATGCTTTTCGTGACGCGCCACCAAGTCTCTCAACCATCACATAGAAGCACTGACTTACTTGACTGAATTAGTGTTGAAAATCTGGATGTTGTTCACGCTTTATGCTGAGTGTAGTGTAGTAGATCTGCACACTGGTTTCATGTTAATGCGGGAAGTCCTGTCTTGCTGTCTTTCCGATCCTGGCTGCTTTGATCTCCTCACATCTGTGCCACCTGTTATTGAAACGATGCTGCCTTGCCTAGGTAGGCGTAGGTGAAAGAGACAACTTCCTTTAGACTTCTCCCGTTGATGGTGATTGGTGTTTGTTGTTATTGTTAGTTGGGTATCTTCATCACCTCTACCTGTGTCTTGTCTACGTTCTCCTGAAGGAAGTCGCGTCATCACTAACTCCCCTCACCTCACCTCACTTCACCTCTTCTCCCAACTTGTTGGTTTTCACATGTACATCTCCGAGTTTGTGCGACAAGGCATTAGACATAAATCATCATCAGCGGTGAAATTCAAATCTTCTAGGGTCTTTTCATTGGTCCAGCTAGCGTATGCCCCTCTTCTCACAACTCCTCACAGTTTATTGCATGATCCAGTCGAGTCGGCCACAATCAAGAAGATGATCGGTGATAGTAGACGGTAACCTTCTCTTACTCCTGTCCCCACTTCCACTTCAAATGCGTCATTGAGCTTTCCATTGTGAATCACTTGGCATGTAGCCTCATCATGTTGAATGAGGTTAATAAAGGTTTGTGGCACTAGACCGGTAGTGTTGAAGCAGCTGCCTGCCAAATTACTTCTCGGTTGACGCTGTCGACGGCCTTTTCAAAATCGATGAAGTTTGAGGTTTGACTGTCATTCTATGCTCTGTTATGTGATGTTGTGAAGCGTAGTGTCACAATTTGATCTGCATATGATTTGTACTTCCTGAATCTAGCCTGTTCCGGTCGTGATTTTGAATCCAGCGCGTTTTTTAGTCTCTCCAGAATGATGTGGCTTAATATTTAGCTTGCAGTGACAGGGACAGGAGCATGATTCTGCACCAGTTGTTGTTCTTGTAAAGACTTAGGTCGCCCTTCTTCGGGAGTTTGACAAGGTAGCTCTTCTTCCAATCGGAAGGTCCTCTTCCCTACTTCCTTGCAAACCTTCTACAATAGTGGTGTGAGCATGTCCACTGTTGTCTGTGCGTTTGTTTTCAGTGCTTCTGGCGGAATTGCATCTGGTCCTGCTGCTTTCCCGGATTTCAGCCACTTTACGGCGTTCAGAACTTTACTTCTGCTTTTGTCGGAGGGCTTGTGTTCACTGGTAGTTCTGTGGCTGGGCTGCTGGTGGTATTTCTGGACGAGTTGCAGGTGGTGGGGTGGTGGTCGACTCAAGAGTTTTGTGGAGTGGTCAGCCCATTATTTCCTTTGTTCCTCCTCTTTGCTAACTAGCTTTCCTTCACTATCTCTCATTGGTTTCATCTGTGTTGATCTCTGCCCTCCCAGACAGTAAATAACCTGGTTATTTGATATAATGTGGTCAGGTATCTGTCTCTCCTACCACCAGCAGCCTGTTCTGCTTCACTTGCCAATGTGTTGTAGAAGTGTCTTTTGTCTTTGCGAGCACTCTTCTTCACTTCCTTGTCCAGTGTAGTGTTTTATAGGTTAGGTTGTATTCAGTTCCTCTTTCCGTTGTTCATCCTTGCAATGCACTGCACTGCACTACACTGGTTCATCTTCTCCTTCACCATCACCATCACCATCTTCCTCTCCCTCCTCTATCAGCTTCCATGTATCTGTCGAGATCCATTCCTTGTCTTGTCTTGTTTCTTCTTCCTCCCTAACATGGTTATGCAGGTTTCCTTCCACATCTCTTTCAAAGAGAACACTCATATCTTATACATGATTAGACAACGTGCGTCTCTTGCTAGAACTGTGGAATTTCGAGTCATGCATGCTATGTTTCTGAGACACGCATGCAGGACGCCAGTGCGGCATCAATACATATGCACCACTGACAGTCCTAAACCACTTCACCAAAAGTATTTAACACTCACCAGTATTTTTTTCTCAGCATTCTTACCTAATGGGACTTTATCATCCATATACTATAACGTTACCTGAAGAATCTTCAGGGGGATGAGAACAAATTTTAGAGATCTGAAATAGAATAACATAATCCCCAGCAAGAATGCAATACAAACTAATAGAAGTAAATAGAATCGAGCAGATAACTTTAGAAAACACTACTCGACAGTCGCCCCACCATGAAGTTTAACATAGCCACAAACATCTGATTAGACATACTTCAGCAATATACAGTGTTAGCAGCCATAGGCCTAGAATATTGTTACAGTCAATTTTCTCTAATTATAGCTGTGTGCGATTAGTGTACAATCAATACACTTACAACCAGACTTGAAACCGCTCTGATTTCATCGGGTTCGTTGTTCTTGGATTTTAGATGTGTAAGGTGATAGTGGATCCAATGATTTTAGTAGTTGTTAATGCTGTGAATTATGAGAAAACTACTAATAAATGTTCGGTGAATATTAGAGTCTTGAACATGTGCATACAGTTGGTTTACCTACCATGTCTCACCATTCATACAGACACAAACAGTATTCAAAGAGGAAACGCTGTTCTTATTCATCCTGGACAAATGCTCTGCTTGATTTCCCAAGCGTTTGTAGATGCGTATGATGTGAACCATGAACCAATTGTTTGGACCATGTGACAAAAACCCATAAGATATCACACCTTAGATAGCTCCCACAAATTTATAACACCACGATGCCAAGAGACAGATACTTCGTGAACACATAGGAAATTACAATAGTTGCTGCACAACTCCAACTTATAGACAACCTCTCACAAAAACTGTACACATAAATCATCACGACACTAACCACAAGACAAAAGAAATTAGTGGTATTATCGACCATACGACTGATAAACCAATATTGAATAGGGCACATTGAAACATTTCTGTTAAATTATACGTGGCTATAGTAAACATTCTCCCTCTTCTTTTCTTTATCTGAAAGAGCGAAGACTCTTTTTAAGCTTACATATGGTTACTAAGTAAGCAGAAAGCACTAAATACAATGAAGTACTTTCTACTATTATTAAAAAGAATATAAATCAGACATTTAGATGAATAACACCATAAATAATGCTTGTAACGTACACAATACAAAAGATAACATACATGTTCACCACTAGAAGCCTCAACCTTTCGTTGTTTAACTGGTGATGATGTAGCCAAGGGTTGATCTATCTCGACATACTGTTCAACTGATTGCTGTTTTTGTTCTGTATTTTCATCTAATGAATAATATCCACTACTTTGATTCATATATGAACTATTCTCAATATCATTCATATCTGTACACGATTGCCGACCTTCAATATCTGTAAGTCCAGAGAATGATGGTTCAATTGACAAACGTTTAGTTGCCAATTTACCCTAATTTATCAAAACAACAAGTAATAAAATGTAAAGGGTAGAATTTCAGTCATTACAAATAAATGAAATGTTATTGATCAAAATTAATGCGATAAAAAAAGCTACTTCATGTGTCGAAGACCCAAACAACATTCATGTCAGATGTTTCACCAACTGTAATTGAAAACTTCCAACATAGTTACTGCATTTTAATCCACTTAAATGTCGGTGAGCATAAACTTCGTATGCAAGATCACAGTATAATCTAGCCATGTACTTCGAAATACATATATATATATATATATATATATATATATATATATATATATATATATATATATATATATAAACAACTACTTTCACTTCACAAAGCGTACCCCATATGAAGACAGACAGAAAAAGCAACTGTACAAAACCTTGAGTATGATGTGACATGTTGCATCAACAAAAATCCCACAGAAACTGGCATTCAAATGAAAAGTGAGAACACAATCGGACAAGTGACTCAGAGACTGTATGTAACTGCTTACAAAAACTACCTAATAGCTAATAGTAACTAACCGACTAACTAACTAATGATTGGAAGCGAAGTGACAAAGTCATCAAGTTATAAATGCACAACAATATCATTGTAAACTCAATCCTATACCTAATGAGTAGAGGATAGCACAAAGCTAGTATCAACAACTGTTTTACAGAACCACCAGTTAAACAGATTTTGTTTTCGAGATGTGTGTCATTTATCTACCCAGTACAGGAGTTGACTTACAAGATTATGAGCCATCACTATTGTGTGGGGATTTATAATACTACCGGATCATCCAAGCCGAAATAGGTAAAGTAGGACTCAAAGTCGGAACCTATTTGGTTGAATTTCGAGTGCTAAAGCTAGTGAGCCACAGCTCCACCTGCTTTTGAGATAGATATTTGCAGTTCATGTTGTAAATGTTTTACAAATATTCATCAAGTAAATAATTCACATTATAGTTAGGTTTCTTTTAGGAATGTATGCTGAACTTTACAGCTAGATTAACGTAAGATAATTAGGTGGCTTTTGTGCGAGAAATGAATTGTTCTTACAGATTCGCAACAACTCACTGTCTTCTGGTGTTTCGGAGTATAAGCTCGAAACCATATGTGCAATCAGAAATACTCAGGTGAAGAAAAACCACACTATTTAGTATGATAACGCAAAAACTCGATTACACCCAGATAACTAAATAAAAATATACGTGTACCTTTGTGTCAGTATTTAGTTGAATTAATTCCTTCATAGACAAAGAATCACGCCAACTTTTATCGTGACGTATAGCTACTACACGAGGAAATCGGAGAGTCAGTCCAGCAGAATATGAATCACTTTGTGTCAGCTCAGCCCCATGAAGCTGTAAATTAATAAAATAGTCAGTAAAATGTTATGCATTTTAATACGAAAAATAATTTTTAGCGTTTCATTCTAACCCTTGAATTTCGCCTTAAGGTACGTGTCAAAAACCAAGAATCTTTTGTCGTGGACAATTTTCAAAAACACTTTAACAAGACACAATGCTGATATGCATAAAACAGAAAGATCGTTAGTAGTTTCAAAGAACTAAAAGAAATTTCTGCTATCAGTTGTTATAATTAGAAAAAAAGTCATATTAGCCATTCTTGATTTAACCAAACTCAAGAAAACTATTAACGGTAATCAGTTGAATATACGTTTTCACGTCAAAAGTCCCAACTAAGTTTCAATCATTATGCCTGTAAACTTTGATTCTGGATAATATTCTTCACTAGGCCGGTCAGTAGCAGAAGTAGACGAAAAGTCTCCTGAATTTTACAATTCAATGTCTTACTACATGAATAATAAAGTACAGATGAGATTAATCTACTTACACACATAATTGACATATACAGATGAAGTTTAAAATCAAATTATTCACTAACCTGTAAAATAATCGATGATTTCGGAGCGATCCATACATCTGGACGTTCTGAATTCACACACAACCACTCAGTAAAGTCAGCATTGGGATGTTTCCTATCGTACACTTTCCAGTGTTTACCCAATAAACTATTGATTTCTTTTAACTGTTTTATTGTCAATCCAGATTTAACCTGATAAAAATAAATTGTAAATTAAACAAAAAGAATCAATAAAGCGAGAGAAACCATAAGTTGAATTTCGACTCTGTTAGATTTTGATAATGATTAAACAAGGCTGGAAGAAATCAATAGTAATTCAGTATCTGATAACGTATCAGTGTGAAAAAGAGTGAAAGGTAATAAAGTACAAATGAAGAGTTTACATGACTACACAATGAAGAAGAAATAGAAGTTCTTTAGAGATTGTCAGTACCATTTACATTTTCATCCCATGTATAATTGAAAACGGGTCGTAGAAATTTTTGTACGTTAAATCAAATATATATTACGGTGGTCACTTTCTGTCATTAATAGTTACAAAATAATTAAAAAGAAAAAGATAGTAGCACCAAATACCAATAACTCCGAAAGGTAGATCGTATCAGTGGCCAGTGACCAGTGGCTGGTCTATTTGACAGGATACATTACAAGCAAATTAACCTTTTTTACAATAGTGATGGGTAGTATACCGGCTAGTAATAAAATTTAGGACGCGCATTTCGTCCTATTTGTGAATCGTCAGCTGGATATACCTCCACCCTAGTGAATTATGTTGTTCCTACTAAGACTCGAACCCGAGACCGATAGCTTCAAACGCTCAACGTCATCCACCAGATTACTGAATCACGACAACCACTCCCTGTTCGACCTCTTTATATCACAACACAAGTGTAAAAACATTTATAACCATGATGTAGTTCACATATATGAAGAATGAAATAAATTGTATACGGTGTGAAATCAAACATTCGGCTTTCGCCTTCAAATATCACAAAAATTATTCCTTGTTGATTGCATGCTGATAAAGTTTAGTTCATCGCTAACTCATAAAGAGTTGATAGTGTCTGAGAACAGAATCTAATCTCCATCATGCTGTAACTGCTGTGGAATTACAAACGCATGTTTTTCGCGTTGCGACTCGCTGATGAAAGCACTCGATTTCCAACCAATAGGTTATGCGTTCTAACCCAGCTCCACCTGTGAAGTTCAGGGCAGTCAGGTAGGCCTCAGATAATAGATGTGGCCTATCGCCTACTGTATGAATGTGCACGTGGTTGCTAAGGTCATTTCAATTTTGATTCAATTCGATTTTCACGCCAACCATTCAACTGTCAATGTTCAGATTAGTCAGCAAAAGTCAAGATAGATTAAAAAAAACTTTTCTTTCATAAATACCATACAGTTGCTGACTAAAAAATATTGTTTTAAACACAAATAAATCAAAACTTCGTCATTTTAGGAAACTATGTAAGGTGTACGATCTTTTATCTTTTGTAATAGTAGAATAATTTGAGAAAGTCTAAACCACTCAACATTGCTACTCCATTTCAGAACACCACAGCTGGATAGTGTAAATGTGATAGTGTAATATGATTATCATGACTTAATGTGCAGGCTATCCGGCAACATACATATCAATAGAAAACCTACCTTACAAAAAGTGTAGAACTTCGTTAATCTGGCATTCTCTTCTGAAACAGCTTCATTCGATTCATCACCTCGAACTGCACATAAAAAATGGTTAATTCGATTTCCTGTTATCACTTTATTCCCCCTACGGTAGAAGTAACCTCCTACAACCAAACAATCCAAATCTTCTAGTAAACCTTGTACATAGTCCGGTTTAATTTTCCACCAGCCACTATCATTTCTGATACCAGGTAGATAGGGAGATGGAGAATTGGCTATTTTTACTATAAGACCTTCTTGATTATTATCAATTAAGTGATTAAAAGCTTTTGCAACTTCTGATTGACGTGCCATAGAAGTATACCATTTTGAAAGATATAAAGCACCATTCACAATGGGTATAGGTTTGAAGTTTAGTTCGTCATCATTATCCATAGATGAGTTAGTATCCGATTCCAAGCAGTGAAGGTTAAACAACTCTGAGAGAAATTTCTTACGTTCCAACAATGATTTTGAGGTCAGTAACTAGGGTTGAAGTATGGATTACAAACAATAAAAATGAATTTAAAACTAATATTTGAGCTGTTTGGAGGAAACGGAAGCAACTTATACACAACAATTTATAAAGTATGCACAAATTGAAAATTTAAGATGAGAACAAAAACGGATGTGTTACCGACTAAAGTCAGAGTCACAGCAACGCCCTAAGGTGGGACGTTTTCTGTAAAGTATTGTGACTTAAGCCCGTTGAGGGTTTGCATAAACAGGAAATAAAAAGAAGCAGATGCAACTTACTAAACCCGCACCGATTAGTCTACTACACTAATATATATATATATATATATATATATATATATATATATATATATATATATATATATATATATATATATATATATGCTGGCTAGAACAAATTTAGTAGATTGCACGTCAACCTTTGATAGTAATCATAAAAAGTCACTGAAAATAGTATTCTTATGGTGGAACACTTGTGTTGCAATGTCTGGATAACATGATACCTTTTGACTCGTGTGATAAGTGAACAACAGAAGTAATTACTGAAACGACTACTAATCAACCCTTTCATGAACACACTCCTGCTTCTTATTTGTTAATCCACAAGAATAACTGTGAATAGCTAATGATTGATTAAAGATCATCCTTGATTTCTTAGACAAATGTTTGAACCTACAGTTGTCCACAAATTTATCAAATCCATCAAGTAAATACTACTGAATCACTGTGTGTTATAAATTAAATAAACAAATCTAATATGGAATTAAATTTTACCACAGTGCCCTAGTTCTACACTTATATCCAAAGATTATCTCGCACAGTTTTCTCCAGCATAGTAAACTGAGAATTCGCCTGTTTACTGATTGGAAACTATATATTTCATAAGTGATTCCCTACGACATAATTTGATCTACCTACATCTCTCTGCAACTGTAAAACAAAATCCAAATAAGTTGATTTTCACTACACTTCAGAACATCGAGTTTTTTAACAAAGATACAAGGGATAACTTTAAAATTTCACCGTAATCTAAGTGTAACGAGTAAGAAATAAACGTAACCATTTATGTAGCTTTGCGTACTACATTCGAAGTTATATTCATGGTGAAAGGTTGATAAAATTTCCAACATTAAAGTATATGAACTGGATTTGAACCCATTGAGAAAATAATTAGACAGTATATGCTCGGACTACATAGAAGCAAAGCCCCACAAATCTGAATGTAAAAATGCAAACATCTTACAAAGATTAGTATTTTTATTCAGATAGGTTTAACTAGTGAAACACGTCTTCTCATTAAAGCGAACAGATAAAGCAAAGCAATGGGAAAATCTAAAATTGAAACCTCACATAATTTTATCTTTTTAATTAATGTTTACATACATGATGTTATTTAGTTTTTGCTCGAAATATTACCAAAAACTAAATAACAACATTGTGTGTAAACATTAATTAAAAATATATTCCTAATAAATTGATTCTCTCCACAATGCACAAATTTGTCATGGATATAAATAATTTTATCTGTTTCCCAGTTATCTAAACCGGCTGGACAAGAGTATTACCTCGACAAATTAACTATATCGTAGAATTTATATTCACATTCGGTCAATTTGAAAATATTGGGAAGGGAAAATATGGAACTTAGGTAATTGGATTCCTATTCAGTGGCTCAATCGTAACGTTCTCGCTGCAAAATATGAAAGTTCGGGCGTCGATTCCTGGCGTAATCGTTAGTGCATACTGCTGATTCCCATACTAAGACGGAACGACTATCTAGTGCACCCAGGTTTTCAATGGTTCTTCAATTAATTTTAGTCCATGATGAATACCACCTTACGTAATTATATTTCATCGGGTTACTTCCTATATATCCACGAAGCTTATTCTACAGTTTTATTTCATGGGCATATTTACAATCCTACTTTTTTCATTTAGTATTTGATGATATGTTTTACTATTCACAAGTAACATCGGGGCCTTTATACGCCATAACTACTTAGTTTGTGCTACTGAGTTTGATTTCAGCAGCTGACATTTTCAGCTTCAACGAACACAAGATGGAGTATGAACTGATCTCTAATTTGATATCTATGATTGACATTACAGAACACTCTTCCCTCTCCACCTACAAATCCAGAAATCTCACCATTCATGGTGCCATCACCTTACAGACTCTGAGTTATATCCTACGAGGTGATCAGTTTAAGCTAATGAGACGGCACAACATATCGACATACCACAAGTACAACTCCACATAACACTGACGCTATACAAAACATCTAATTCGCCATAAATCTTCAGTTCGTTAACCACAAATTAACTACTAGTCGTCACTCAATGGGTTTGTGAACCTACACCAACTGAGGTGACTGGGACATGAAATCATGTAGGGAAACTTCTAAGATTGGTCACATTAGGACATGGTACCAATCTATGAGATCATTCTCTGTTAGTGTGAACTGTTTAAGGTGTAGAATTTCTTCGAGATATAAGGAATAAGTTGTCGTAAATCTTAGATGAAGTGACTTGAAACCTATCACACTGATGCGTATTCCTTCAATTTCCTTGCGTTCTGCTAAATCCTGAATAACTTATTACTACTCATCTATTTTGTTTTCTACTCATTTATATTCTTATTTACTTTCTTTTAGTAAGGTTGTAAAGGATAAAAACGTGAAGGAATGCAAATTTGAGTGGGTATTTATGTCAGTTTATTCATCTATCTTTCAAAAATTATTGGTATTAATAATGGTATGATTACGTAATAGTTACTAAGCAAACATACTTGTGTATTCAAGTAGAGTATATCGAAGACAACGAAACAAGGCTGATAATTATCAACGTCAGGGTTTCGATATGCACTTCGTTTCACATCAAATTTTGTTGGTTTTGCCATAACTGAATTTGACCAATTACTAAATATCATCATTTCTCCATCTAAAACACAATCATCAACGTCATTGGAAAATCCACAATGGAGCTGAGCACTTAGTCTGTCAAAGTCTCGAGTACCATCTTCACCATAACTTGCTGTCCATTCTAAGCCATTTCTCGACCAGTATCGATACGAATTCTTTGATTTATGAAGCTGTTTGGAAAAGATTTAGATATACTTTGACACTGCTTACCTTTACTAGCCAACAGACAAAACAATGACAATTTTAGGGTAATTTTGCTTACTGAATACAGTAAGCATAATTTTCACCAGATAAGATGAATGCTGAGTAAGTATTATTATGACTGCGTAACAGCCACTTAAAGCGATTCATGCACTTAACATTTCAAATCATTAGTTTATTTTAATAATCGAAGTGTACCTAGAAAATCATTTGAAAAACCAAAACATATGTTTTACAATATACTATCACTGCCTTCCATCAGGTACATTAGAACAAAGTATTTTTCGCCTGATATAATCTATAAGTAAATGGTGCACAAAATAAAATGGCATAAGCGGATAAAAATGGGAATAGAAATAGGGTGAAAAAACTCAGAACAATTAAATGCTGAGGTACCGAGACATCTACAATGCAGTATATTTGTGCCACATCTTTCACTGTAAGACAAATCTACTGAGCATTTGAACCGATAGATTTAAATTGTTCACCTAGATTCCAGGTACAAGGTAGTGTAGAATCCTTACAGCGGCCTGCTTGAACCTTAGGCTACTAAAATTTTCCGCCTTTCAATCTGTCTAAAGCATTTAAATATATCTTCTGGACTTATCATGTACTCTTGTACATTTTGAAATGCATTCAACTAGCCGTTTCGCCTGTCAGTATCAAAATGAAAAAAATATGTCATGTTAGATAAAAATGGACTTTTCAGTGCACAAAAGTACATCATATTCCTCATATTCCCTCAGATACTTAGCTTGACTTGCAGATTCTTGTACTGGTTGAAGCAACCGTCACCACCAAACTTGCACTCTACTTTCCTGTTGATTCTCAATTCTAGACCAGACGCTTCTCCAACACCAGTTGTCTGTTTCACACTATTACCTTTAGTACTGTTATTATCAACATCATTCAGATGTAGTAATCATTTTGTCTAAAAATACTGTTCTGGGAGTGACTTTGTTGAAATACTACATACTGAAAATTCCATATTATGTTATACATACGTTTTGGAATAAAGCGACTATCATCATTACTACTACCATTATTATTGTTATTATTATAAATCTACACTTTTTGAGTTTTAACAAGTCATTGGAGATGAATATTTATTCAAATTATCGTCTTAAAATCCAGCTTGGATTTACTAGAAATTAGGTGGCTTTAAACAGACAACTTTAATTCTTAAACAACGTGAGGAAATTCAAAATTATCACAAAGATACTCGTATCCACAGTAGTTAACCCCTAAGTTCATAACTAGATATCTAATAAATACTCATACACTTTCAACTGCAATCATTATCAGTTGAGTAACTAATAAATACTTTGACAGTTCTATCTTCTTCGACCTGTTCTGGTCTGTAGGCGGTGGGAAAAAAGAATTCCAAATGATAAACTAAACACTCTAAACTCATTACAAAAAAAAACGATCATATGTACCGTTTACAGCTCAATTTACATGATCGCATAGAAACCTATATTAGAGTAACTTTAAATCTTTTTTACGGTTCTAACTAATTCACATCATCAAAGAAAAAGAAATAAGTACCTACTTCACCTAGCTCCATTTGGTTCTTTGTTCTTTCGGACTAAGAACGGAAAAAACCTAGTGATGCCGAAAACTAAATGGTGATGAGACTGGGGCAGACTAGTCAGCAAAAATGCCTGTGTATCAATTAGTATTTGCTGTTATTGTAACAAAAAACTGAGTGGACGTTAAATTTACTGTAATAACGTGTTGGTTAACTGTTCACTACACTGATCAGCAATCAGACTGCTACTTTACGCATGACTTCCATATGACCCCCCACCCCCATGATGGGACGGTGATGATTCCTTGATTCAACTGAACAAAGTCGAAAGACCGAGTCGCTGGCCTATTGACTGTGTTTATATCATCTAATAATGTACAGACTAAAGAACCAAACAAGAACAACGAGCATCAATGAATTAGGACAGTCAGATATAAAAAAAACATGATCAAAGTAAGATGTTTATAGTCGGCAACGCAACCTACTCAACCATCTGGTGCACATCCATCCAGAAGGCAATGAGCCACATCTATTGTGTGAGAGCTAATGATACTACCTGGTTGCCCAAACCTCGGTAAATAGAGGGGATTCAAACCCAAGACCCAGTGGTTGACAGTCGTCTACTTAAACCACTGAGTCGGAGCTCCATTTTATAGTCGAACTTTCAAATAACGAATAGTCAGTCAATGATAACATCGAGGTATGCAGACAGTCAATAAATCTCTACCAAATAGGTATAAGGCTGCATTCTAACAACACTGAATTATCCAAATGAATCCACTGGTGAATTTATTCAATATTAATAAGACCTATTGGTATATTGGTTCCTTGCAAGGAAAGAATAATAAGAATAGATCTTGATATTTCTGTGGAATAGTCTTTTACATAATACTAATCACTTTTACACTAGGAACAGTGGCGCACTAGTCTAGGCACCCGACTTTCAACCAAAGAGTCACAGGTTCAGATACCACTCCACCTACTTACCGAGTTTCGGACAGCCACATAGTATCGTTAACCGTGACACAACAGATGTGGCTAATTACCTACTGTACGAACGCGCAAGTGGTTGTTGTGTAAATTTCGATTTTTTTCGACTGTTGCACTAGGTTTTATTCGCTCAATCACTTTCTAACACAAGTCCTCAATACAACTAATAATAGTGTTAAAGTGACCTACAAACCATACATAAAAGCAACATGTTAAGGTAGGGTTGCAGTCAATTGACCAAAACAGTTAACTCTCAATCCGTATATCACAATTCCAAGATACAGTTCATCAACTGAGGTTTTGATAGTAGATTGATATCATCAGTATTCATACAACAGATATCGTCCAGAACATGATACACACACCAACGTGTGACTGGTGAATTTCCCACTTATTTAGCAGTGTGAATCACGCATTGTAAATGTATCATGTAACTGGTCAAATTGAAACAATCAGTGTAAATTTGAATCCAGGATTCACTGGCAGGAAGTTTGATATCTGATCAACTAATAAGCCACCAATAGATTGAACTAACACAATTCGTCAGAAGTTACTTAAATTTCTCATCTTTTTAAAAACCACATGAGTTAACTATTATTTAACAAGTTAAGGCACCCATCTGTTTAAGTTTAGTGATAACACAACATTTTGTTACTGGGTTAAAAGCACGAATGCTTACCTGAACTCGTTCTCCGTCGAATTTTGTTTCGAAAAGAAGGGTCAATCCTCTAATATCACCCTGATTCTGTTTACCGTATAAATGTTGCGTTGCGTAAACAAGCATATCAGCACTGTTAGCACGCTCACATAGCATAGGACGAAACGGGACAAAAAGAGTGACACTGTTTAAGTCTGTCGAGTTGGGCGAAATAGATGCCTCCGTAAATGGTATATTTGCAATTCGTTCACATAGGGGAAGAAGATCCTAAACAAAGCAAAAAAAACAAAATGACTATGGCTATCGAAAATGAGCTACATTTAAAAATAATACTTCAATAATTAAACAAAGATACCCTTTGTAGGCAAACTCCTTTTATTTAAGGTTGGTATTCATCATGGACTGACATCAGTTCGAGAAACGTTGGAAACCTGAGAGCATTGGGCGGCTGTTTCATCCTCATGCTAGGACGAAACAGCTGTCCAATGCTCGCAGGTTTCCAAATTTTCTCCAGTTGATGGAATTCCATTATGAATACTAACCTGAATTTAACAAATAAATCTCCATAAACCTCCAAATTGAAAACTTTTTAGGTTTGGATCATGGTTGGCGCTTTCAAGAAAAACTGATAACAACGCTTCAACAGACTACTAGCCTGATCTTCCAGTCAATTAAACTACGAAACTCACTACTAAAATCATTTCAACTTCATATTGATCATGAATTATTGTCCTTCTTCAGGTGTATGGAAAACATGCATCTGTTTCGACTAGAACAAACTAATTAATTGCCCATCGAAATCTCTCTGCTAAACAAAAACAAACTATGATTCAACATCAGGAGAAACTGACCTACTATTAGTCAAGAGGAAAGGGAATTCTAACCCACAAGTCTCATAAAGTTCTGAGATATCTAGGTAACAGGATTAGAGGAAGAAACACTTTAATAGAGTCTAGGGTTTTGTAGCATGTTTACTTACATGTTCCATTCTGTTTATCTATATATTTTACACTGTTGCACTTAGTCACCACGACTAAAAAACCAATCAATCAATGAGGGAAACGATGAAAAACAATAAGATCACGTATTGATCTCATAAGACAAGCAATCAGAACGCATGTGTAAGCAAAGAGACTATACTTACAGTCAGTTACCCCCCCCCTCTCCCTCCCTCTCTCTCTCTAATAGCACTATGTTAGGCTAGTAGGCCGTTTGTGGAAAAATCCTCACAGCTCAATTCTTCTGAAAGTTTATTCTGACGATCTTATGTAAAGTGACAATAAAGCTTCTAGTTCAAATAACCCAATGTCACTCAAGTTTCCCCTGAGAATATCATCAGACGACACTATTACCTTAACCATATGTTCTGGAATTACCAGCGATAAAAAGCGTTATTGAATTTACTTAACATCCCAAGCAGTGATCAATCGAACAGAGAGAGAGAGACGAAACTTTGTTTGTGGTGGAGTGAGTGGTGACATTTTATTCCGATATTGTAGATACTGGAGGTCACAAACGATCACCAGTTACGTAGTATGAATTAATTGCCTGATATACGCAACCTACCTTAAATGCTGCAATGAAAAACTAGACCAATACACCCGACGCAAGATAAGAAATTAGTAGATTAATAGACAGTGGTCTGTTTAACCCAAAAGATTCAATCCTTGGGATACAAATACTAAGATAAATATTCGCGAAATGGGGTTTGTCATCATTTTCATTTAAGCTTCTACAGATTTCCTATTCACTGACTAGTCAGCCGCACATGACATGGGAACGCCTTTAGTAACACTCACACTTGAATGAAATAGGTAGAAACTTAGCGACGCCTATTGTTTGACAGTTGGAGACAGTATTTTTATACTGAAATCTTATTGGTTGGAGAAGAGATGGAGCTTGTGAATGAATGAAAGGAAATCAGGCACCGAAACTACTGATTCCCAGCTTCTACTTGAATGTAGAATGCAGCCTACAAAATCCTCAAACTAATAACTGCTTATTTATTATGATCTTATATTCGTCAATTTTACATAACAAGTTATGTTGAAAAGATCACTTGAAAATTTCTCCTAGTAAAAGTTAATGATTTAGTTTAATATATACTAGAAATTCCCAAAGTAGTGATACTGCTAAAAAAATTACTTTCAGTAAAGGTTACAAGGTGATTAGATCCAAATGTTCTAACTCCACTCCATCTACCGAGGTTTTGGCAGCTAGTTAGTATCATTTAGCCTTCACACAATAGGTGTGCGTCATTGCTTACTGCACAAATGTGAAAACGTTTGCTGAATGCATTCCGATTTCGACAACAAAGTATAGTACGTAGATTTGCAATTAACATTTCGCACACAGCGATAATTCAATGCACAAAGTAACTGTTAATTTTAAATTGTCTTAATTAGCTTTAGTTTTTCCTGATGATTCAATTGATGGTGGGTAGAACCAGTAGCCTGTGAACCGATATTTAAAATACCACAGCGAAGTAGGTACTTCCAACTTCATTCATCATTTCCGGGTACATAGATTTACGAAAATTTCGGGAAATAATTACTGCTTGTAATCCTAACTTTTGGTGTAGTTACGGGTGCTAATTTTCTCCAAAATAATAACTTTTTTTAAATACACAAATCTATTTCATCAAATATTTTAAACACGCGGAACAAAAATTTGCATACATTTATCTGGAAGACTAACTTGAGTGACTTCAAAAATTGAGATCGCTGCTGGGTGAAGACATTTGAGAATGTTCTTCCCGCTTAGGCCGCAACCTGAATCTCGCTTTTCAATAAAACGTATAAGCCATTTCAATTCTATAGCTGTAGTTGAATGCAATAATGAACGCAATACTTGTAATCGTTCGTCATTCGATACAGCAGTGGCCAAGTCATCTAGATGATTGTTAATGTCCTTGATTTGAAACGTAAAAAGTGAAGACCTTGTAAATCACGAAACATAGTATTTTACAAAAAGTCATGCCAACTCCAATTCTTGAGACATTCAGAGAGTAGTATCTACGCCTTAGAAAATCTTGTCCAACCGAAAGATTTCAATTTACAACATAATAATAGTAATTATAAGACCATTATGACAATCCATGACACAGATAATAGTTACAATCAGGCAGATAAAACCAACGTATTACCTCGCACACAAGTCCATCACCTCAAAACACCACACTTAGCAGTAGTATACAAAGAAAAGGTAGATAGAAAAAGTGATAGCAAAGTAGCCAAAGTTATGCGAGAGAATAAGCAATTTGAAGATGAACGTTAGTGTAAATATTCACGCTTTAGAAGACGTCAAAGAGTGAATACATCTGCATCATTGTGATCGGTTTTCATCCATGCCACCAAAAGTCCTAAACTACTGATTTCTGTCGTCTCGGGGACCCCAATCAGATAGTCTACATCTCCCCACACGGCTCAGACCATCAGTCAGGGATTCTATGGATTAGTGCTACGTCTTGGTCTGGCCACTCTCAACCCTCTTCAAACCTGAACCAGCTTTCCCTAGCATGGCACACCGAGGTAGGAGATTGATCGGGATGTGCAGTACATCTCCAAGCCATCTCAGTCGACTAAGGTTCACAACCCCATCAACTGACTTGCCTAGTTCTCTGCCCCTGACCTCAACACTGCTCACGTGGTGAATCCACCAAAAGCGAGCAATGCTACAAAGATACCTGTGACCAAAAACCTGTAACAGCTGCATGTCTCCTACTTCCTATGGCCACGTCTCACAGCCGTATAGCAGGAATAGTTACAATTAGCATAGTTTGAATTGTTTTCTCCTATCCATCCCGTAAATTAACTTCATTCAGATGAGCACTTCCTTTTTATCCTGTCAAAGTCACACTAACCGCATTTAATAAGTAGTTTGAAAGGATAACAGTGTATCCTGAAGTGAGACTGAAATATTATAGCATCATAAACTTCATTTCTTAATAATCCTGTGAATTTCTTCTTTCAGACATAGTTTGCTGACATGTTCTATTGCCCTTTCGATTTTGTCAGTATATATTGGGATTCGTATGCGAAGATATTTAGGGATAATTTGATTTTTCATGCAACGAATATTGAAAATACGATGATTTGTGAAACGTGCTTCAGTTTGTGAAAGTCGTGTGAGTTTAATGACTAGCCTTCGAACAGGAAGACCATAAGTTTCATCATAAACTTCACTTCAAAATCCACTAGTTGGTTTGGGTTGCAACAAGAAATGCAATGAAAAATATTTCGACTAAAATCAAAGTTCATCGTTTGAATAACTCATAGTACTTTGTTTGATATGATAAGATATAACTAGATACTTTATCGAACCAACCGTGCCTCCAGATCAGTTACCTTTAACGTGTGATTGTGAACAATAACAAACTGAGATGGCCTGGTTGTATTGAAAATGCCTGATCAATACTTACACGATAAATCAGTGCAAACAAGTATAAGAATGTGACGGAAGAAACCTTTAAGAAGTTAGACTAAAACACAGCACCGATGCATTAAGCTTCTGACTATCTGATCTTAGTCGTGAAAAAAACTGTTCATCTCCTGGTTAGAGTCCCACTAAATTAATATAGCTGATGACTAGAAGCTTTAGATGATGTAGCTGTAAATAGTTTGTTGTTATGGAAAAACCAACTACATCCTGAGCATATTGTTATTCCTTATCTCCTGTTTTTGGTTGTAACTACTGATAACGTCATTATTTTTGTTTCTTCTTCCTTGCTGATCTATTGTGATGATTCAAATGTGGCGATATTGATAAATTTCATACCAGTTCCTATATATCTGATGTTTGTGTACTTCCTTAACTTGATTTATGGAGCAGACATAAAAATAACGATATTCGGTATCCGCTTAACCCATTTGTCAAAAAAATTAAAACAAATTTGTATCAAAATCGCATGACATGTAAGGTGATAAAAAAATTTCTACAATGTTTGTTCAATTTTCCTCTGCTTTCCGATAGTTGTTTCTAAACCTTTCATCGCCAATCTACGTCCCTTGCTCAACACTAACTCCAAGCAGAATTGTATGACACAAGACCACAGAACAAAAAATGCCATGTTCGCACTGAACTACACATCTGTTCTATCAAACAACCGTAATATAAGTATTCATTACATAGTCCAGAGAACTTCCCGCATCCACCATTAAATTTGAGTAATGTATCAACTTCATAAAGAAAAAAGGATTTAAGGATTTACTTACAGTGAATAGTCCAAAGATGCTACATAAAGTCTAGAATAATGCAAATCGAAAAGACTAGAAATACAGTGAAGGGATTCCGACTTATAATCGTACAATCAATAAGTAGTTAACTACATTATTAGATCTATTTTGGATTGTATGCATCAATATTCCTGATCGAATGCACTGTACAATTATGAAGTCATATCATTTTTAACTGAAGCATTACTCCTTTAAGAGTGAACTGACAAGACAGATACAAACAAGGAATCTGGCGGAATCGCACAACTGTTTAGATTGATGCACTTCGCATTAGCAAACCAAGCAGAAAGTCAACAAGAAGGAAAACAGATAAGTACAAATGATAGAAGCTAGTATAAAAAGTTATAAGACAAAGGAACTTATAATGAGTACATCTTTAATCCTTACACCTACTGTCAAAATCCAAATAAATTCAAGACAATAATACAATTCAATAGTGAAAAACCACGTACGATAAAGTATTTTATGATTTCCCGAATAGTTTTTTTCCTGCCTCTTTGCAATGAGTTGGTTTCTTAAAGCATCACTATGCTTAAGATTTACTAAGTTTGGTAACAGGTGTATAAACCAATGCAGAACCTGACAAGAAAGTGAAGGTCTTCAAGTTGTCACAACTTAAAAAGGAAGTCAGTAGAGGTAAAAGTACATTGAAATGAAAACTGGTATCATAACTAACATTCAGGCAATATCGAGGCATCCGCACAGGAGCCCATATGCTAATAGAGGTCGAACAGTTCGATCCAACAAAACAACGGAGAATAACAAGGATGTCAATAAATAGTAATAACTATCACTCGCTGTACAAGAAGTGGCTGTCGTTCCTCTGTGGCATAGTGGATAACGCCTTGGCGTTTGAAGCAATGGGTACGAGGTCCGAGTCTCAGTGGGAACAACATTATTGGGGTGCAGGTACATCCAGCTGATGAGTCCCAAGTAGGACGAAACGCGCACCCTGGATTCTTCCGCTAGCCACAACCAAATCATCAACTAATGAATAGTTTGAGGAAATCGGAGGATAAGTAGTAAATAAATCTGCGCTACCATGATTGACTTTGAACCGTGTCAACTAACGTACCCAACCAATGACTTATAAAATTTCGATAACCCTACTCAGTTAGCCTACATTCCCTCACTTGTCTTACATCAACAATCATAAATTGTGGACTGAAGTCATGTCTTGGTACGGTTACCCCTAGATTTTTAAAATCTAATTCTTCTCTAGATGTAGCAGCGTATTAGGGTGGATGGTGGCTCGACAAGAATAACACCTCAGTAACAACTGCAGATACAAATCCACCTCACTTACTGGCTGAATTCTCTTTCTTGAGAACTATGACATAACGTCAGCACCCCCCTCCCGATGTGTGGCACCACCACACGCCAGCAATGATATGCAGACACGTTCATAAGTTAACCTTTGTCTATCATCTGTCGAGTAAAACAGGATGAAGCACAATGTTAACCAACAAATGTAACACTACTCAATGGAAGAGTGTGCCGCACAAAAATTATTTACTAGGAACCTAGCACAAAAAATACATACAATTTTCACTGGTGTTAATTAAATAAGAGCAGCTTTAAAAAAGATACCATCAATATCTGCATGATTTTCAAGATTTCAAGTGCACTCAACAATCCCACTGAAAGTCCAATGCTCTTAAGCAAGCGTATACATAAAATATACAGTGATTCAGTATCCTATCAAAACAGATCCTCCAAACTAAGCAATATGAAATATAACATAGATAATCCAAGTAGCGAAAAACCTCATATTATATGGTCATATGGTCATGTTATGTGTGGCAGTTTTAAGATGGCATACGTGGTAAATATTCTGTTAAAGTTTATGCACAATGAAATCAGGATAGTGAAGTGTCAAAATTTATTCATGACATGATAACTTTTTCTGAGATATTGCCATCGCATACGAACCAAACAGACAACAAAATATCATGCCCAACGGAAAGCTGGAACAAATTACATGTCCCAACATAGACTCATCAAATAACTTATAACTCGAAACAGAACATTTCAATGAGCTTATAACGCACCGGTCTGTTTCTAGTTTTCAAAGTCGAGCCGTATCACTATTTGGTTTCCTGTGGAACAGTGGGTTAAGCAATCTCAATGAAAAAAGGATTTTCTACTAGTTCCACTCGGTTGACAGAACAGAGGCTTCAGGCTACATCTAAATAGTGGAAGTAAGTTCAATATGGTTTTATTCTGCTTACACATATTCACTTTTTGGAATTACACAAATAAAAGCTTAAAAACACAAACCTTCATAGATAAAACACTATCCTCACGACATCTAGCTTTGAGTACCGCATATGCTATGTCAGCAAAATCAGAATTTCGACCGATAGGACTAGGGTGAGTCCTTAACAGTCTACGAGCAACCAATCCATTTGGAGCAAGACCAATAGCTTTAATAATGAATCGTGAGAGTGTATGTTCACGTAATCCGAAAGCTTTCCTCATTCTGTCATGCGAAGGAATAAGCAAGCGTAGAAATAAATAAAGACTGGCTCGACCACATGATGGAAATTGAATCTGCGGGTTCAGAAGGAGGTACTGATTTTCCCACAAATATATGAATTTGGACAATAATCTTTCTTTCATCTTAACTCCATCATTCGATGCCAGTTTTTCCAACAGACGGCAATATACTGCAAACGAAATCTTTTCTGAAATACGTGAGCTTTCACTAACCACATCCATACGAGAAATTAACTGGAAGCAGTGAGTGAAAACTGAAAATGATAGAAACACTTGTAATGTAGGTAAGAAAAAAGTAAAATAGACCTAGGAGAAATTAATACTCTATGCATTTTGAGTTTAAATCACCTAACATGGTAATGCTAACGGTTAAGCGAGATCTATTGGCGGGGCAGAAGCTATTCGACTAAGAAAATGTAGAGAATCCTATTAATGATAATACTTTAACTAGAAATCACTACTGCTTTCATCCCACATAATTAAGAAAAAAAGGAACAGTCAACTATAAGACGACTGGAGAGTTACAGTTTTAAAACTCTTACTTTGTATTCAGAGAATGATTTTGGAGTTAAAAGCCACTACCTGAGTTGAACCGAGAGAACTGGGCACACACTGAACGAAACAACGATCAGAGCATTCCAAAACTAGTGCTGTTTAAGTTTGGTCACTCTTATTCCTCTTCCATACTCAAGTGAACTAACTCTTAGCGGATCTCAGAATTTCCCACTGGAATGTATTGGACTGAAAATTTTTACCGAAACATGCACAATCAGCTTCTCGGATAAATTCAAACAAGAACTGAAAATATACAGAGGTAATGATTGCAAAAATTATCACAGATCACCTGTACCAACTGCTGCCAGACTGTCTAGACTAATGAAAAATACCGCCATACAAACAACAAAAAGAGATAAGTATATATTAAAAAAGTGCTGTTTGACGTGTTGGTCTCATTTGCAACCAAAGAGTCTGATATCAAGTCTTGTGATTGTAACTTGTAACGGTATGTTAGCTAGACTAAGTTAAAGTATATCATTTCATCTTGTGACTAAGTCTTCATGAGAAATCTGATTGAAATATATAGATAGCATCGATACTTGTGTGAAACTAGTAAAATTCACGTTCCCAATAGCGACGATTAGGCTGATAGCTTAGTACATATTGAAGTGATCGAGTGGATAATAATGAATACACGAACAATAATAACGCAATGGGACATGGACTGAATACGAATAGCGATTCTTATTCCTCAGAACCTAATACTTCACTGAGCAGCGAAAACCAGAAGACAATGACCGGCTTGTAATTGTTAGGAAGGCACTTTATTTGACAAAAACACATCATTTACGTACAGTTTTCACGAACATCTAAAACCATTAGGTCAAAGTTGGATATTTATTTTGATTAGCCCATTGTGAGACAAAATTGTCCAATAAGGTTTTTCCTGACTACGTAGTAACATGAAACGAAAGTAGCTGATGACTTAAAATGTTGATTTCCATTTAGACCGTTTCATATTACATATCGACGGTAGTGCGGCAGATATATTTACATCCCTTTAAGTTACGATACTGCATTTACTTGTTCATTCTCTTTTTATTTTTTTGTGATTTTCTGCGACCGGCAATTTCACTACTTTTATTTCTTTTTCTTCTATTAACCTCTACCTTTATGCACCACTGTAAGCCATGGTGAACTGGATCATCACCCAACTGAACCTGGTTCCGTGCTGACAATATCTATCCTAAAAGACTAAAAACTTTATTTTCACCAGCACACACAAATACACAAAATACACGAACATTCCCACGATATCCAACAGTTCACTATTAAGTGTGGGTGCAGTAATAGGCTCCTATCAATGCCACAAAGTTAATTTGCAGTTGAATGTTACAAGTTAGATGCTATACTTACGGGCACTCGCAGCCAACTGAAGAAATATAACTCGAATAGCATCTATAATTTCGGATAGTAAGACAATATTCTCTACATGTTCAAAGTCGATTATTCTTTGTCTTTGTAAGATCTACATCATTCTGCACCTCATTTAAAGCTGTTTCAAAATTTTAATTGATGATACAGAAATGAAGTCAAATTATAAAGGTTCTGTGTTTTCCAACACACGCCACTTATCTTTTTGTCTGAAAGATTTTTACAGCATTTGACTTCATTTTCATTTCGTTGTCTTTTACTTTGGTGACTTTCACTTCCATGTTTCTACGAAGTTTACTAAGTCGAGCTAAATACATCTGCTTATCTACGTGATAAAACTGAGAAACCATGCAGTACGATCCTGACATGTCCAGTGCATTTCAGACATACTTGCTATACAGCTCTGATAATATAAAACGTAACCGTAAATACATCTAAATGAAAAAGGCAGAAGTGACCATCGACTTAGTATTATTTGCTGCTTCGAATGATCCATGATAGAAAATAATATCGCTTACGACAGCTCTTTATCTCTGCATCTCCTGTATCATGCAGGAAAGATATGCGCCTCTATATATAATTCCAAGAACTCAAAAAGAAAGTACCGTGCAACTCAAACATGTATGTCACTTCTGATCGATTCACATAAACATTGCACAACTCAGAGCACTAACCAAAAATTTCACTGAACATGGTCCACAACCCTGACAAGTATCTTCGAAACAGGAAAAGTAAGATGGCTTGCACTCAAAAGCTGAGAAGCAGGTAAAAGCTACTCAACCCATCAAAATTATAGATACACGTGTGTAACTAATTTTCATATATTATTGCAAATAATCATATATTCTGCTGAAATCTGTCATGATATTAAGTCTGCTGTAGAAACAGTGGTAAGGACAATTGTTAACCTGTAACCGAAGATAAACAAACGTCATTGGATTTCCGCAACGTCATCTGAATTGATTGATGTGAGAGACTGGTTTCAGCTGGGTCTAACCACGACGAAGAGCGAAAATTACTCGAACGTAGTTTGATAAAGTCTTCGCGTTCATCACTAGCAGTGGTGGTGGCGAAAGTGAGAGAGATAAAGAAGGCATCAGCGTTGGGCAACAACCGGAAAATACTTAGGCTTATTAAGGACACCGGAGGGAAGAAGACGATGGTGAGTGAAACTAACACTGAAAAGGATGAGAAGCTGATAAACTTTTCTCGACAGACGGCTAGAACAGCGGGCAGAACATTTTAAAGCATAGTTCAACCGACCCTAAGCAACGCTTCACCTGCTCGATATCTGGCCTGAACCTGAAAGACACGTAGACATCGGTTCGTCAACTCTCCCTGAAGTTGGTAGAGCTGTATTGAACCTGAAACGATGCAAAGCAGTAGAACCTGACAGTTTGCCACCTGAAATTTTTAAGAATGGAGGCAGGAAATTTCTAATTAAAGTGACAGAGATACCAGGTAGCGTACGGGAATCAGAGGTAGTTCCCTTAGACTGGTGTATTTCACTGATCATCCCAGCTCATAAGGAGAAATCTTCTTGTGATAGCTTGATTGATATTGTGTCCAAGATCCTAGGGTTCATAGTTATTCAACGCCTAAATGGAGCTCGAGAACAATAAACTCGAGAAAACCAGGCAGGGTTCAGACCTGGTCGAGGGTACACAGATCATATATTCACCATCCGACAGGTTCTAAAATACAGGTTTACCCACCGGCCAGTGGCTGACACTTGCCATATTTCTTGACCTGAAGGCCGTATTTGACTCGATCGACCGCGGTGTTGTGGCAGTGTCTGACTGTGAAGAGAGTACGCTTATCGAAGCTCTCTCCTCAAACTCACGCAGCCGTGCCAGGGCTCATGGACAGCTGTTACGTGAAGTGACGACAACTAATGGTGTTTACCAGAAATGTCTACTGTCACCATTCTTATTTAACTTCGTCAGAGATGCATTAATGGACATCTACTTAGGTACCTGTGACTTGACAGGGACTGACCTATTCCCTGGAGGTCACCTAGTTGACTTGGAGTACGCAAACGATATTGTCTTGCCAGGTGAAGAGGCTGACAAATGCAGGGTCTTCCGAATGCCCTGAGAAGAAATTGGAGTATGTTTGGCATGCGTTTCGCACCTGCCAAACAGAAAGGGAAGAGGTTAAGAGCTGATTGCTGACGTATGTCACGGACTTAGCTGATCTATTCTGAATAGAGAGAACGGACATGAATTCATTAGGTATTAAGTTCAGAAAAACAAAGTACACAATCCTAAACTGAGGCTTATTCACAGAGTCGGTTAGTACATACCCAGTTAAGCAGAATACATATGACATACTGTCTATGCCTCTCAGGAAACTTACAGGGTACATAGATTAAAATACTAATCACCGTTGCTGAAATTTATAAAAGGTTACGTAGAATTTTTACATTATTCTGTTGATAATGATGTCATCGATGGGCAGGCATGTTGAAACCAACCGAACATTTTGCCAATTCACATCTACTCAGTTATATGAAGGTGAGGTATTTGTAAGTCGCTAGTGCCTTACAAGACAAGGAAGTTCGTATCTTCACTACTTTTGAGAAACGTCGTCAGCATAAACAGTAGCAGTAACAAGTAAGTTCCTATCAACTCATTTACTCGTTAAATGTCAGCATCAATAAAGGTTTGGCTGGATAAACAGGATGCGCCATTGCAAAACATTTCCAGTATCTGGTTCCGTTGTTAATCTGAAATAGGCGTCATAAACGAACACTTCGATGTTACAATTGAATGTTTCTTGCTTCTGATTTCTGAGACTAAGGAAAGAGTAGCATTGAAGTCTTACTTCTGTGAACGAGTATCGTATGGACTTTCCACTTATCACGGAAAACCCCTTAAACATGCTGAAGGTCATTTTATAGGGTAGAAAATCTGCTTAGTATGTCTGAGTTAAAATTGACTCAGATAACTGAAGATAGCGAAGACGATGGAGAAATTGTAGGATGAGCATGAATCATCCGTGAATTTTATGATTAATGCAGTGAATATATCAGATCTTGGATTAATGTTCACAGTGTTAGGCACTTGATGGAAAGCTAGGATAATGCATTTTGTTGATAAAATATTATGTGAAATTTACCTTGTGCACAATCATTACGTCCAAGCTTGAGCAACTCCTACTTTACCAAACAGGAGAAGAAGAGATATCAGATGCATTCAGAGTCCTAGTTTCCCGAAATTCGGGATAGGGCATCTGACTGGTAAGAATCGGTAAGAGTTATGTTATCCCTTTTTCTCCAATATATGTATGACACATGATGAAAGCTAATCCCTTTTCTTCCAGCTTGTTATCACAGGAGCGTGCTTCTATCAGAGCATCTGAGTACAGGACCCCCCCCCCATATAGCTCCTTAATGGTTACCAGTGCTTGAAAACCGTATGCTGAACCTTCAGTTTTGTTAGCTTCACACCAACTTCATAACCTGCACTTTGCACGTGGCGATTATAGAAAATATCGGTCGCCACGTCCATTAATTCATCCATTCTCCACTCAAAAAACGCTTATGCCATAATCATGAATAGCTTTTCAGCTTTTAACTAAACATCGCAGTCGCATAAATGCAAAACTTTCCCGAGGCAAACCTTGGGCTCAAGGCTTTACTTCATATATATATATATATATATATATATATATATATATATATATATATATATATACCTATTCTAGTATTAGGACAACAGGAGGTGGTCTGTATTCAACAGCAGTATCCCAAAGAAAACAAAAAGCTGGTTCATGGGAAGCATGCAATACAGAAATACTATGGAAACCACCCAATAGAGGGGAGCGAGTATTTAATGACTACAGTGAGACAGAATCTTCAGAATTTACAGGCAGATGATGCAGAAACGTTGGGTTTAACAAAGGGTCAGCATGTAAATTTTGAGTAAATAACAGGAATATAATGCAGTAATTTTGCAGTATCGACGAAAGAATACTCAGGCAAGTGTAGAAGACGCACAAAAGACGCCGGGACTTCAGTCTGAAAATTGCGCTTGAACTTCACAGGTAAGTAAAAAATAGGCAATCTTACTAATTCTTCAAGCATTCTTGTTCGACTAGGAGCCACTATAGTGGTTCAGTGATATTTAATAAAAGTCACTTGAGTACTGCAGAGTTAATCGGATAAAAAAGACAATCGTGAATCTTAGGATATACATATATAAAACAAGGCAGTGTGGAAAGCCCAACAGGTAGGAAAAATAATTAACCTTCTATATTGCGCAATCTAAAAACAGACGGTAGCGCATATTTTATAAAGCACGCAGTATTTTCAAACCAAAAATATCACCAAAAAAAATATCTAATATCTTTTTAACGAGCTTGTGTAAACCAGTTGACTTCTTCGCACTCGCTTCTTGGTCTTGCGGAACGGCTCCAGATCTTTAACGGATTCGGATGCAGTAGGTCCAGCAACTCGTATGCTATTTTAGGATTTGTCCTGGTGCGAACTTGACAGACGCAAAGACCAATCACTAATTATTCGAACTTGTTATATACCCACGAATACGAGACCAAGGAAGAACACGATAGCGTAGTCGGATGGAATAGTATATTTGGATGGTTATGCCAAAATACCGATGCGTTCCAACTAACTGGCTAGAGAGTCGAATACGAGCAATGCAACGTAACACGACAGCGTGCCAAATGGCGAGGATGCTTGACCGGATGCCTTCAGCTTAGCGAGTCCAGTTAAACTATCAAGGTCAGCATCAATGTCGAAGTCGTCAAACCCTAGGCTATTGATTTTGGGGAAGTGTATGACGCTACAGATCACTCCCCCCCTAGTGGGTTCGTGAGGACCCTAAGACGATACCAGCCGGAAGTAAAAACCCAGTGGTTTCTCCACTGGTAAAACTCTCCGATGGGCTCACTGCGTGAGGTGGCCCCTGGTTGTCTGAACCTTATTCTAGGGTGTCGTGGCGATTAAATAAATAAAATACAATAAATGAAATTGTACGTCGGTCGCGGTCATCTGTTCCTTTCGACGTTCCGTCCAGTGCTCGTTGCACCTGGAATATAAATAAAAGTCTTTAATACCACGAAAACGTTGCGTAAAAATGGGAATTATTTATATATAAACGTGTCGAAAAAGAAAAATTTACGCTTATCTTCGCCGTTTTTTTAGTTTTTATTACATGGTAAATAAAAATTGATATAAAAAGGCAAAGTGTACGAGGGTTTGTGCCGGTAAATAAGAAAAATAGTGCCTCGAAAAAAAATGGTTGGCACACACATAGCTAAGTTGAATATGACTTCAGGTACTCTGGGAACCTGACGGTTCGACCTGATCGTGTTTTTTGTTGCGCCGCTGGTTGTTGCAGCTGTGCATTACCAGGCACATCGTCGAGAATTTCGATAATTGAGTCATCCGTCGGCCGGATGTAGCGAGCTGAAACGTCACTTACAATGGGGTTGCCTTCGAAATAAGCTGGTTTCAAACGGTCGATACTGACAGTATCTTCGCGTCCGCCTCGCTCAATTACATAGAATTTCTCATGTCGCTTAATCACTTTGAACGGCCCGTCGTAGGGTGGTTCAAGTGGTCGACGAACAGCGTCGTGGCGAACAAACACGTGTGATGTCTTCTGTAAACTGGGGTGGACGAAAACATCAGTCGTTTGCGGTCTAATCGGAGAAGGCCTAACTGAACGCATTGCGTTTGTAAGCCTAGTCACATAAGATGCCCTATCGGAAACATGTTTGAAAGTTGAAGGGGAAACAAACTCACCTGGTAGGCGAAGAGTGGTCCCATAGACGAGTTCTGCAGGAGTGCATCCAGCATCAACTTTCAACGCGTTACGAATACCTAGTAGGACTAGAGGCAGAGCCTCGGTCCACTGAGGTATGTTTGTAGCTGAAAGGGAAGCTTTCAGCTGTCGATGGAAACGCTCTACCATGCCATTTGCTTGTGGATGGTAGGCTGTCGTTCGGAACCGAGTGCAACCTAAAAGTGCCGTTAGAGCGTGAAATAGTCCGCACTCAAATTGGCGCCCACGGTCGGTTGTGACGTAGGATGGACATCCGAAGTTCGCGATCCATCTTTCGACGAAAACACGAGCAACTGTTTCGGCAGTAATATCTTTAATGGGTACTGCTTCCGGCCATCGTGTGAAACGATCAACACAGGTGAAAAGGTAGGTACATCCATTAGATTCTGGTAGGGGTCCTACAATATCTATATGGACGTGGTCGAAACGCATGTCTGGGGCTAGAAATGAGCCTAAAGGGCTTTTCGTGTGTCGCGTGACTTTACACTTTTGACAAGCTAAGCACGACTGGGCCCACTCCTTAACGTCTTTGTTCATCCCAGGCCAGCAGAAACGTTGTGCGATAAGCCTAATGGTGGCTCGTACACCTGGATGAGAGAGTTTGTGCAACGTATTGAAGACGTTGCGTCGACAACTCTTCGGAACTATTGGGCGTGGTTGACTAGCAGAGACATCGCACAAAATTGCATCCTTGTCTGATCCAACAGGACAAAGTCGCAGTTTGAGAGTTGTGGACGACAACTCATGATGCAGCTCAAGGTCTTCCTTTTGACGCCGAGCTAGTTCAACGAGATCAATACCCTCGATATAGTTTATCGAAGCTATTCGAGATAGTGCGTCGGCTGCGGAGTTGTTTGCTCCAGAAATGTGGCGGATGTCTGACGTGAACTGGGAAATGTAATCCAGCTGTCGCGACTCACGAGGGGAGTATTTGTCAGACGCCGAGCTGAGGGAAAAGGTTAACGGTTTGTGGTCTGTGAAAATAATGAAATCACGACCTTCCACAGAATGTCGAAAATGGCGTACAGAACAGTACATGGCTAGGAGTTCCCTACCAAATGTACTGTATCTTGTTTCCGCGTCTTGCAGCCGCCTCGAGAAAAAGGCTAACGGTTGCCACTGGTTGTCAGTCAACTGTTGCAAAACTGCTCCAATTGCTGAATCAGATGCATCAACAGCAATACTCAGAGGAGCATTGGGGTCATGATGCATAAGCATGGTTGCGTTCGAAATGGCTTCCTTGACTTTGGAGAAAGCAAGTCTAGCCGCGTTGTCCAGAGACACGAACTTCGCAGTTCCTCGAAGTAGATCTGTGAGTGGTCTCATGACAGAGGCACAGTTAGGGATAAACCTTCGGTAATAACTTACCAGGCCATTGAAAGTGCGGAGATGTTTCACAGTGGTCGGCTCTGGATAGTTTGTGATAGCCGCCACTTTATCTCTCAATGGGCGTATACCTTTGTTGTCAATGGTATGCCCAAGGAAGCTGAGTGATTCAACTCCTATTTCACACTTCTGTAAGTTAACTGTGATGCCATGTTTTTTGAGTCTTTCGAATGCGAGGTCCAAATGTTTAAGGTGTGTTTCCTTATCTGGACTCGCAATTAGACAGTCATCTATGTAGACATGAACAAAATTCAGACCACGGAAGACGTCGTCCATAAAGCGTTGGAATGTTTGTGCTGCATTCCGAAGACCAAAAGGCATGCGCAGGAATTCAAACAGGCCAAAAGGAGTAATAATGGCTGTTTTCGCGATATCTTCTGCTGCCATAGGTATCTGGTTGTACGCTTTGACTAAGTCGATTTTCGAGAAAATGTTCATGCCGCATAAGGTTGCGGTCAAGTCGTAAACGTGGGGTATAGGGTAGCAGTCCGGAGTTGTTTTGGCGTTAAGCCTTCGGTAATCACCGGTCGGACGCCAGTCGTTGCTATCCTTTTTGGGCACCATGTGCAATGGCGATGCCCAAGGACTGTTCGACGGTCTGATAATGCCCAGTTCCAGCATATGGTCGAATTCATTTTTCGCCGTTTGCAGCTTATCGGGGGCTAAACGGCGAGCTTTGGATGCCACAGGTGGACCTGTGGTTGTGACGTGATGCATAACATTGCTGGTTATGCACGGAAGAGTGTGTTTCGGTTGTTGTAACTCTGGATATTTCTCCAGAACTGCCTGGTAGGACGCGTCGCCTGATTGTTTAGTCCTAACGATGGCTAAACTCGGACCTACATAGGTGGTGCCGCCAATAGATAACTTTGTGTTGTTATCTATCAGTCGTCGACGGCGAGCATCTACGAGTAGATCGTAATGGTTCAGCAAATCTATGCCAATGATAGGCATAGAGACGTCTGCCAGGAGGAAAATCCAGTGAATAGGTTTGCGTAAACCTAAGTTGAGGTAGGCATACCGTCTCCCGAATGTCGCGATTGCCTTGCCGTTGGCTGCTTGAAGATTGAAGGATGGGTCGAGATGACGCTCCTTTGTCGTTGCTGGAAGAACGCTAACTTCTGCGCCGGTGTCGACGAGGTAGCGGACTTTCGTTTTAATGTCGGTGACGTAGAGCAAACGGCTTTTTCCGCCGGCTACGGTTGCCGTGAGCACGTGCCGGCGTGACCGTTTCCCGAGTTCGGTCCTTCTTAAAACGGCATGGTTTACGACATTTTCTGGCTTCATCCCCGTAAGTGTTATGAAACCAGCACCATTCAGGGTTTTCCACCCTGTTGGGTTTCGTTTTAGGGCTACCACGCGACTTGCTGCGATGCGCCAAGGTGCGTTTCTGTGAAGTGCTACGTGATCTAGGACTTCGAGATCGTAGCAACCGTTTCACAGAGTTGCACAACTTGGTCACCTCCGAATCCTGGCGCTCTGTTTTGTCACAGATAGAATATACGTTGGAGACGGGTCTGCTGGATATCTCCAGTATTTTATCTGCTGAAGCTGCCAGGTCGTCGAGTGGGACTGACTGGAGTGTCACCAACACGGTTTGCACCGGTTGTGGTAGTTTCGAGAGAAATAGTTCTCGGAAGAAACCATCGTCAAATGTTCGTGCACCGATTACTTCTCGCATGCGTGCGAGGACTTCAGTAGCTGAGTGGCTGCCTAGCTCGATGTTACGAAGCAATTCGTCTAGACGTTGGCGATCTGTGAGATCGCTTTTCTTCAAGAGTGCAGCCTTTAGAAGTGCATAAGGGTCACTTACTTCAGGATTAAACATGTTTGCTGTAACAACCTGTTTAATTCTCGCGGTAGTGAACGTATGACGGCAAGAAATCGAGATGAGGATCTGAGACACCTTGTTTTGCAGTATCGACGAAAGAATACTCAGGCAAGTGTAGAAGACGCACAAAAGACGCCGGGACTTCAGTCTGAAAATTGCGCTTGAACTTCACAGGTAAGTAAAAAATAGGCAATCTTACTAATTCTTCAAGCATTCTTGTTCGACTAGGAGCCACTATAGTGGTTCAGTGATATTTAATAAAAGTCACTTGAGTACTGCAGAGTTAATCGGATAAAAAAGACAATCGTGAATCTTAGGATATACATATATAAAACAAGGCAGTGTGGAAAGCCCAACAGGTAGGAAAAATAATTAACCTTCTATATTGCGCAATCTAAAAACAGACGGTAGCGCATATTTTATAAAGCACGCAGTATTTTCAAACCAAAAATATCACCAAAAAAAATATCTAATATCTTTTTAACGAGCTTGTGTAAACCAGTTGACTTCTTCGCACTCGCTTCTTGGTCTTGCGGAACGGCTCCAGATCTTTAACGGATTCGGATGCAGTAGGTCCAGCAACTCGTATGCTATAGCTCTGATTTACAGAACAGGAAGTTAAGTGTTGGTTTGTTTGCCTTGGGCTGTGGTGCAGTTGGCTTCTTCACATGTCGAGTTGCCAGACAGTTGTTCGGACTAGTCGCTGGAGAGGGTTGGGGATTGTGAAGAGAAAACCTAGAAAGTGTTTGTGTGAGTAAAATAAGAGAGGAGGAGTGAACTAATGGAGTAATCCACTTACACCCAAGTTAGGTGAGTAGGGGTACAAAGGTGTGTAGAACTTAGGTAAGTGAGGCTAGCTTATGGCAAGTGGAAGGGGCGAAAAGGACTTAAGTGGTTACAATAGAAAGAATACTGGTTGGGGTGGCTTGACATCACTTCGTGTTCGAGCTATGCGTGGGTAGACCGTGAGTCTCTGCACGACTGTCCAGTCCCTTCTTGAAGCTTTCAACAGTTGGGGCGGAGACCACCTCTGCTGGTAGTGCGTTCCAGTACCCACAGACTTGGAGGGAGAAGAGCTGTGAACGCACATGCGTTTTGACCTCTGGTGTGCTATTCTAGTGGGGTTTCCTTGAGGATCTCCGTAGTGGCCACTCGGTAGGACTCCTCTGTTTGGGCTACTTGGATTACTCATTATTTTGTAAGCCATTATTAAGTCTCCACCTATCCTTCGATAGCTAAGGGAGTATAGACCTAGGTCTTTGAGTCTATCCTCATATGGTTAATGATTACCAGTCGTTGATCCTACGATGCAAGAAATACAGGTTCATGCTACGTTATTTGATCGTAAGTTTTGAATTTTTTGTCATCACCTCGGAGATAATAAGTTCTGGAGGGAGAGAAAAGACACGGTATATCACGACCTAGGTTATCATTACGGGTGCTGAATAACAATATGAGATCGACCTTTTTCCTATGATTCTTTGGGCACGCTGCAGCACATCAGCAGGCCTTTCTAGACATGAGCTGTCTGCCCGGATGTCTCACATGTATAACAAAGAGCATTTGAACACATTCTATAGGAACCTTTCGAAATCTCCGTATGGAGACCAGAAATCCTCCGTTCCAGCTACACTGCCATACACAATCGGTCTCAGATCATGGCCCATGGTAGTGCCTCGATATTTTAAGTCCCAGGCAGGAAATAGTTGTGCACTTTGAACAGAAAGCTGGGAATTGTTACTGCTACGAATGTGCACAATTTCGATTTCCCTATGAGTAATTTCAATGAACTAGCGTTTGAATCAACCTGCCAACTCATCCAAGCTTACTTGAAGCACAAGCCATCATCACCAAGCATGATGCCATGGGAGTTCGTATCGCCGGTAAACAGGGAAGCTGACAAACTAAACACCGACAGATACTAGTGAGCACAAGGCGAGAAAATAAAGAGACTCGTGCTTATTAATTGACCGACCTCATTCCCTGTAAGTCTACAGTTGGATGGTGTGATAGTAACATCCACCCACTGTCCTCTGTCCTCAGGAAGCCTTGTGAGTCAAGCATTCAATTTCTCACCAAATCCGAAAGAGGGGAGCATCTCTATTAGTTTCCCATGAAATACCTTGTCGAAAGCATTGACGGGATCTGAGAACATTAGGTCTCGTCGTAGTTTGCCGTCATGTGGTGCTGCTCATTCCTCTTTCGCGATAACCACCTTCGTTAAACAGGAATATGTTGCCTAAAATCTATGTTACTTTGATGTCAGAAGTCTACCCAACACAATATAGTCACGCGCTTCATCGCCAATCATTTCCACAAATCCTTAATCACTATTGTCCTCGGTCAAAACCCAGTGGGTGTACAACGATAATTCTTCATGCCCAACCCACCAGCTAAGAGAAATCCCAAACAGAGTGCTTTTCGGTCATTTCACTATCGACAGCTTGTCAAATCATGTCTCTCAGTTTTGTACAAGTTCAGTTGCGCTTACAACATCACCAGAAGCAGTGTCAGTCACCTCAAATGAAGCTGATACAAAGTTCAACTCAAAAATTGTCCCCACAACCACCCAGTCACTCTTAAAATGAAGAAGCCAATTCTGTCCTGAAGTTGGTGACAGGATTTACTTATGGCGCAGATATTGGTGTTAATTCATAGTTTGGGAGGTTTGAGGGTTTATTCGAAGTGGAGTTGGCTGATTCTAATAATTCAGCGGAATTTCGTGTACTTCTTCTCAAACTGAGATTCAGTGAATATGTCAGGCATATCGACTTCACTTTGTCGAGATGTACTCATGAAGTTGATTTCGATGAAAGGGTGCCAATTCTGAGCGAAATATTCGGCAAACATGTACCATAATTCACCATGCATTACAACCGTGTAGCGCGCCTTCTCCGCAGAAAGTCCACTGGGTTTTAAGTAAATAAATTTACGAAACGCCTAATGTTAGATAAATGGCCATCTGCTGTGTCCGCTGATACATTTGATTCTGTGCGCTTTGCTTCAAGGTGCAGGTAACCGTCTGCTGGCACTTGCGATTTTGGTGTCCTCTTTGCGCTGACCATAAGCCACATACCCAGAGTTAATAGTTTGGCCATCCATAGACAGATACGCTTTAACGTCTGCGCGAAAAACGAACTTCAGACTAAATGTCTAACTTATCAGCCAAATTGTAGAATTCCAGCGTCCTTGAGAGACATTGCGATGAAAACGGAAGTGGACAATAAGAGGGTGGTTGCTCTTTTTTAAACTTCAATATAAAGAATTAATGTAAATTGCACTGGATATGATGTCTCAACGACATTTTTGACTGACCCTTGCTGCTCAAGTTCAAAACATGCACTGTGGAGTCATTCACTCAGTGTTAAGCCGCTTGGAGTGTGATGCGAACTCAGTTATTTCCACTGCTTTTAAATTATCTAAACATCAACCTTCTAAGAAGGATTTGTAATTTGTAGTAAGCAGCAAACAAACAGACCGCACACGCTGCCTTCGGTTGAGAGGCTGTTTGAAGCCTCTTACAGGTCACCATATTAGCTTATCGCTCCAGCCCGAAAGTTTAAGCCTTGTCAGTGAGCATAAAAAGCCATCAGTGGTTACAGTCGATAACGACCTCTCGGCTGATAGTGGCCTACAAACTATCGGGCCCTTCGGATTTTCTAGGCCTCAGTTTGGCAAGCAGCTGAAGGACCTTTCTCTTACTTTCACTGTACAGTGCTGGTATAACCCCTGTACCCTCACCAACTTCAATAGATTATCTCAATAAACACTCCGGTTTGGATATGCTAGACTGAACCATCCTATACTGACCCTAACCGGACGATGAAGACGGGGATCCATTCTTGATCCCCACCCCCCTTCGGATGAACGAGGATAGCCTTTTCGGACGGCTTCGAGATCACTTTCGAGCTCTTTCTTGTTCGCTATTCGAGACCATATTCAACGATATACATAAGTTTAACCTTTACGGTACTCTCATTCAAGTGTTTCCGTTCCTGTTCCTAGGACCCAATCCCCCAGAAGCTCCCCTCCCAGTAGTTTTCAGGTTCCCTACCAAACCACGGAAGTTGAGATGGATTTCTTCGTGGAGTCGACCATCAAATAAATGACGTCTTCACCCTTTCAAACTTAATTCTCAACCGATCCCATATATTCTAGATTTGTGGACCCTTGATGGTAGCCCAATATTACTGACACAGCTGGCAAGTACGCACACCACACACTCTGTCTAGAAGGAATAGTAATGTAGTCTAACTCGATGCGTTCGAAACCCAACAGCCGACACAAAGTGGTTAGGGAAAACTATCGTAGTTCAACAATGCCCTCATATTGATGAGTTAAATCCAATTCTGACAGCGATGGCTTGTGTTTTAAATCATGAAACCTCAAGGAAACTGAATCTCGAACCAAGTCATGCTCCAGTGCCATGAAAAATAGGTCATTTTCCGGGCAGCTACCTGGGGTTAAGACTGCAGGCGCTATCTGTTTCATATATGGGACATTCAGGTCACCTACCATCAGGCACCGATTGCTTCTGATCCAGCCACATTTGCCATCCAATACAGCCTCTCGCAAGTTAGAGTCGGTTGCTGTAAGCAGCCCTAACAGTAAAGGTAACTGACTTAAACTTCAACTGACGGTTGGCCACTGCACATGTACTGTGTCCACGCGCTTCGGAAGTAAATGACTGCACGCAGGTTCATCGTGAACACAGTATATTGTCATCACCAGTGCTACTCATAACTCGACCTATCACAACGCAGGAATGGCCCGAGAAATGTGATTTAGGATTTGAATTCCTAGTGAGCCACGCTTCAGCAATGTTTGTAGCATCAGATCCCATTCCATGCACTGAACTCTTCAGTTCCCGAGCTTTATTCTTGATGTCAACGTTGGTGTAGAATATATTTGAAATCATCCCCGACCTAACCATGAAGGCCTTGAAGCATGCCCTTCCCAGACCTAGAAAACTATATATCCAAAGTGGGAGTCTATCGTTTCTTATATCTTGCCGGATTTTCAAGTCAGCTAAAATCTCTGTTTTTATTATTGGGTCCTCAACCATGTCTCTCTGGCTGGATGTGTATGACGCAATCATTCAGTTTTGACACATTACTCAAGACTATATTGCTTCCTGTTTTGTTACCTGCAAATGTGCTCAGGCTCCTGTACTCACAAAGTGTACCCTCTTTTATTCTGTAGATTTGACAAGCACACGCACCACAGTGCATACCCTCACTAGTCAGGAACTGGCGGCCAAGTCGACCAGGAATACAATTATCGTTGCCCTTTATGTACTTCTAGTAATAGGACGTTCGAGCTACAACTACCATTCACCTTCAACTTTAGCAGGTTAGGAAGACGTTCTGGACCAATGAAAATATACCGGGACTTCTAAACATGGAAATTAAGGCTGACGCCATTCTCAGTCATTTTTGACCCTAATGGCTGCAAAACATTATTGCATAGGGTGTTTGATTACCACTCAACTAGCTTAAGTCGCGTAGTCAGTAAAGTACACATAAGAAAAGTATGTATTACCTTGGTGTAGAATCAGTTTTCCCTGTAAGTCTGCAAATGAACACGGTATATCTAAAGACTTGCACTAACTTTACGTAAGCGAATCATAAAAGTTATTTTTATATGTACAAACTAAAGTGTACGTATAGCCCGAGTGACTCTGGGAAGATAGGAACTTCTCTCTTCCCAATTAGTCCTGTGAGGTACATCACTCTCCGGTTTCTGCTCATGCTTTCCTTTTTTTCTTCTCTTTTCAGTCCAAGCTTCAAGAGAAAATCTTGCGCATAATTTTGACCGAAAATGTCAACTCACTGAACACACCGTGCCGTACGTGACACCAGAAATTATTGAAAGAGTTTGTCAGCTTTCCCGCACTGATTTCAAATCTTTTTAAAAGTCCCACAGTAAACCCGCCTAATTACTAACATACTAGATGCTACCATACACGAAAACTCAACTACGATAAGTGATCTAAGGCTTCTGGACGGTCATAAAGGCAGCGAAGATCTGGAAAAACAGCCAAGTCTTAGAAATAAACGCACCTAGTGACCCAAAGTAAAACACGTTCGCCAACGAACCCACGCAATAAACTTCTCCAGTGCTTCATCTCCTTTGACTCCACCTGACAGAAGACAACTAACAGTCAGTGTAATGCTGCATGCCTCAATATGTGCAAAACTCCATTACCATTGGATAACAGTCCTTTGAATATTTATTTCTTTTTACTGCAACAAGTGATTCGGATGGCTTACATCTTTATTGCCGTGTGAGATAACACTACGAGTGGGAAGTGGGTGGACTTATACATTCACGTGGATTAGGTGGTCACGTTAACACTTACTGTTACCTGAAATTGATGAAGTGGGTTTTTGTTGGCCATGTGAACTGATGTTAAAATAAACGTTTATCTGACGATACATGGACTTATACCGCCAGATTGAGCATCTCGGTCACATGTAACGCAAACGTCGAATATTGTGCGATTTTGGTGCCACTTTAATGTGAAAAGAGAATGGTCAGTGGAAACGACGGAAACTCATAAACAATCTGCACATACTGTGAAGTGATATTTTTCTGTCCCTTCATAACTTTAAGTCACTAATGATATCATGATAAACCTTTGTGCGATAATTTCTGTATCATTCAGGAGGGCTCAAACAACGGGGATTTCTCCACCACTACCAATTAGGTGATGCCAGTAAACTGGCTTCCTTCCTGTTAAATTCTTTATTTCAGAATAAAGCATTTATTCATTTGTTTGTAAAAATAAGACTAACTGGCAGAAGTTCCACGCGAAAAATGGTTGAAAAACTGTCCTCCGACCAAAATACTTAGTTAAGGTTGGGTCAAGAGAACTTTAATCGCGATAACCACAACAGGAGTTGTTCACCATGAAATGTTAAAACAAGACTGTTTTTCGAGATGTATACCGTTTGCAGGGAAACAAACTCAAAGCCCGAAATATGATAAAGACTCAAGGATTCACCGAAACGCTATAGGTCGAAGTTTATCAGAAAGCTTTTGATGTTGCGCAAGGGAAAAGCTGTACTGGTAAGAGCGTGAAGAAAGTCCCTCCTCATTTTCAAAGCCCAGGACCCTAAACTGCTTAATTCCCTCAGGCTTCTTTCCTTATCTGATGGAACTCAGCACATTTACGTACTGTATGAGTATATCACGGCCTGCCGACCTAGTTTTCGTTGGGTGGAGTCCTTCCCGAATGTATCTTGAACCTAACCGTCTATTTCTCTGTTCAAGTGCGAGCAAAGCAGTCTGATAGGCAATACATCCATCCTAGTAGTTAAGTCGATCCCGCCTTCGAAAGGTCATCAGAAGTTACTCATATCATATGTCTTACCAGTAAACTTAATCCGTAAGGACTAAAAATTCTCCGGAACAATGCTTTCCCATAGATACTCAACACTGGTGCTGACCTTCGCACGCAAATGTACCTGTCTGCACTGTATTCATGTGGATGGGGTTGGTGACGGTGCATGTGAAGTTTAGGCGTCTGAGCATGACCACCAATGTTGGTATAAGTTGGATCACTACAGCCCAAAGCAACCAGTTCATCGGGCAAACGTGGGTTACTCCCGCAAGCCAACCCGGCAGGAGTACACAGCATATCCGTCTTAATTGCCGAACAAAGGCTGGAAAAGACCAACGGCAGAGATTCAGTCCATTTACATTGTCGACTGCCATTAGAGAAGCCTTAAGATGCAAACGAGGGGCTCTACCAAACCGTTAGAGGCTGTATGGTATACTTTGGTCGAATGCGTTTGCAGCCCAACGGCTTCATCAGCTTTTGGAAGGTAACGGGCTTAAATTGTTGTCCGTGGTCGGCTGGCACGGTAGAAAGGCGTTCAAACTATGAAACTCGTCTTGACTGTTTCGGCAGTAATGTCTGGCAATGGGACGGCTTCCGGCCAGCGGGTGAACTTGTCGATACATGTCAGCAGGTAGGACTAACCATCGAAATGCGGAACCAGGCCAGTAGTGTTAAGATGGACATAGGCGAACCGTGAATCGGACTTGGTGTAAGTTCCATCTGGCACAACGTTGTGACGATTCACCTTGAAACGTCGGCACTGAACACCTGACCATATCCACTTTCGAATATGGTGGTTATTCTCTGGCCACACAAACTTAGCATACATCAGCTTATCAGCAGCACGTGTACCCGGATGCTAAATGCTGAGCAGTGTCAAAAACATTCACGCAGAGACAAAAAACTACAGGTCTTGAGGTCCCTATGGATACATTTCACAGGGTTGTCTCTTCACTGTTCAGAATTGGTGAACACGGAATCTCCAATGACCTCGACTGCTGAAGATTTTCTACCCCCATAAGTTCAACACTCTTCCATAGATCAATAGTCCGAGGTAAAGTGGCAGGGCAAACGCGAGACGGTGAAACCGACACCGGGTTTCTCACATCAAAAACTTGATGGATGTCTGAGGTTAACCGTCAACTCCAGTCCAGATGCCGTAAATCATGTGGTGAACACTTATGCGTGGCGGTCTGTGGGGTGCATCTGAGAGCCCTTTGGCTGATAAATATGATAAAATTGCTACCTTCCTAAGGGTGAGGAGAATGCATATCGGGCTAAAATTCGTGACCAAGAGCGCTGTACCGCATTTCGGGTGTGGATAGCTTCCGGAAGGAGCAGGCGAGTGGAGTCCAAGGTTGGCACAACACGGCTCCAGTGGCCATGTTAAAAGCACTAACGGAAGTGCTTGGGGGATGCTTACATCTTGGTGGGCAAACACCACGGCATCTGCTATTGCATTTTTGATCTCGTGAAATGCCTCTTATGCCCCAGGAGTCACACTGAAAGTTTTGCACCTACCTTTCAGCAGGTTGGTTAGAGTAGCCAAAATGTGAGCACACGGAGGAAAACGGGCCATAACAGATCGTCGTCCCGTGGGATGTACGCAGCCCTTGAAGTGATGTCGATGCCAGGAATTTCTGAATCGTCCGTGCTTTTTCAGGTAGTGAGTGACTGCCATTCTCATCGATCACATGAGCGGGGAAGGCCACTAATGGGATCACAAGCTGGTACTTCCTCAGGCTGACAGGTACTCGGTGTTTGGCGAGCCTCGCAAAAACTTGCTGCGAGTGAATGTAATGGATATCCTCGTCTGCACTGGCGCTAAGATTATCGTCAAGGTGGGCATAGGCACAATCTAAACCGTTGTCTATGAAACGCTGGATTGTCCTTGGGGCATTTCTCAGCCCAAAAGGCGCGGGTAGAAATTCAAACAGGCTGAATGTTGTAATGACTGTTGTCCTCGGTCTGCCATCCGGATATGCGGGTATTCGATTATAGGAAACCGTCACACCCCATGGAACATCAGTCAAGTCGTGCACGCGAGACACTGGGTAGTGATCTGAGAACGTTTGAGCGTTGAACCGCCGATAGTCCCCACAAGGCTTCCTGTCCATGCCATTTTTCTTCGGACTATGTGCAGAGGAGAAAACCGCTGGCTATTGGAGGATCTAATGATACCCACTTCCAGCATGTTAGAACTCAGTCTTAATGGCTAGCAGCTTATCTTAAAATAATCGTCGTGGTTTGTCGAAAACTGGTGTACCAATTGCCGTCACATGGTGCAGAACGTTAGGCGTTACGCAGGATGTTCCAGCCGTCGGCTCCGAAATGTCCGGCGACGTCTGGATGACGGGAGCATAGGCTTGCCAAATGTCAGGGTTGGAATACATTGGGCTGACAGAAGCGGTAACGGTGGAAACTTTGGAAGCAGAGAGCATTGCGACAATAGGTCCACTTAGGCTAACTTGCACCTACCAGCAACTGACAGCTTTATAATAGGCCTGTTGCAGCTATACTGGTGGTCACGTCAGCAGTGATGAAAACCCACCGAAACGAACAGTGGAGTCTGGGGTTAATGCCGAGTAACTTACGACCGTGAGTCTTGCCGTGGTAGGCGGACTGTTGGCGACAAGAAGTTGCAGGGAAGTCGGCCGCCTTTGCTCTTCAGTGGTAGGCGGGATTACGCCAGCTCCTGCCCCGGTACCCACAGCGAAGCGTACCACTGAATGACGACCAGCTGGGAATAAGAGGCGACATGCTAGATGTTCGTCGATGACGGTGGTTGCCATCGCGTGCCGGTTTGCACGCTCCACAGCTGCTTGTAGTCGGATGTACATGGATCAGCAAGGTTTTTTGCATTGGCACGATAGTGCCGGTGATACCAACACATTTCAGGTGGGAGTTCCTTGTCTGCCACCTCATGCTGCAGTGTTTCGTGGCACATCAGTGATGCGATCGAGAGACGTGACTGAACGACAATCCATGCTCCTTCATCTCCTTGAGGATGCTGAAGAACCCTGCCTATAATTTAGTAGGATGAGCAACAGGGTCGAGATTTGAAGAGCCGCCTGACCGGCATACACTGTATTAAGGCTCGAACGAGTGATCAAACCGACGGCCGCTGCCAGTCCGCATTGCTGTAGCGTTGCCTCCACCGCTTTGTTTGCAGCCTCAGCCGGTTCCGACAATGGATACTGGTGGAAAGGTCCAAGGATGCCTTGAACCGATTGTAGAAGGCTTTGGAGCCACAGTAGTTGGAGAAAGATATCGTTCACCTTGAAATCAGGGACAGGCTGCGGCATCTGGAGTGGCATTTATGTAGGCTAACGATCGTCTAGTTAACATCGCGAAAACGTCCATGCGGCTTTTAATGGACAGTCAGGGCTACACGTTTACTAAAGATCCGCCTGATGGTCATAAAGGTTTACAGCATTGGCCTCAGGCACATCGGAAATCTCTTCCATAATATTTTCAGAAAGACTGTAGACTGCGGAGTTTTTCATGGTCTGTTATGAGGTGACTTGCTTATGAGCGAAATGTGATTTCACATAAGCAAACTGGGCCGATGGTCTGTGCACCCCGAAGGTGGGAAGCTGGATATTAACAGCCATCTGCTTTACAGAGTCTCGAGTTTCAGCCATGCACCGAAGTATAAGACAAAAAGTAAGGTGGTGTGTTTGGATAATATGGGCAAATTACAACACTACAGGCGTAGGGGACAAAAAACTTAATTTATATGATCTTGCCAGATACTGGTCTTAGAACATTTATATATGTGGAGAACCTAAACGATCAATAATAAGGGGATACTCAGGCCCATCATTTGTAAGGCGGATCTTGTTGTGTTACTGTTGCCTAACATTTGACTAGCCTTAAACAAGTTAGTGTCCACCAATACTTAACTAATCGGTACCTTACCAACGTGTAAGTACTAATAAGAAAAGACAAGTACAAGGTAGACAAAATGACATGTCTCAAAGGGTATATGCCTATGTGCTAAAATGAGCTTAGAGAACTAAAGTCACTAGTGGACCCCACGAAGAATAATTTAGCTACTTGAACAATACAAAAACAAATATATTTGCAGAATAAAATGAACTCACTTTATTTGGCGGCCTTTCATCAGCTGCAAACAGCCTACAATTGAAATGAGGTACTAGCAGTAATAATGGTATAACATATTTAGCCCGTTAGCACAACCATCGGTCCTAGTAAATCCACGATATAAAAGAATGCGTTCAGTTTGTGTATGCGATGGGTGCAGTATCCGTTGCTAGTAATTCGACTAACAACGACGCGTGGTGAAAAGACCAAAGCAATGTATTTGAAGCGCACTTTGACAGCAAAATCAAAAGGATGTGAAGTGTAAAAGGCTTGAAAAATATGTGTAGGCTGGTCTCAGTCATTCCTGATATAGACAAACATGTCAAAAATGTACAATGACTAGCAACTGAGTGATATGTTAGAGGGAAGAAATTGAGGTTACTACACTTACTTTAAATATATGTGGAAATAAATCAGGATTTGAAATCTGGAATTAATATTGAGGTAGTGACTCAACCAAACACAGGATTAATAATCTCAGATCACAATTTGAAAACCTATAGCCACTACCTCATGAGTTGAAGCTTACAGATAAAAACAGAAGAAAGTGGTTTAAATCTAAGCTGGTCAATATTGCTATTCGGTTTTGAATATCTCCATGTCAACAGTCAAAGATCCTAACTATGGAGCATATTTCGGTGTTGAGAAAGCCACGTAAGAAGATGACGTTGTTATAACTAGAGCTGATAAGGGGTCTGGTATCGACACAATGAATAAAAATGGCTGCTTGCATAAAATACTGATGATTTCGGGCGATTCGTCGAGATTTAAAGTCGACAGATCTCAAAAAATGCGACAGTTTCAATTGAGAGCAAAGTAAGCAAGCACCTCAGGGAACTTTTGAAGGGGCATTCTATTAATGGAGCAACTTGTAATGAACCAAGAGGTTCACGACAGCCCTTCATGTAAGACTTTCCGAAAATTCATGAGTCAATTGTTTCCTTGAGACCATTTTGTCCATATTAAATCCATCTTGTCAAAAACTGCCTTGTTGGTTAGGGAAGAAACTGGAACCTAACAGGAAAAAGTTCACAAGCCACAGCTTGAAGAATACGTTCCAGTTATCCAAAGGACTGGATAGATTGTCGAGCTCTGAAATCTGACTCCAAATTTTATATACGTGTCCAGATACACTATCGCCTATTTATAATTCCCGACACTGCTGATCCACCTGCGTCAGACAGCGTAAATATCAGGAGTTAACGCGAAGTATATATCAGGATGTTGTATTAGTCAACGAGCGAGCAAAAAGTCTTTTTCAGTACAACTAAACAGAAAATGTTCAATGAGTTGTTACATATATCAACACAATACAGTGAAATAAAATGCTACATAAGTCCCTCCCCAGAATACAGATATAAGAGGGAATATCTGTGTTCGATATAAAATATTATGAGAAAGGTAAATTCATTTTGAAGATATTAAAAACATAGAGGGAATGTTAAGGATATCTATTATCAGGATGAAAACTGATTGGAAGAGTGTTTACATAAAAATGAAGTGTATGACATTCGAAACACTAAAATAACTTTACCAAAGTAATAATATATCCGGAGATAAAAAAAATTAACAACCAAAATCGTATTACCTGGAACATTGTTAAGAAATAAGAGATTCGGAAGTCCGTGGTGCCCGGAAAAAAATTTTTGTTTTGTGTATGCGGAAAAGTCTGACAAAATCGTGTGGTCATGTTTTTTACAAGGTAATGAGCAAAAACGATAATAATGTTACTAGGGAATTGGTTTTATGAAATGTAAATTGTCTGAAAGTAACGTCGTGGCCAACGGACTCTTCTTCCGGATCTCGTGGTTCTGCTACCGTCGCTATTATTGGGTGATTCCGATGCCGTTGTTTCTGTTTTGACGGTGGTTTTCGGTGTTTCCGGTTGCTTCACTGCGGGTTCAGACTTGGTATCCGTGACATCTGGTTCCATAAACGCTGGTTTGATCCTATCAATGCTGACCGTTTCTCGTCTACCCGAGCGTTCGACCGTGACAACTTTGTCTGATTTACTAATTACCTTGAAAGGTCCTTCATACGGGGGCTGTAAGGGTTTTCGTACGCCGTCGTGTCGGACGAAAACGTGAGTGCAGTTTGAGATGCACTGAGGTACGTAAACTTGGTTGTCTCGGTATCGTGGGGACTGAGGTCGAAGTGTGCTCATGTGTCGCCGTAGTTGTTGTACATAGTTAGTCAAGTCCGGTGGAACGTCTGTTGCCGGGTTAAAATACTCTCCTGGCAATCTTAAAGTAGTTCCATAAACTAACTCAGCAGTACAGCAGCCAATGTCCTGCTTGACACTCGAACGTATACCAAGGAGTACTAGTGGTAATTTGTCACTCCACTTGTCATCAGTCTTTACTGCCATCAGTGCTGCTTTTAGTTGTCGATGGAACCTTTCGACAATACCATTGGATGCAGGATGGTACGCAGTGGTTCTTATGCGCTTGATCCCGAGAAGTTCAGTTAACTGTTGAAATAGACTACTCTCGAACTGCGCACCTCTATCTGTGGTGATGACACTTGGGACACCAAAGTTAGAAATCCAGTGTTGGATGATATTTCTCGCTACTGTTTCGGCAGATATATCCTGCAGAGGTATTGCCACTGGCCATCTCGTGAATCGGTCTACACATGTTAAAATGTAGCTAAAACCATTTGACGGAGGTAGTGGTCCAACGATGTCAACGTGTATATGGTCAAATCTGCCATCCGGTGGGGAAAATCTTCCCGTAGGTGAAAGAATATGTCTTTGCACTTTCGATCGCTGGCACGCTAAACAAGCTCTGGACCACTGTCGAAGATCTCGATTCATCTTTGGCCAGACGTATCGGTCAGTAATTAACTTCACCGTAGCTCGAATACCAGGATGTGAAATGCCATGCATCTTAGAGAAGACTAATCGTCTCATTGATAAAGGCACAAACGGGCGCGGTTTACCCTTGGATACATCACAGGTGATGGATACAGAGTCATCAAGTGTCACTTCTTCAAGACGTAATGAGGTGTTCACATTGTTTTTCAAATGTTTCAAGTCCTCATCCGTGGCCTGCAACTTTGCCATTTCTGCTAGGTCAATACGGTCACGTTCTAAGACGTTTACGTACATACGAGACAAAGCATCAGCTGCCTCATTTTTGCTGCCTTTGATATACCTTATATCTGAAGTGAATTGTGAAATAAATTCTAAATGTCGAATTTCTCGGGGCGAGTAGTTGTCATGCTTTGCATCAATTGCTTTTGTGAGTGGCTTATGGTCGGTGAATACTATAAATGAGTACCCTTCGAGCATATATCTGAAGTGCTTGATAGCCAAGTAAATCGCCAGTAGCTCTCTGCTGAATGTACTGTATCGCGATTGAGAAGCATTAAGTCGTTTCGAGAAGAAAGATAATGGTTCCCACTGACCGTGAACAAACTGTTGTAGTACTGCGCCTACCGCAACATTTGAAGCGTCTGTCATGATGGCTAGTGGTGCTTCTGAATCACGACGAGAGAGAAGAGTTTCAGAACTTAGAGCCAGCTTCAGTTTGTCAAAAGCATCATGGGCCGCTTGGGTCATGTGAAACACTTTGGCTCGTCCTTGCAATAAATCTGTCAGCGGTTGGGCTACTTCAGCACATTTAGGTATGAAACGTCGATAGAAGTTTATTAACCCCAGAAATCTTCGCAGCTTTCGAAACGAGTCTGGAACAGGATATTCTCGAATTGCATCTACTTCTTGCGGAACCGGTTTAACACCGTTGGCATTAACAATGTGACCCAAAAACTGTAGGGATTCCTTGCCAAATTCGCATTTCTGCGGATTGATTGTAATGCCATATTCACGCAGTCGTTCGAAAAGCGTCCTCAGATGTTGCAGGTGCTCTGTTTCAGATGCGCTAGCTACTATTAAGTCATCTATGTATGCACTGACGAAAGGTAAGCCATGGAGTACCTGATCTATAAATCTTTGGAATGTTTGAGCAGCATTTGTCAAACCAAACGGCATACGAATAAATTCGAATAGTCCGAAGGGGTAGTGATGGCCGTCTTAGGAACATCATTGGGTTCCACAGGAATGTGATAGTAAGCTCGCACGAGGTCAATCTTGGAAAAAATATTTACTTTTGTCATAGAGTTCATAAAATCATGTATGTGAGGAATTGGATACTTATCAGGGACCGTACGCTTATTCAACGCTCGATAATCACCGCAAGGCCGTATTTCCCCTGATGCTTTTTTAGGTACCATATGCAGGGGTGATGACCATGGGCTCTTGGAAGGGCGTATAACTCCCAACTTTAGAAGTTTGTCAAATTCCTGTTTTGCTATCTGCTATTACGGCTGACTAGTCTGTGGCGACTAGAGTCGACCAATGGTTCGTAGTGTTGGAGGAAATCCATGCCAATGATAGGCGACGATATGTCAGCTATGACGAATTCCCACTGGAATGGTGTATGAAAGCCAATGTCTAGGATCAAAATTCTGGTCCCATATGTAGTAATAGCAGATCTATTTGCCGCTTGTAGTACCAATGTTGGGTTGGGATGGCGTTTTTTGGAAGGTGTGGGTGGGATCACCCTCACTTCTACTCCTGTGTCAACCAGAAACTGAGCTCCAGTCTTCCTATCCGTCACTCGAAACAAACGACTGTGTTGTTGTACACCGGCGACAGCAGTCGTCACTGATCTCCGGCCTTTCCGTTTCCCGATGAAAAGGTTTTAAAGTCGCATGGTAACAAACAACGACGTGCTTTACTGCCAAACTTCTTGTGATACCAGCACTTGCTACTTTTAGGCGCAATTCTACTCGTGGTCCTATCACGACTACGGGATCTACTTCTATAGAACTTCGGTGACCGTCGGTTTAACTGCAAAGCCGTCAGTTGTCCTGTAAGTATGTCTATCTTCCTCTCTAAAGCGGCCACTCGGTCGTTTTGCGTTGGCTCAGCAATACTTTCAGCTGGTTTAGGCATCCTCTCGTACATACGGTCAGCGATGTCAGCCAACCTGTCAATGTCAATGTCCGCATCTCCGACAGCTAATATCTGCTGAATGCATGAAGGAAGTCTCCTCAGCCACAGCTGGTAGAATAAACTGTTGTCTACGTTCCTATCTTTCAGCAGACTTTGCTTATGTCGCTTAAGTTGTGAAGGTGTTCTGTCACCGAGGCATATGCTACTTAGTAGTTGATCGACAGCCTTCTGGTCAGATAACGAAGTAGCTTTCAGCACCTCCTGCCTCAAAACATCATAGGGTGTGTCTGGGTGGGGCTTTAGTAGTGTCTCCCTTACTTGTTCAGCCACTTCTTCCGGCAAAACAGAGCTTGTGTATCCGAACTTTGTGTTTTGTGAAGTTATATGATTGGTCATGAAGAAATGTTCTAGACGGACAAACCACAATTACGGATCATTAAACTTAAAACAAAGCATAGGAAGATTAATGGCACCCATGGACCCTAAATTCGAAGTCTTGATTATGAGAGTTTAAGGACATCAGTACTGGCACAGCAAAAAAAATATTTAAGAACAAGAGCAGGAAAAATACGATAAACAAGTATGTCAATGCTTACCACAAAGCAGCCAGAGAAATTCTCAGTAAATATGTATATCCGTATACAGTTACTAATGACCGGTTGCAGTATTCAAGAGGGTTTAATCACGTCGGGCTCACCAGTTTTTCGAGCTCTGAAATCTGACTCCAAATTTTATATACGTGTCCAGATACACTATCGCCTACTTATAATTCCCGACACTGCTGATCCACCTGTGTCAGACAGCGTAAATATCAGGAGTTAGCGCGAAGTATGTATCAGGATGTTGTATTAGTCAACGAGCGAGCAAAAAGTCTTTTTCAGTACAACTAAACAGAAAATGTTCAATGAGTTGTTACATATATCAACACAATACCGTGAAATAAAATGCTACAAGATTAAATACCTCAGGTCAATTCAAGGTATCATTATTTACAAACATACCAGTGGGTCAAACGATAAATATAATCCGTCTAATCTAATCCCATTTTCGAAAATAAAACTCGAACAATTACTTCTCCTCTGTACAAAAGGTGTTCACTTCCAATCTAATAATCAACTATGCTGGAAAATTGATGGAGTGGTTACGGGTTCACCACTAGGGACAATCCTAGTTGATATATTTGTGGCTCATCTCTAGCAACCATGTCTGAACTCTGCTATCAAAGAAAAGACATATTATTGCAGGTAGGTCGATAATAATTTCATTGTTTGTGATAGTATGAATCATGCGTCAAAGTTGTTCGGTACCTTCAAAGAAGGTCATTTATACATTAGTTTTACAATGGAACACCAAGATGGGGACAGGTTCCATTTTTTGAATCTGGCCATAAAACGGAGAGGTGATGGTACAGTTCGGAAAACTATCCATAGGAAAGACACGTGGACTGGTCGGTACCTTCACTACGATAGTTTCTGTCCTGTCAGCTGTAAGCGAGATTCGATCAGGATGCTGTCCACTAGAATAAGAACGCTGTGCTCAAAAGACAAACAAAAAAAATTAGGTATCATTGAGAAGGTTCTTATTGAAAATGGAAATCAGAAGAAGTCTATCATGAAGAATTGAAAAGATTTTATTGAGAGACCCAAACACTCAACTGTTGAGAAGAAGCCTCTATTCCTTCTTCTAGTATTCAAAGGTGACGAGACATCTGAAAGAATAGACAGAAGACTGAAAACTGCGCTTATAAGGAGCTTCCCTGCTGCTAAAATGATCTGAGTCTACAATACAGTATGCTGAATAACACAGTCGGAAACAGATAAATACCCAGCTCATGTCACCTCCAACTGTATATATCGGTTCACCTGTGTTTTTGAAAGCAAGTGCGTAGGACAAACGAAAGAAGGAAATCTACTCGATTTTATGAGCATATTCCAAGAAATATGTGTTTGGAAAGTAAAAAGGTCCTTAGCAGCACAATCGCCAGGCACTCGATGGAAAGAGGATATCAAATAGGTATTCCTGAGTCCTTCAGGACAATCAACAGACAAATGACGCCATTTTTACCACGGTTTCAGGAAGCTCTTGTCAGCCTTTCTTTACCCTGGTAAGTGTACATAAATTTTGCCCAAGTCTTTCTTGTTTTGATTATATCATCTCTTCACCAATCACTCACTGACCGTCAATCACTTAACGAATTTCCGGTTTTTTTCATGCAATTACGCAACCTACTACCTCTTTAACAACCGCTTTTTCTACACTCCTGTTTGCTTGTTGTTAACTCCTATAGCGCATTCACTTTAGAGTTCTCAACCGTTTGTCAGTAATCTTTTATCATTAAATGTAAGTACATCCTGTGTACTTGCTAAGTCGTTGGCTCACCTTTCTCTTCTTCCTTTTTTCTTTTCCAGATTCTCGCGGCCACCACCAAACACACCGCTCTGCGCGATCCTTTCAACAACGTACCTATCTACAGGCTAGACGAAAACTTATCAACAACTGGTCGTTACACCCCTTTCCACGGCTCCATAATTTTCCATCTTATCAAGCATAAATTGTGATTGGTTTTGACTAAGATTTGTGATTATTATTCCTATGTTTCCTTGAGTCACTACCTCATTGTTAGTCCTGGATTTCAAATCCTTATTCTACATATTTAAAGTATGTTATACCATTATTACTGCTAGTACCTCATTTCAATTGTAGGCTGTTTGCACCTGATGAAAGGCCGTGAAATAAAATGAGTTCATCTTACTCCACTAATATATTTATTCTTGCACTGTTCAAATTTGGCTGTTATCTGGATATTTTAAGTATTGATTTATTTATTTTAAGCCCACCAATATTATGGTGCACTATGTCGTGATAACCATTGTGAAACTATTTGACGAAAAGCCCACTAATTTCCCTCAGTATTACCACTCTAATATTAAACGTGATGCGTGGATGATAGTTTTGAAAATATACTTAATACTCTTCAAAATACTTGAGGTTATACTTTCTGCAGAAACTAAGTTCTATTTCTAAGTCTCATTCCACCGTGCCTGGTTTGATAAGTGTAACATCCGGCGTCAGTCCCCACACTGTATCATTTTTATTCTTGGAGTTTTCCGACTCTACTTTCAAAGACGTAAGCATGGTATCATACTTCTGTATGAAGTAGGAGGAAATAGGTCTTGATAGAGAGCTAGGCTAAGTGAAATATGAGTTAGCTGGTGGGTGATTTCAAAATTCTTTCCTTTCAGTATCGTTTTCTTCCTTTCTAAATAGTTTGCTGCGGATACTTGAATCATATCTTTCCACTTGAACCCTGCAAACAATTAGCTACTTTAGCCTTATATGTGAACTTGTCATTTTTACCATATCGAGTAATTTAAATGCAAACTTAACGGGATTAGTATGATTCTCGTATAGTTCTCCTCACTTTCATAACAGGCCAAGACGAGAAATCACCTTTGTTAATTCTGTGAGGGATGATATGAGGCACGATTTGAAGTACGTGAAAAACTACGATCAAATGTGTTGGGTTGAATTGAGCGGGATTTGGGACTGATCTAAACATCGTCTCGATCTAACGGAAAATTCGTTGAGTTGAGATACTGACTTTCAAAAGCTAATTTATACTACCAAAACCCAGATAACATACAACACAAAACTACTGTTTAGTCGGTGTTATAACTCCGAGTGTTGACTGAATGCTACATCATGAAAATGAACTCATGGATGAAAGTGTACAGAAAGTTCGTTAAAGCATAGTTAACATCCCAGTTATCATAACTGATTTTGAATCCTTATTGTCAACCCCATGCAACTGTATTCAGATATCTTCACAAATATCCTACATACTAGTACCACTTTAATATTGAAAATAATTTTGCTTATATACATGGGATATCAAATAATACGACTAATTACATCTTTTCAAATCTCGTGACGTGTACCTTTTGATTTACCCGTTGTTGGCGGCGGCTATATGTCTGGTTAAGACACATAAGATTCTGATCGAAGAAATGTGATATCTACCCGCGTTATCCGTATTCACATCGTAACTCATTCGAGACTAATAATATTGCGTATTCATGACACAAAAACCTTAACTATTGTGTTTCCCTACACCATTTCTCGTTTACTTTTTTTATTGATATATTGTTAACAGGTGTCGGTTACCTTTTATTATGTTATTAACAAACGCAAATACATTCTCTATGCCTAGTGAGTCTTTGCCCCACCTTTTTCCCCTTTTTCGTTTTTCCCTTAAATTCCCATGTCGACTGAGGGAAAAACCACTGAAAGACTTACTGAATTTCTTCAGTAAACTATCTCCGGGGCTAGACGGAAAACTGCCAACATCTGGTCGTAATATTGTGTCAAATGGGAGTTTCGCAATCATAAAGTTTTCTTCCAATGATGATTACGGAATCGTCGCGTAATATACGTGAATCGACATACTTATTTTTCAAGCCTCTTTTCAGTAGGAAGATTTAGGAATAATTCCAGCCAGAAAATATTGCCTGTGCAATAAACAAACCTTTTACCTATTTAAAAATGGAAGCACATCGCTCAGAATTTCAGTAATTATTTTTGCGAATATTATCATTTCCGTATGAAGACAGAAGCCTTATTCATCAGTGTCTAAATGCATTAGACTTAACACTTTGAAAAATAACCATAAAGTTAGTTAGCAGTCTACAAAACAGTTAACTTGACTTATGCCCTTAGAAAATCGGTACTTAGTGAGATCTGAAAGTATTAGTCTATCTACAAACAATGTCTTGTTTGGATAATTTACTTGGTTGTAGCCAGCAGAGGAATTCAGGACCCACTTTTCTTCCTCTTTGGGACTTGTCACGCTGGATGTAACTGCACCCAAGTGATATTGTTCCCACTGAGACTCCAACCGCGTACCTATTCCATCAAACAACGGAGAATTACAAGCATATCAACAAATATTAATGTCTTGTTCTATATGATAACTAATAATTAACTTAAAATTTCTTTTAGCTGTATTCTGTTGTCCATATACAACCGATATTAAGACCATGATGTTAACAGGAATATTAACATTTCTAGCAATCGCTAATATGGTATTTATTATATTTGAACATGCATACACATTTGATCATTTTCTGTCTAAGAGCGTATAAAGATTAATGAGCATCAGTGCATAACGAAATTAAGAGCGTCTGTGGGATAATTTTTTAACCCAATGGACAGTTGACACGTGGAAATCCCTAAACGAAAATATGAGGACATTTTTAAAAGACTGGAGTTGTGAAAAGTCTATGCTTTTATATGCCATCAAATTTGAAGTAGAACGAGGATGCGTATAGAAACAAATAGAGTTCATAGACTTTCATGAGCTGAAGAAACATTAGAAACCCGAAAGCACAGGAAAATTGGTTTACCTCAGCAGTGTGCATCCGTTAGCTAAAATAAGTAGAAAAATACGGACGGCTGGATCTCAACTCAGCCGCTGAATATTTAAGTGCTCACTGTGAGATCTGATGACCCTGGGCCCCATCCCTCGCAGAGCTTTTGGTGTGCACTGCTGATGAGCCCTGTATTAAAACAAAAAAGCTTGTGAGTTATTTCATGTTCTCAATGGTTCTGCGACTGATGTCAGTTTGTCATGAGTACTACCTCGCCTGGTTAACTAGTTTACTAGTTACTAGCCGGTCCTAAGCCCGGGTAAAGAGGGAAGGTTGGGCATAGGGCTAGCAACCCTACCCCGTAAAACAAATCTAACCGCTAAAGAAACTTCAAAGCACAAACAAAATATAAAAAATGAAAACAAACTTATTCCCCGCTGGAATCGGAGAGGCGAAATGACGCCAGTTGGTGAAAGCCTTCGGGAAGCCAATTGGCCGATGTGTCTTCTCTCGATGAAAGCGAAAGTAAACGTGGGGACATGGAATGTCCGCACGATGTTTGAACCCAGTAAGGCAGCCCAGATTGCAAAGGAGATGAGAAGGTATAACATCGAAGTGCTTGGGATTTGCGAAAGCAGATGGAATGGGAGTGGACTCTCCAAACTGTCAACTGGAGAATCAATAATCTACTCCGGTCACCCAGACGCCAACCACGAGCACACTGAGGGAGTGGCTATCATGATGTCCTCAAGAGCATCGAAGGCTCTCATGCAGTGGGAACCAATCTCCTCCAGGATCATGACAGCAAGATTCAACTCAAAAGGAAGAAAGGTCACAATCATACAATGTTATGCACCTACAAATAATGCAGAGCAAGAGAAAAAGGAGGATTTCTACAGACAACTTCAATCAACACTGGACAAGACGTCAGTTGGCGATATCAAAATTCTGATGGGCGACATGAATGCCAAACTGGGAGGGGACAACACGGGAAGAGAACTAACCATGGGTCGAGAGGCACTAGGTGAAATGAATGAGAATGGAGAATTGTTTGCAGAATTCTGCGCATTCAACGATTTGGTGATTGGAGGCAGTGTGTTCAGGCACAAAGATATCCACAAAGCGACATGGATTTCACCAGATGGACACACTAAAAATCAAATCGACTTTATCTCAATCTCAAGAAAATGGAGACGCAGTCTACTTAACACGAGGTCAAGAAGAGGAGCAGATGTAGGTTCAGACCACTATCTAGTGCAAGGAACCTTCCAAATCAAGTTAAAAGCCTTCAAGGAAGCTGGTGATAGACCTCAATTCAAGTACAACACTCGGAAACTGAAGGATGAAACTACAAAGGAGATCTTCAAGGCAGCCATCAAGACAAAATGGGAGACATCGAGCAACATCCCTGAAGAAACCTGTGTGGAAGAACATTGGAAGTCTTTGAAAGCTATGTGGAAAGAAACCTGCACAACAGTATTAGGAAGGAAGAAGGTGGAAGACAAGGAATGGATCTCGACGGATACCTGGAAGCTGATAGAGGAGAGGAGGATGGTGAAGCGGAAGATAAACCAGTGCAAGGATGCTCAACGACAAGAGGAACTGAGCACAATGTATAAAACACTGGACAAAGAAGTGAAGAAGAGTGCACGCAACGACAAAAGACACTTCTACGAAACACTGGCAAGTGAAGCAGAACAGGCTGCAGGTAAGAGAGACCTGACGACATTGTATCAAATAACCAGGTTGCTGTCAGGGAAGAGACCAACACAGATGAAACCAATAAAAGATGAAGAAGGAAATTTAATTACAAAAGAAGAGAAACAGAGGAAACGATGGGCCGACCACTTCAAGAAGCTCTTGAATCGACCACCACCTGCACTTCGTCCAGAAATACCACCTGCAGCCGCTGAATTACAAGTGAACATAAATCCCCCAACGAAAATGGAAGTCCTGAACGCCATAAAGCTACTGAAATGCGGGAAAGCAGCAGGACCAGATGGAATACCGCCAGAAGCACTGAAAACAGATGCAGAGACAACAGCGGCCATGCTCACACCACTATTGCAGAAGGTGTGGAAGGAAGAGAAGGTACCTGACGATTGGAAGAAGGGTTACCTTGTCAAACTGCCGAAGAAGGGAGACCTCAGTGCTTGCAAGAACTGGCGCGGAATCACTCTCCTGTCCACCCCAAGTAAAATATTAAGCCGCATCATCCTGGAGAGGCTAAGGGATGCACTGGATTCAAAACTACGACCGGAACAGGCAGGCTTCAGGAAGTACAAATCATGTGCAGACCAAATTGCAACGCTTCGCATCATCATAGAACAGAGCATAGAATGGCAATCAGCTCTATACCTCAACTTCATCGACTTTGAGAAGGCCTTTGACAGCGTCGACCGAGAGGTAATTTGGAAGCTGCTTCATTACTACGGAGTGCCGCAAACCTTTATCCGCCTCATTCAACAACTATATGAAGATGCCACATGCCAAGTAATCCACAATGGGAAGCTCAGTGATGCCTTTGAAGTGAAGACAGGAGTGAAACAAGGTTGCCTACTATCCCCCATGATATTCTTGATTGTGGTGGACTGGATCATGCAGCAAACAGTAGGCAGCGAGAAGAGGGGGATACACTGGACGACGGAAAAGAACCTAGAAGACTTGGATTTCGCCGATGACTTATGCCTAATGTCACATAAACTTGAAGATCTGCAGGCAAAAACTAACAAGTTGATAGAAGAGGCAGCTAAGACGGGACTTCAGGTGAATATAGAGAAGACAGAAGTGATGAAGATACCGCACCACCACCATCAACAACAACAACAAACTCCAATCACTGTCAACGGGAGAAACTTAAAGGAAGTAACCTCCTTCACTTATCTAGGAAGCACTGTTTCAACTACAGGCGGGACGGACGAGGACGTCAAAGTCAGAATCGGAAAAGCAAGACAGGCATTCATTAGCCTGAAACCAGTGTGGAGATCTTCTGCACTCAGCATGCGGAACAAGATACGGATTTTCAACACCAACGTCAAGTCAGTGCTCCTGTATGGCTCAGAGACTTGGCGCGTCACGAAAGGTATTTCCAATAAACTACAGACATTCATCAACAACTGCTTACGCTCGCTGCTGAAGATCAGATGGCCAGAAAAAATAAGCAACAAGGAACTCTGGGAACGAACCAACCAAGAACCTATCACGCAACAAATATGCAGGAAGAAGTGGAGATGGATTGGCCATGCACTGAGAAGGCCGACTGAGGACATCACGCGTCAGGCCCTCGAGTGGAATCCCCATGGGAAGCGACGAGTTGGACGTCCAAGGGTGACATGGAGGAGGTCGTGCGAGCAGGAAATGAGAGCTTCTGGGCTGTCGTGGGACCAGGTTCAAAAGATCTCAGAGAACAGAGGTCACTGGAGGCGTGCTACTGAAGCCCTATGTTCCACTAGGAACCCAAGGGACTAATAATAATAAATAAATAATAATAACTACCATGAAATCAATCAACTCACGAAAACCATCAACTATATAAATGGAGCAGCCGAATATACTAAGTGTAAATAATAAAATATATCTCCTTTTTTGGTCAAATCATTTGCTAAACTTGTGTAGTCGTATTTACAATCATGGTGTTAGTAAATAAAATCGAAGAGGCAGATTTTTCTTCGCTGATATATCTTTTCACATTTTTATGACTTTTAATGGGCCTTCACCGTTGTTTCATAAAATGTATACCAATTCATGAGATAAATAAAGTGGTGTGACAGACAAATTTCCGAGGAAAGAAGGTAAAGTAAAGCAATATAGTTGAAGAATAAAGAGATAAAGCTACAAGTTGATGGGAAAGAGTAAACAAAAATTCACATATCTGCAGAAGACATGAGTAACACTACTTGCCATTAGTAAGTAGTATAACATTTAAAACATAAAATGTTACTGCAAGATCTATTCAGAAAATATTGACCAAAATTTACGAAAGCAACACATTCAACAAACTAGTTGCTGTTTCCTTATACACTGACTACGAATGAATTCATCGATAAGATGTAAATATTCTTGCTCTCATGTGGTAAGAAAAACTACATTTCATGGTTATTCACTTTCAATGGGAAAACCAAAAACCTCTCCCACCTACTTTCATCGAAATTTTCTGCTTTATAGGAAAATGACGTATGCACGACTCCAACTTTATTCACAAGCTAGAATATAAGTACCATTATTTAACACATGAAGTGACGTTTTAGCTAAAAACTCTGTGTAGCTGATAACGAAGATACGAATCTTAGGAGTCCTCAAATCCTAAATAAAACCGATGAAATTCATGACACTTCGTTGTCAAAAAAGGAATATATATTCAAATTGTAGAGGATTTCTATGAAAAATTGTCTTTCACAGCGAAACGCAAGTACGAAACTCAATGAAAAACCGTCAGTTTTACGGCTACTATAATTTCTGACCGAAACAATATACAATGGTATCGCCAATAGAAACAAGAACTTCACTGTAGTTATGCAAACTAACCGAATGAAGTTAAAAAAAGCAGATGGTCAGCGTTTTTGAATATATTACAAGAATAAGACCAAAAAATATGCAAAAGTGATTCGTTTTCGAACAACACAATGTTCGGACGTTTACTTGTTCAGACATATTGTATTTTCCATGAAAAATATTCCTACCGTCTATGAATGAAAGTGCTTGTCGACCAAAATCTTGTTTTGGAAATACTGGCATCTCCGACGTAAAAAGCTGACCTCTGGTCTCTTCTGTGTTATAAAAAAACATTCGTATACGACAGTCTTAGAGATCGGATTTGAATATTCTAGACACTTTCATGAAGTCACCTAATAGCTAGAACTAAGTTTTACCATTCTCCAATATGATTATGAATACAGAATTACCAGAATCCTTAAGATAGATACATTAACTTCTTAGTGAGTAGTAGCTTACACTGAAGATACAATCATCTCTGTTCTTTCCCCTCCCAGATAACTAGTGACCCACAATTTTTAAACTTATCAATCACTGCCCCTTTTAATAAACAGTTAATTCAATCCACATCAAATAAATTGAATCCCTGGGATTCACTTTAGCTGGACTACCACCTCATGAAACTAATGACAGCTTCTTCAACTAAGGTAGGATTAAATGTATCATTGAAAAAGAAACCACAAATACTCCATGGGTAGTCGGCATTCAGTGAAAAGAGAATCAGCCAAAACGAACTACATTCGAAAGTGCAATAAATAAATAATTAGGGAAATAACGAAAATGATCGAGAAATAAAACTTCTTTTTTGTGAACTTTTATAGGTAAGTATATTTTCATGATGTTAACTTATGGGTATTCACTTCTCATCAGCAGTTACAACACAGACTAGAGAAATATTTTCTGCTTTTTTATGTTATCTCACTTAAAGTAACATAAAGTGGTTTTGGAAATTTGATAGCTCCAATCAACTTCCTCCTATTCCCCACTCATTCAACAGATATTTCAGACCCATCTTTTTCTTCTCTTACAAAAGACAAAATCTGTATTTTTATTACCCTAACACTTAAGATGATGGTGCTATTAAACAGAAACCAGAATCTCTATTGTTTAAAAATCACTGTCTTATCCAAAAAACAAGTTATTACTACATTCAACCTGAAAACTGGGTCACAAAAGTGAACCTTTATTCTTTACTTCCACTCATTTGAACAGCCAGTTTGCGAGAGTAACATTTAATAAGCAGGTATGACTTCTGGTCTGCGGTTTGAATTCGGATATGATTATTGCTTTCCATGAATGTAGAGAAGACAGAGGTGATGATGATGATGATGATGATACCCAACCAACACCACCACCACCAACAACAACAACAAGCTGCAATCACCATCAATAGGAGAAACTTAAAGGAAGTGGCATCTTTCATCCACCCACCTACCTATCTAGGCAGCACTGTTTCAACTACAGGCGGCACAGGCACAGACGAGGACATCAAAGCAGCTAGGATCAGAAAAGCAAGACAGGCGTTCATTAACCTAAAACCAGTGTGGAGATCTTCTGCACTCAGCATAGAGCGTGAACAAGATCCTGATTTTCAACACCAACCCAGTCAAGTCAGTGCTTCCATGTGATGGATCAGAGACTTGGTGAGTTATGAAAGGGATTTCCAACAAACTACAGACATTCATCAACAACTGCCTACGCTGTTTCGTTACTGAAGATCAGATGGATTGCTAGGAAGAATAAGCAGCAAGGCAACGAACCAACCAACCAAGAACCCATCGCCCAGCCAATATGCAGAAGGAAGTGAAGATGGATTCAATTGGACATAAAAGACCATTCGAGGACATCACACGCCAAGCAGTCGAGTGGAACCCACATGGGAAACGGCGAGTTGGGCGTCTGAGTCGAGGGTGACATTGGAGGAGATCGTGTGAGGAAGAAATGAGAGGTTCTGGTCAGTCATGGAGCCAGGTTCAAAAGATTGAAGAGAAGAGAGTGGAATGGAGACGTGCTACTTAAGCCCTATTTTCCACTAGGAACCCAAGCGACAAATAAATAATAATAATATTGCGTTCCGTAGTAAATATTAAATATTCTTAATTTTATTAACCTGAAGATTCCTGTTTTTTAAAGGTTTGCGTGTCAATCACAAACAAGAAGATAGAAAACAGAGAGGAATTTTCTATGATTATTCCCATCCATCAAAACAGTACCATTTCTTATTTTCATCCTCATAGATACTATCATATTCCATAAGTTGCTCAAGTTTCAAAACATTCTGATCAAAAATATCAGAAGCCAGTTTACACCGCTTTACTGTAGTACTTGCTTCCTGTAATAATGTACAAGTAGACTTATGTTAGACAACTCATATACAACTGATGTGACTTAACTTTGTGTGACACTTCGACGGTACACAGGAAAGATTCTTTTTTTCCAGTAGATGCTTCGAAGTGAAATGATTGGGAATACTTATACATCCTTTTTAACACCGCTCATATATTCACTGAAATTAGTTGTTGATTACTATACTAGAAAGTGGGCGTTTGAATTTATCAAATTAACACCAATAGTTGTGAGTTCAGTTGTACACTCATATATTACACTGAGAATGTCTGTATTGCAGAAAGAGCCTTCATATAAATCACATTAAAATAGTAGCATATACATAGGATCCGCTTAATTCTTACACACATCAATATTTTCGGTGTATTTTCCATATTACTGAGGAAACTGTATAGACTTTTTTGACTATTGTGAAGTTCATACTTGTTATATCCTTCTTACGTGCTTACAGAAAACAGTGTGCCTCAGCTATCTTCATTACTGATAAGTTTGTTATCTGACACTTTGTTTTACTGCAGTTTATTTTGTAGTCAATACACTTAAGTACAGCATTAAATACTTATTTGTTCCGTTGCGATTATTCCAGCTTAAATTGAGTCGATGAAGATACTAAGTAAAAATGCGTAATAGTACATCATAGTATGAGTAATGCTTTCACATTTATGTAGCCTGTACAAACCATAAGAATGTATAAGAGTATTCTTAAAGTTACAGGCTTACAGACAACTACCCAAAATCGTATATAACAAGCTCTGATGCAGAGATGTTTAGCTCAAAAATAATATCACCTTATACCTGAAACTTCTGACTATGCATTGGCTATTTGATACATATAATTTTCTTGAAGCGCTTCATTCTTCACTAAGCTGAGTTACTACTGTAAACCAGTTGTCTTACCTGAAGTAGTGAATAACTTTGGCCAAAACCAAAATTATGCGAGAATTCACCAATTTATTCCACCTCTGGTGTGAATGAGATACCTCATTACACATCAAAGGACGACAATGCCGCACAGCAGCCAAAACCATCCTGTTGCACAGCTTCCAGACATACCTGTTTGAGACGTGATATGAAGAAGTTACAATTTTGTACCACGACGGTCCTTGTAACATTGTCCGTGTGTGCTGAGGCCACTGTGTTTGCAATATTGAAGTCCGACGTACAGCTTAAAGTACGGTAGGCAATTCAGTTGATGAGATTTTGACCCTTCACTGATTGAAGTGGTTTGAAAATGTCTTTAGCATAAGTAATCACCATTTACCTCAACGTTTGGTGCTAGCGGAAATAGGACTGGAATAGAAGAAAGCAGGTCAAACTTGTTACGAATAGATAAAGGTCACGACTGTCGGACTGAGCCATTTGGGACAATGTAGGCTACCTAGCTAGATATCTCGAGATTCTAGGAATTGATAGTTGGTAGATCTTGGTGCATGGCTCATAACCAGTCACAACAACTTAGATTCATGCAAATTTTATCATCTACGAAATTTGGAACATTTTCATTAAGTTTCACTTCTTTACCCCTCTCCTTTGTTTCACATTTCACTATTTTTCGATTCTCTCATTGTTTCCATAGTGTTCCGATGTATAGCAACTTGAATTGATGTACTTTCACGCGAAATTCTGTGTTGATTTTTGTACGAAGCACACTTATACGTGACCGAAAAATCACTCAGAGGAATATACAATGAAGTATACCAGAAAAAGAGTATCCTTAAATAAACTGTTTCTCCATACAAATTGTTTTGCGTTTATGTATATTTTAATCAGTTAGCAAAATCATTCATGAACAAGTATGTAATTAACTGATTACACAGACATTTCAGTTGAATAGATTTCCTCTCCGGTTCTATTCCATTTTGTTGTTACTGTTCATGACCTTGGTCATTACCGTTAGTAGGAAAAAAATGATTTCACGACAAAACCATTACTGTTTACAGTGTCCTTTTAATATGAAATGTGAAACAATATTAAAAGCATTTGTTTGCGGTTTAATGTCTAGACACCGATTCAATTCCAATGTTTATTTTTTGTTGTTGCTGTCATTCCTGGTGTTTCAGTTCCACAAATATTATCAAATTAATAAATATAGTTAGTTATAAGTCAGCTCAACACTGAATTACAAAATGATGGGTATCATTGAACATTCAAAAGTGTTTAAACTAATCAGTAGAATAATGAAGAGAATTTTCTTTCAAAATACATGCAGATTTGCGTATATACGATAATTTGCTAAATACTAAGTGAATGTATATTATTCCTATTATTAAAGATGAATATCATCATTCAGTTTAAACAACAAGCACTTGATGGTTGATTGAAAGAATATTTTAGATAAGCGAACTAACAGTTCATTTAAAGAACGTTGAAGAGATGATAACGAAAATGATTTGTATCATAATAAAAAATATTAAGGGAATGTCAACCTAAAAGTTGATTTTATCTGAAGCCACTATCAGTTGGATGATCAAAAAAGAATTAACGTGTGTAACATTTGTTTTTTACGTCCCAAGGCATCTCAGTATTGCACATAAGTGATTCCTCAAGAAAACAAACTCATGTTTGCCAGGTTAGTCGATTAAAGATATGGTTGCAAAGTATTGAATTTGGCTTTAATGGATGATATTTTCAATTTTGGTCAACTCCTTTAGTGTCATAAGTGCCACTACTGTTTCCAAGTGTTTGGTTCGTTTTCAAAAGCTATGGATTCTTGCTAGGAAACCGGACAGATATCCATGAATCAGTTACCAGCTTGTTCTGTACTGTAAGGCCTGATAGTTTTGGTCAAATTAAGCAAACAGTCGGGTTAAATTACCTATATGTCAGGGGTATTCAGTTATTGTGAATTAAAAACGTTTATCAGGTGTCTGGTCAAGCAATATGCTGCGAACCCATTCTGATACTTAACATTATTTTATCTGTGATGGGGTTCGAACAAACCTGCCTCGGATGTGCTTTTTCTAACCACGCGATTAACTTTGAACAGATTTTTGACTTTCTACCATGTGAAATTCAAGCAACTGATTTATCATAAAACTCAGGCAAATACTCGCTTGAGTACAGTTTTCTATCATATGTTGCTGCTCATTCCTCTTTCGCGATAACCACCTTCGTTAAACAGGAATATGTTGCCCAAAATCTATGTTACTTTGATGTCAGAAGTCTACCCAACACAATATAGTCACGCGCTTCATCGCCAATCATTTCCACAAATCCTTAATCACTATTGTCCTCGGTCAAAACCCAGTGGGTGTACAACGATAATTCTTCATGCCCAACCCACCAGCTAAGAGAAATCCCAAACAGAGTGCTTTTCGGTCATTTCACTATCGACAGCTTGTCAAATCATGTCTCTCAGTTTTGTACAAGTTCAGTTGCGCTTACAACATCACCAGAAGCAGTGTCAGTCACCTCAAATGAAGCTGATACAAAGTTCAACTCAAAAATTGTCCCCACAACCACCCAGTCACTCTTAAAATGAAGAAGCCAATTCTGTCCTGAAGTTGGTGACAGGATTTATTTATGGCGCAGATATTGGTGTTAATTCATAGTTTGGGAGGTTTGAGGGTTTATTCGTAGTGAAATTGGCCGATTCTAATAATTCAGCGAGATTTCGTGTACTTCTTCTTAAACTGATTCAGTCTAGTGCGATGATTTTTCCTCTTCTGCTGCTGAAGTTAACCTTGCGTGAGAAAAATTTTAATTGTTTTCCCTTATCCAGAACCAGTTCAAATGTTTAATTTTTGCTTGTGATTTTCAGTCCCCGGCTGATGTGGATATATGAATTCTTATATTGTCTTGTACTGAACAAAACTCTTCAAGTGGGGAAATCTGAATGCCAGAGATTGTTGAACTTAGAGCGTGATGCGAAGATTATTAAGATTAAACTTTCTTCTGAACTTGATCCGATACGCGCAGTTAAACTTAAACGCAATTCTTCAAGATCTCCAGCATAATTCATAGATAGGAAGTCCCCCACTAGTTATATGTCCTTTGTAGCATGATAGTATGATCATTTATGTCAGTATAAAAAGTATTAGTGTTGAAAATGTTAAACATTTGAACATAAAGAAGAAATTTGTGAACCTAGTTCTGATGTTTTACATTCAAATCAACTCAAATGCTGATTGAAGTTCATTTCGAGGACGAAAATCACAAGTAACGTTTAATGTTGCAAATGTATAAATCTCGAAGAAAAGGAAAGTATGCAGAAGTTCTTTTAAATGATCATCCAGTTCACCTTTAGTGTGACACGGTTTTTGATATCTCTTAAATATCTCGGAAAACCTGATGTGCAATTGTATTTCCACCAGTTTCCAGTATTTGTCATATTTCTGGAATTATCTCTGGACGTATATTAGAAACTTTAAAAGTTTATGCTATCTTACAAATTGTCATGATATAGATCTTTGGGACATTGACTGAATCGGTAAACTATCCCTTTTGGATATCGCTTTAAACTTAGTTTGTTCAAGTGCATATTTATCAAATCAACAACCTTTTGATTCACAATCAAATACCTCAAACATTTGACAATGTTGGATCCTTCTCACATCTTCATCCTAACCTTAAATAAGTTCAGCAGTTTTTGATGAGTCAGTGGTCTGCAGTAATGAGTCGATGCAAACAGAAGACAGGGCGTTCACATAGGAAACCTGACAGATGTCCGACAAGAACTGCAAAATGTAGCTGAGATGGTGTAAGGTGTGCATGGTATAAGTCGAAGATATGTGATTGATAAGAAAGATTCACAACCTTCAATAAAATGAGCAATATGTTTACTACAAGCACATTTGGAAAGTATTTCACGACCAAATATGCTTCATCACATTCTACATGAAGAGAATAAAGTAAGAGCAGTCTAAGTGCTGTCTGTCAGCTGCTATGAAACAACTTCATTAACTCTATTAGAAGTTTTAACAGCAGTGATGAGTGTAAAGTTTACACCTTGACAGGCCAACATTATCTCCCTTGTGGTGGCATTTTTTATCCTGAAGTTGCTGAATTTCTATGCGGCTTTATGTATTCCAAAAGGCATTCGAAGGAATTCAGACAGGCAGAATGGCATAACAACCATCGTCTTCAAAACATCGTGCAGATGGGCTGGTATCTGATGATCAGAATACGTCAGGCTAGGTTTGTCCAAAACAGTCCCAGCTCTCAGAAAGACAATCATGTGACTTATATGAGGTGCTAGACAATGATATGGAATTGTTGAGCCTTCAGTAGTCACCAAAAGCCCACCTGTTTATGCTGTTATTCTTTGGAACTACATGCAAAGAAGAAGGCCACTGGGAATCGGAAGATCTGAATATCCCCACCCTCAGTATCTGTTCAAACTTGACACTGACTGCCATTTAGTTTATCTCGGAACAAACTTCATAGTTTGGCAAAATCCGGTCCACCGGTCTTACACAGATTGATGCGTGCTAGTACCAATCCAATCTACACCTAATCTATGTGTGAGTACTGATAACAAAAGACAAATAAGAGAACACGTTCAACTAGTTATAAAACACTCAAAACAGGAATATGCAAATGGGAGCTTTTTGGGAAACGTTATAACTTATTTAGTTATATAGTGCTGAACTGTGAGTTTTAAGGACGCAAAACTTCGGTGGTCTATGGGTTGGTGCCTCAACTATCAACTTAATTTTACATTCCTTTGATATTGAACTGGAATTTTATTACTAGTTTCGGCACAAATGTGTTACTTGGATGATTATCAGATTTTCACCTTACTTCAGTGTATTTAGTTGACTGTGAATGGCTTTTCGTTAGGGTGCGTCGAAATTTGGTTTTATTGTTAATGTGTTAAAGACAAAAGTTCAAAGCAGTTGATTTAAAGTTATCAAAGTCACTACTAGACATTGGAATTAGATCTCTCGTTATGTTAATCAACTTCTCTAACTGGACTTTTCTGTCAGGTTTATCAAATTTTAATCTGAAACCATGGTATTTAGGATTCAGAGATGATTGCTGTATATATACGCAGAACAGTGATACACTTGAGTAGTTGAATCCTTGCTGAACCAGACGATATTGTTTCTGGATCATAAACATCCCTCTCAACAGATTGGAACCGACTCCTATAACTCATTGAATACAGCTCCAGAAAGATAAATAACTCAAGGCTACTGGATCAGATCCCTTCACAGTTTAAGACTGCTTTTGCTCACCCACCTCGTATGAACATCATGATCAACTAACAAAGGTATCTTAAATAGTCTGTTTAACTCTGAGGTACATTATACTAAAACTGCCTGTGTTCAAACACAAACTATTGTTTGTGATTAAAATGTTCTTATCTCCACCTCTACTTCACGGAAACAGAAACATACTTCTCGAAGTTGTTAACGATCAAATACATTTCAGAAATTATTGTCTAGGACAAACTTGATATCATTTACCTCACAGGTTTCGACAATTCTCTTGTTATGTCATTTTGTGTTAGGAAATCAGTTTTTACTCTCATGTGTCAATTATATCACCAAAAAAGTAGAAACTGTACATACTGGAAAGTGTGAATGCATCATTCTCATCATTATCATTTTAACTTTCTTTGTTCACAAGTTCAACACACTTCATCCAATTTGTTATATCAGTTACATACAGTTATACATATACTCGTGCCAACAGTGTGATGACACGTTTTTCACTCAATGTACAAAAAAAATATGTATATGTTGAAGATTGAAGATGTGCTTTATCTAGAAAACTAATAACATTAAATAATTATTATCTGTTGGTTACCAAGGCATATAAACAATTTTTCTATATGTTAATTTAAGGTCACTGACCGACGAAAAAAGCGGCAACACAGGAAGAATACTTTTTTAAATGTTGCCAGACTGACGTATATAAAAATTGTTCAGTGGTCTATTTTTCAACTTAGAATTACAGAAGACTACAACTGTCTAAATTACTGAACTGCAACACCACATAATATTCAGAGAAATGCAAAGATTAAAAATATACGTGAAGAGAAAAAAGACAAACTTCACCGGTAAAATGCTTGACCAACACAGATTTGTATGTGGAAGACTTTGAGTATATCTTTTTTGAGTCTTACCTATCAGTTAATTACTCAGGAAAATGATAATGCGAGAATAGGTCAGTAGCATTTCAGATCAATATAAGAGTAAAACTTGAGCACTGTGATAGAATGTAACTCCATTTTAGTTGATTTATTAGAAGTAACTCCACAACTTTGAGGCTTGGATTATATTTCCTTAACTCTTTCCGTCTTTGTTATAAGGCTAGCAGAATTCTCAATATATCTGGAATAGGTACTGAGTCATTCCTGTTACACGTATTTGGTGTTGATTCGATACACAAAAGTTTGGTTAATAATCTCTCCCTTCACACTTACAGAGTCTATCTCATATAATCGATATAAATCTTTCTTGTTTCTTGACTTAAATTTAGGTAACAATAAGACTTACTGAACCCATAGGGAAACTAACTCCAAATCTTTTAGTCCTTCTGGTAAGTAAACAGATTAGCGTTATGTAGTTTGAGATTTATGGGGATTTCATTTTTACGATAGTATTCATCATAAACTGAAATCAGTTATAGAATCATTGAAAATCTAGAAGCTCTAGGAAGTTGTTGCCTTCTAGTATGGTTAACTCGTTCACTTCAAGACCTCAAGTTCCTGAGTTTGATTCGAAGCGGGGTCATTGGTGAGTACTGCCATCAAGTTCCATACTAGGATGAAACAACTATACATTGCCCCAAGTACTCAATGGTCCTCCAACTGATGTCAGTCTAGGATAAATACTACCTTAAATATAAAATTCCTATTAAAAACAAAATACATCACTGTAAATTAAGCATTAAGGATAAGCTTAGAGATGGATATCCCGAATTTCTAACAACGAGTCATGACTTGTGTGGTCAACCAGTCGGAAGGGAAATGGATGCCAACTGAAGTCCATAGTGAATAGTCTCACATTATAGCGGTTTTATAGAAGTAGGAAACCGTGGACCATCGGACTCCAATCTAGGAGCTGAATAGTAAATGCACTCGCTGTGAGACTTGAAATTACCAATCTGTTATTTGGTATAGTGAAATGATGTTCACAATACACAGTTTCTATCGTTCATTGTCATAAATGAACATTTCTGCCTACAAATGACCGAAATATATTTCTCTGTCATGCTATTTTACTAAATATTCAAGAAGATTTCTTCATTCAAACTAGTAACTACTGACCACAATGAATTTTTCTATGTATTTAGTTGATTTGGATAGAATTTAGAGTATACGAAGAGAAAACTGTGCTGTCTGCAAGTATAATAAGTGAACTGAAATTAATTACGATACGTGTGGATTACTTTTACTAAATAACCTCGCCTGGTTAACTAGTTCACTAGTTACTAATCGGTCCTAAACCCGGGTAAACAGGGAAAGTCGGGTATACGGCTAGCAACCCTACCCCACAAAACCAATACAATCGTTAAACAAACTCCAAACTACAAAGCAAATATTAAGAATATAAACAAACTTATTACTCCCTGCAATCGGAGAGACAGAATGCCCCGGTTGATGAGAGTCTTCGAAAAGCCAATTGATTGATGTCTCTCCTCTCCTCTTCTCTCGATGAAAGCAAAAGTAAGGATGGGGATATGGAATGACTGCACAATGTTTGAACCCAGTAGGACTGCACACATCGCAAAAGAAATGAGAAGGTATAGCAGAGAAGTGGTAGGAATCTGCGAAGAATCTGCAGGCAGAATGGAAGTGGATTCTCTAAACTCTCAACTGGAGACGCAATAATCTACTCCGACATTGTCACACAGACGACAACCACAAGCACAGCACACTGAGTTCTCGAGTGGCTATCATGATGTCCCCTTTAACAGCATCGAAGGCACTCACTCTCCCCCCCCCTCTCTCTCTCTCTCCCATGCAGTGGGAACCAATCTCCTCCTCCACGATCAGGATCATGACAGCCAGATGGATTCAACTCGAAAGGAACGAAAGTCACAATCATTCAATGCTACGCCACGCCACGCCACGCCACGCCACGCTACACACAAATAATGCAGATGAAGAGAAGAAGGAGGAATTCTATCGACAACTGCAATGAGTAATGGACAAGACACCGTCTCCAGATGGCCACATCAAAATCCTCATGGGTGGGGTGACATGAATGCCAAACTGGGAGCAGACAACACAGGAAGAGAAGTGATCATGTGTGGAGAAGCACTCGGTGGAGTGATATGTGAGGATGGAGAAGAGTTTGGAGATTTCTGTGCATTCAAGGATTTGTTGATTGGAGGTGATGCAGTGTATAAAAACACAAGGACATTCACAAGGCAGAGACATGGATTTGATTTGACCAGACACCAGACAGGACATAGTATACCAAAAATCAGATCGACTTCATCTCGATGTGAAGAGAGTGGAGAAAGTTGAGATGCAGTAACAGCATAGTGGACACAAGATGAGATGAAGAAGGGGAGTAGATGTAGGTGGTTCACACCACTCACACCACTATCTAGTGCAAGGAAGCTGACTTCAAAATCAAGTTGAAAGGCTTCAATTGACAGGAGTTGATGATAGATCACAGTTGACGTTCAAGTTGAACACGCAGAACGGAAACTGAACTGAAGGACGAAACTACAAAGGATATCTTCGCATCAGTGAGTCAGTCAGTCAGGTATCAGGACAAAATGGGAGATATCGAGCAACATCCCTGAAGAAACCTGTGTGGATGAGCACTGGAACTCTCTGAAAGCCATATGGAAAGAAACCTGCATAACCGTATTAGGAAGGAAGAGGCAGCGATACAAGACAAGGAATGTATCTCGACGGACACATGGAAGATGATAGAGGAGAGAGAGAAAGATGGTGATGGTGAAGCAGAAGATGTACCAGTGCAGTGCAAGGATGAACGACGAGAAGAGAACTGAGTATAGTGTATAAAATACTCGACAAAGAAGTGAAGAATAGTGTGCGCAAAGACAAAACACACTTCTACGACACACATGCAAGTAAAGCAGAACAGGCTGCATGTAGGAGAGACCTAACAACATTGTATCAAATAACCAGGTTACCATCTGGGAAGAGACCAACACAGATGAAACCAATAAGAGATGATGAAGGAAATCTAGTTACGAAAGAAGAGAAACAAAGGGAACGATGGGTTTACCATTTATAAAAGCTCTTGAATCGACCATAACATGCATACACAGAACTACAAGTGAACACAATCCCCCCGAAAAGTCGAAGTCCTGAACACCATAAGGCTACTGAGGTGTGGGAAAGCAGCAGGACCAGATGGGATTCCTTCAGAAGCACTGAGAACAAACGCAGGGACAACAGCGGACATGTTCACACTACTATTGCAGAAGGTCTGGAAGTGAGGGAAGTTACCTGGAGATTGGAAGAAGGGCTACCTTGTAGAACTCCCAACGAAAAGAGACCTAAGTCTCTGCAAGAACAAGAAATGGCGCGGAATCATGCTCCACTCCTATCCATGAGAAGTAAAATATTAAGCCGCATCATCCTGGAGAGACTAGAGGATGCGTTGGATTCAAAATTACCACCGGAACAGGCTGGCTGGCTGGATTCAGGAAGTGCAAATCATGTGCGGACCAAATTGCAACACTACTCATCATCATAAAACAGAGCGTAGAATGGCAGTCAACTCTGCACCTCAACTTCATCGACTTTGTAAAGGCCTTTGACAGCGTCGACAGAGAAGTAATTTGGCAACTGCCCCAACACTATGGGATACCACAAATCTTCATCAAACTCATTCAACAACTACATGCTATATGATGCTACATGCCGAGTGATTCACAATGCGAAGCTTAGTGACGCCTTTGAAGTGAAGACAGGAGTAAGACAAGGCTGTCTATTATCACCCATAATCTTCCTGATTGTGGTCGACTGGACCATGCAGCAAACCGTTAGGAGCGAGAAGATGGACATACGTTGGCCGGACCGATGAAAAGACTCCACAAGATTTGGATTTAGCCGATGACTTGCGTCTAATTCCACACAAACTTGAAGATCTACAGGCGAAAACTAACAAGTTGACAGAAGAGGCAGGGCAGCGAAGACGGGACTTCAAGTGAATGTAGAGAAGACAGAGGTGATGATGATGATGATGATGATACCCAACCAACACCACCACCACCAACAACAACAACAACAACAACAAGCTGCAATCACCATCAATAGGAGAAACTTAAAGGAAGTGGCATCTTTCATCCACCCATCTACCTATCTAGGCAGCACTGTTTCAACTACAGGCGGCACAGGCACAGACGAGGACATCAAAGCAGCTAGGATCAGAAAAGCAAGACAGGCGTTCATTAACCTAAAACCAGTGTGGAGATCTTCTGCACTCAGCATAGAGCGTGAACAAGATCCTGATTTTCAACACCAACCCAGTCAAGTCAGTGCTTCCATGTGATGGATCAGAGACTTGGTGAGTTATGAAAGGGATTTCCAACAAACTACAGACATTCATCAACAACTGCCTACGCTGTTTCGTTACTGAAGATCAGATGGATTGCTAGGAAGAATAAGCAGCAAGGCAACGAACCAACCAACCAAGAACCCATCGCCCAACCAATATGCAGAAGGAAGTGGAGATGGATTCAATTGGACATAAAAGACCATTCGAGGACATCACACGCCAAGCAGTTGAGTGGAACCCACATGGGAAACGGCGAGTTGGGCGTCTGAGTCGAGGGTGACATTGGAGGAGATCGTGTGAGGAAGAAATGAGAGGTTCTGGTCAGTCATGGAGCCAGGTTCAAAAGATTGAAGAGAAGAGAGTGGAATGGAGACGTGCTACTTAAGCCCTATTTTTCACTAGGAACCCAAGCGACAAATAAATAATATAATCGTTCTGTCGAGAACTGTTTTAGACTGTCGATACAATCCAGTGGGTTAGACATTAAGGACACCAGAGATTCCATATACTACCCGAAGTTTGCATAATTCTTCAGAAATCTTCAGTGATTCTTCAGCCTGTTTCTATCTCTGCGAAGACTAGTGACTCGGAATCTAAGAGATATACGTAACGGATTTCGACAGAATCACTAACTGTGGCCCATCTGCAGTCCGAAATCCACTCAGAAACCTTGTGTACATTCATGCAGTAGGCAATGAGCCATACTCATTGTGTAAGAGCTGTTGCTACTACTTGGCTGATCAAACCTCGGTAGCTCGAGTGGTATTCGAACCCGTGACCCACTGGTTAAAGATCAACTCTCCAAACCTAGGAGCCACAACTCCGCAATTAATCTCAAAAATTAAAGAAAAGTTAAGTGTTTGTACCCATACATTTATACACTAAATGATAGTATAAAAATGATCAAACCTAATCATCTAAAAATTATACCATCCAATGAAAATCATGACTCTGGTTCATCTAAACGACGTTGCTTTTTTCTTCTTTTGAACACTTGAAATATCTCTATCTACATCAACGTGAATTTGATGAAATTTTCTTGCTGAATTGTATTGATATATGCACATAACTGAAAGATTGAATGCACAAAAATGTGGAGCTGATCGTCAGATGTTTATCTCACCTTTAGCTAACTAAGGAATAACAATCAGTGGATATGCACGTAGGCCACACTGATGAATGCCAACAAGCATTAAAACTATTTCCAGGGTATAGAGTTGTGTCTGTTACTGTAACTTCATCAATGAACCGAAATCAGTACTCATGACTTGATCGCTACATCAATTACTGTGTCAATCACCAATCCGGTCACTACAAGTTCATTTGGTGTATGTTGTTATCACAATTTACTCATAGCTTGAATATTCTATTATTATTATTATTATTATTATTATTAGTCCCTTGGGTTCCTAGTGGAACATAGGGCTTCAGTAGCACGCCTCCAGTGACCTCTGTTCTCTGAGATCTTTTGAACCTGGTCCCACGACAGCCCAGAAGCTCTCATTTCCTCCTCGCACGACCTCCTCCATGTCACCCTCGGACGTCCAACTCGTCGCTTCCCATGGGGATTCCACTCGAGGGCCTGACGCGTGATGTCCTCAGTCGGCCTTCTCAGTGCATGGCCAATCCATCTCCACTTCTTCCTGCATATTTGTTGCGTGATAGGTTCTTGGTTGGTTCGTTCCCAGAGTTCCTTGTTGCTTATTTTTTCTGGCCATCTGATCTTCAGCAGCGAGCGTAAGCAGTTGTTGATGAATGTCTGTAGTTTATTGGAAATGCCTTTCGTGACGCGCCAAGTCTCTGATCCACACAGAAGCACTGACTTGACGTTGGTGTTGAAAATCCGTATCTTGTTCCGCATGCTGAGTGCAGAAGATCTCCACACTGGTTTCAGGCTAATGAACGCCTGTCTTGCTTTTCCGATTCTGACTTTGACGTCCTCGTCCGTCCCGCCTGTAGTTGAAACAGTGCTTCCTAGATAAGTGAAGGAGGTTACTTCCTTCAAGTTTCTCCCGTTGACGGTGATTGGAGTTTGTTGTTGTTGTTGTTGATGGTGGTGGTGCGGTATCTTCATCACTTCTGTCTTCTCTATATTCACCTGAAGTCCCGTCTTAGCTGCCTCTTCTATCAACTTGTTAGTTTTTGCCTGCAGATCTTCAAGTTTATGTGACATTAGGCATAAGTCATCGGCGAAATCCAAGTCTTCTAGGTTCTTTTCCGTCGTCCAGTGTATCCCCCTCTTCTCGCTGCCTACTGTTTGCTGCATGATCCAGTCCACCACAATAAGGAATATCATGGGGGATAGTAGGCAACCTTGTTTCACTCCTGTCTTCACTTCAAAGGCATCACTGAGCTTCCCATTGTGGATTACTTGGCATGTGGCATCTTCATATAGTTGTTGAATGAGGCGGATAAAGGTTTGCGGTACTCCGTAGTATTGAAGCAGTTTCCAAATTACTTCTCGGTCGACGCTGTCAAAGGCCTTCTCAAAGTCGATGAAGTTGAGGTATAGAGCTGATTGCCATTCTACGCTCTGTTCTATGATGATACGAAGCGTTGCAATTTGGTCGGCACATGATTTGTACTTCCTGAAGCCTGCCTGTTCCGGTCGCAGTTTTGAATCCAGTGCGTCTTTAAGCCTCTCCAGGATGATGCGGCTTAATATTTTACTTGGGGTGGACAGGAGAGTGATTCCGCGCCAGTTCTTGCAAGCACTGAGGTCTCCCTTCTTCGGCAGTTTGACAAGGTAACCCTTCTTCCAATCGTCAGGTACCTTCTCTTCCTTCCACACCTTCTGCAATAGTGGTGTGAGCATGTCCGCTGTTGTCTCTGCATCTGTTCTCAGTGCTTCTGGCGGTATTCCATCTGGTCCTGCTGCTTTCCCGCATTTCAGTAGCTTTATGGCGTTCAGGACTTCCATTTTCGTTGGGGGATTTATGTTCACTTGTAATTCAGCGGCTGCAGGTGGTATTTCTGGACGAAGTGCAGGTGGTGGTCGATTCAAGAGCTTCTTGAAGTGGTCGGCCCATCGTTTCCTCTGTTTCTCTTCTTTTGTAATTAAATTTCCTTCTTCATCTTTTATTGGTTTCATCTGTGTTGGTCTCTTCCCTGATAGCAACCTGGTTATTTGATACAATGTCGTCAGGTCTCTCTTACCTGCAGCCTGTTCTGCTTCACTTGCCAGTGTTTCGTAGAAGTGTCGTTTGTCTTTGCGTGCACTCTTCTTCACTTCTTTATCCAGTGTTTTATACATTGTGCTCAGTTCCTCTTGTCGTTGAGCATCCTTGCACTGGTTTATCTTCTGCTTCACCATCCTCCTCTCCTCTATCAGCTTCCAGGTATCCGTCGAGATCCATTCCTTGTCTTCCTTCTTCCTTCCTAATACTGTTGTGCAGGTTTCTTTCCACATAGCTTTCAAAGACTTCCAGTGTTCTTCCACACAGGTTTCTTCAGGGATGTTCCTCGATATCTCCCATTTTGTCTTGATGGCTGCTTTGAAGATCTCCTTTGTAGTTTCATCCTTCAGTTTCCGAGTGTTGTACTTGAATTGAGGTCTATCACCAGCTTCCTTGAAGGCTTTTAACTTGATTTCGAAGGTTCCTTGCACTAGATAGTGGTCTGAACCTACATCTGCTCCTCTTCTTGACCTTGTGTTAAGTAGACTGCGTCTCCATTTTCTTGAGATTGAGATAAAGTCGATTTGATTTTTAGTGTGTCCATCTGGTGAAATCCATGTCGCTTTGTGGATATCTTTGTGCCTGAACACACTGCCTCCAATCACCAAATCGTTGAATGCACAGAATTCTGCAAACAATTCTCCATTCTCATTCATTTCACCTAGCGCCTCTCGACCCATGGTTAGTTCTCTTCCCGTGTTGTCCCCTCCCAGTTTGGCATTCATGTCGCCCATTAGAATTTTGATATCGCCAACTGACGTCTTGTCCAGTGTTGATTGAAGTTGTCTGTAGAATTCCTCCTTTTTCTCTTGCTCTGCATTATTTGTAGGTGCATAACATTGTATGATTGTGACCTTTCTTCCTTTTGAGTTGAATCTTGCTGTCATGATCCTGGAGGAGATTGGTTCCCACTGCATGAGAGCCTTCGATGCTCTTGAGGACATCATGATAGCCACTCCCTCAGTGTGCTCGTGGTTGGCGTCTGGGTGACCGGAGTAGATTATTGATTCTCCAGTTGACAGTTTGGAGAGTCCACTCCCATTCCATCTGCTTTCGCAAATCCCAAGCACTTCGATGTTATACCTTCTCATCTCCTTTGCAATCTGGGCTGCCTTACTGGGTTCAAACATCGTGCGGACATTCCATGTCCCCACGTTTACTTTCGCTTTCATCGAGAGAAGACACATCGGCCAATTGGCTTCCCGAAGGCTTTCACCAACTGGCGTCATTTCGCCTCTCCGATTCCAGCGGGGAATAAGTTTGTTTTCATTTTTTATATTTTGTTTGTGCTTTGAAGTTTCTTTAGCGGTTAGATTTGTTTTACGGGGTAGGGTTGCTAGCCCTATGCCCAACCTTCCCTCTTTACCCGGGCTTAGGACCGGCTAGTAACTAGTAAACTAGTTAACCAGGCGAGGTTCTTGAATATTCTAAAGTTTATTTACTTCCTTTTGTTGCAATTTCCCACGATCTTACCACCCCAGATACTTCATTATAAAATAATGAAACGAAACAGTCACAACAATAGTATTTGGTGTTGGAAGGTTTGGAACCTTTATGTGGGAGTAAAATCTCCTCGATTCATATCCATCATCCAATAGAAACAGTTGGTTACATAAGCGAAAGTTTATGGCTCAAAATTTAATTTCACTGGTATAGGCACGTCTTTATCTATGTCATAATCTCACTTTCTCCCCCTTCTCAGTCCCTCTCCCTCTCTCGAACATGCATCTTATCTGGACTTTTAACACGAGTATTTGTTCATGCTTATTGAACTGAATTTTAATTTCCTCTCTAGATCGTAGAGTTTTGCCCTTTTGTGCATAAAGGTTTCTGTTACTTACTAATAATGAGTAGTGGAATTCATGTTCTTCCACAATGGTACCTTGTTAGTGGCTTTGGACGTTTCATTTAGGCTATGGTGGTATATTGTTCATTATTTTAGCAACCTTAGATATCAGTATACTTCCCGAGTCACGAATGTGCTAGACTGACTTCAGCTGTCACCCTGATGCTTCGTTCTACGTTGAACATTTGTTTACCACATTGCCTTATCTCACCTAGGAAATCCTCACACTTTTCATACTTTCTTTTCATTTGCTTTCGACACCGTTTAGCTGTTTGTGCTGTTACCGCACTTCCTGTGGGGTGTTTTTGACAGTGAAAAGCCTACAAACACCTCATTATTCGAGGTTTGCAGTTTATTAATCACTATTGTTTAGTAGCGCAGTACCGTTCTTCAGACGATTCCTGTGTTTTGAATTTTATGCGTAACTTGAGCGTTCGGTTTACTTGCCGAGGAATCGCTTACCCGTTTTGTTTTCCAATTTCTCTGGAAAAAATTCCCGATATTATTTTAATTTCCTCATTTTTCCTTCTGGTAGTTGGAACTGATTTGTGAATTTGCCAGATTCTATGTTGTCAGTATCTTTCAGAGTAATTTGCGGTCAGATTCTTTTATTATTGATGCCAAATGATGAGAAAAATACTTCACTGAACTATCTGCCCATACAACAAAACCTAATCAGGAGCAAATGATGAGCACTGAGAACAATGAAACAACGCACTGGTTACCAACATCTTATTGAAGCTTAGGTGTGGTAACTACTGTGGGTGTATCCAATGTCCTATAACTGCTAGTTGACACATTTACATCACAGAGTGTCAACCTCCTTTTTTTGCAACAACTCATGCAGATAATGATCATAAGCCATACAGAGGAAATGAGGATGACAGAGACTTATATCAGCAGTACCAGGAGAAGTGGCTGTAATACAAGCAGTTGATCTGACACAGTAGAATAGTATTTCGACTGTCTTCGCTGAGATAAATAATCAACAGTAATTTAGAATATATGATTTTTCTTCATTTTCTGTTTGAAACATTTATGCTAAAATTAACCTGATACATCTAAAGGTGGCTTCGTGTGAAACAGAATGTGGAACGCAGTTGAATAGCCTAATATTTGATTAGAAGTATTAAAGAGGATAACATATACACACATTCGTGAATCAAGTCACAAAATCTAATGTCGACTTCGTCGTATCCATCTACACTCACATTTCAATATTTAACTATGCTACCTAGTCGAAAACGACAAAGAGATAACGGATACCGACATTCTGATTCATTTCTCACACATTAACTTCATTTTGCACTTATACACATGACTTTTGCAGCCGAGATCCGATAGTATTATACTTACATCTAGTGTTCATAATTGCTTCTGTTCATATATCAATCCTTGATCTGTATTCAGTATCGTCTAAAGCCTTTACAAAATACTAAAAATATGTATTTTGTGGGAAAATTTGAAGAGTGTAAGTTCATAACTTACTGAAAGTAAAATGACTCACCAAAGAAAAGAGTTCTTTTGTCACAGATTAAATACTCTTTGCTCTAAATAGTCTTACATACATACACACATGATAAATAATTTAATCACTTCAGTAATCAAACTTCGGAGTAATTGTGAGTGTGTAAAACCATTCGAAGAACCGCTGAATGGCAAGAATCATGTTAGCATTGTTTCTTACTAGATAAGCATATCCTTTTTTATAATTCCCTACAAATAGTGTTAAGTTTTGACAATCAAAAAGTACTGAACTTCATCAGAACGATTGTGATGTTGAAGTGAAATTTATACGTTTTACATTTCATGTCTTTTGGTTATTTCAAATTGAGTAAGCCTGAATACCGAAATAAAATAAGTGTTATTATTTTAATGTAGACAATGTTTTGGTGAGAAATATTTGACGTGGCGAAACTTTAGTATGGTTTTATGATTTGTTTGCAATTAACTAAAAGAGGAATTCAAAACTCCAGTTTCGTCATATACAATGATTAGTCACTGGAGAGTAACCAAGTTCATATTGTTTAGCCCTGAGTGCTGACTGAATTCTATCGATCATTTCGCAATGTGACTAGCAAGCTAGGAGACTCAGCATCATAGTGCACGTTGATTGACATCAGACGCTTGGAGACAATCAACAGAAAGTTCTGGACCTAGGTTTCGTGCTTGTTGGCACTCGTCAGCATGGCATACATGCAACCTAAAGGGGATTAACGTTCACTTAGAAATTCTAACCCGCGTCACAGTGCTGCAATAGAAGACGTTACCACAAAGCTATTCGGGATGTGACTAACCTCCTGTAAGACTGGATAAGTACATTGCCTGGTCAATGGAGAGTAATCGATATCATATTGTTTAGTCGCTATATTTTGGGTCAGTCATTTAAACTCCCCTATAGCTCATACATTGGTTGTACTTAGATAAGGAAAGGAATCACGAAATCATTGTTTCAAACCCAAACGCGTTATGTACTGTCTCGGTCCCTGAGTTACAACAGTCATTTTATAGGCAACATGTATTAGTTGTCTATCAGACAGTGAGCAGTATAGCTGTAAACATTTAAGTGCTCAGAAGTGATCAAAGTCTGTCGATCCAGTTCGCTGCATGAACACTGAGTTAAGTGATTAAACACAAAAGAAGGCTGTATTTCGTTGTTATATGTTATTGGTCGATCGGCTAAAGCCCTGGAACTAGATCTTGTACTGGCTGGAACTCATTAGCAAACTGTATCTGTAATCTCCAGGGTGTTCATGTCTGCTAAGAGATTACAGTCCGTATCACTCATTGCCTAGTTCAGAAACGTAGGTACTAAATTACTTGAGTCATAACTAACAACCCTGCTGGACTGGGGTATGTGCGTGAGGTGGTCACTAGATGGTAACTCATTTTGAAGTCAAATCCTAAGTACTCAATATGAATCGTAGTTTATCAATAACTTTTCCATCATTTTAGGACTACCTTATGGGTTTCATTCCGTAGATTTTTGTTTTCTGGTAGCTAGCAAAGTAATTTATTCTGGATATACCTTATTCTGTGACGCACTGGATTCCACTGGTTTATCACCACCATCTTCAATAAATCTCACTACAAAGTTGATGTGATCCTAGATGAAGGTTAGTTGAGTGTATCCGAGCGCCATCCGAACACTTACTGAAATGATTACTTTCCATTGCTTGTGGACAGTGAATGCAATGTTGTGTTGAATCCTATTTTCCTCCCACTGGAGTTTCATATTTTCACCGCAGTTTGTGTTGTTCTTTCGTTCATTTAATTGTGGCAGTTAATCTCCGCTCATTACTGAAAGGCCAGAGCCATGCTCATGTAAGTATATTTGGAAACTTCATTCACGTTTACTTACAGACTCTGGTGAACATCAGAGAATGCCCTAAAACATTAAGTCTTTAAACGTCTGGTTTTGTGTAATAAACCAATCAAGTTCTTCGGCTTATATCTGTGTTGTGTTGGCATACTAACCGGTCACTAAGGCATATTTTGTGCTCCAGTATCTCGTACCTAACGTGAATACCTAGAGAACGTGATACTAACTAGTTTAGGTCACCTGATAAGAAAACTACCTTTCCAGATGAAATAAAGGCTAATAGTCACTGCAATGGTTGCTAGTGTGGCCTTTAAGTGGTCATCATGGTAAGCCCGTCCTCTTTAGTCACCCTGTTGGAATGACTAATCAGTTCACTAAATTTGTTTTTCGTTAATCGATTCTTTCCTACTGATGCAAAGCACACATGACCTCAGTTTTGAACGCGTTGGTAACTGAAACCCATATATCACTTTACCATTGTCTTGATAACACATTCGTATTGATTTCCTTTCGAGGATTATGAGTTGTACTCTTTATTTTAAAATGTCATCGAGCAAAATTAAAAATGTGAGTTAAAGATGCGCATTAATTGTTTTGTTACTATGTTAAGTTCAGTGCACTTTTTCGATATCAGTAGTCATAGCTACTGAATATGACGCTTATATGATTTCAATCAATCAACATGACGCTTTAAACCATTACTTTGGAAAATAAAAAAGGAAAATGAAAACACCAGTTACTCGGACTGCTAGCCTAACAATCAGTTAGGTTTCTTCATTTTATCAACAATAAACTGACTTGAGAGTAGTAACTGATGCAATATAATTGGTTACTTCAATCATTGCTAAGCTGATCTCTTGTTAATCGCCAGTGTCTCAAAATCATAAGACAGAGGTATTGGTATTTTAATGAAGTATCGATTGCCTGTAGGGCCACCATAACAACTACTGAAACAATCAATCAGGTTTCTTGATTTCAGCATAAAGGTATTTTTTTTATGAAATAGATAAACCTAATTGGTCATTTCAGTAGTTGCCTGGATAGCCTTTAAAATCGCTCAGTGTCTGCGTGTACGAGGATGATGACTCAGAGAAACAGACATACATTATTAGTAGTACAACCTGTTATGATTGAGTGACTGTTCGAATCGCCACTTAGCAGACCAAGATAAGAGCTAACATGCGGCAAGATAAATATGAACTTAATTCTATTCAAGATAGAAGAAAAGTGTAAACCGTAAAAACATGGGAACAAGGTTAGCAACAAAATGTAGGGTAAAGATCAGATTGTGAAGTTAGAGTTTGAATGCATCTCACCCACTGAGATTAGTTGTGGAACATATAACTTAGTCTGCAGTCATCATCTTGGATTGTCTGGTAGGCCTCAATCAAGAAGCATACACAGGTTATTGGTAAGATAAGAGCTCGAGCTATCCAGATCACCAAACTGGTAACTTAACTACTGAATGATGAATAGTGACTGCTAGACAGGTTCCCATTTCACCTAAATTAAAGAGTATTGAATCCAATCACAGTGTAAGTTATGATAAATACGCAAATCTACTGTCTTCATCACAATAATTGTAAGTTAGCTTTTCTTTTTCAGCTCTAATTGAAGTAGAATCATACGAATCGAGATATTGATGGCTATAAATGACTGTTTCGGATAACGCTGACAGACAGACAGACCAGTATTCTTATATCGATATGATGACTGAAGCTGATGAGGAGAAATCTTGGTGGTGAAAGGCGTTGAAGTTAATCAACATAATAAGCGATTAGATTGCTTAAATAAAAATAACAACTTAAATAACCCCATAAACGAATTGGTCAACAGTAAGTGTACCGAAATCCAGGGCACCACAGTTTCATATCACTGCGAAACTTGATCGATAAATCTCGATCAGTTCTAAGGACTAAAAACTAGGTAGCTACATCGGTTGCCGAGTGTTGACCAGTTCTTGTACATAATTCGCCTTTATAGTGGGTTAGTTTTGGCCTGAGTAGCTCAGTAGATAAGTCTGAAGGGTAGGTCAGATAGAATTTCAAACTGCTTTTAAGAAAAAGACGAGCGTCTTTATAGGTCACCCCAGTAACTGCTGAAGTAACTAGGCGTTTGGTCCTATCTCGCACTCTTCAGCCGGATGTACCTGCCACCCAGCGAGTGATATCCTTTCCGTTGAAACTCGAAACCAGGACTAGCCATTTTAAACGCCAGAGTGTTATTCATCATGCCGACGAGTCAGAGTAGTCACTCCTTGTGCGAAGAGTATAGTATATATCTTTTTGATATCCAAGCAACGATGGGGACTTCGTTGACTGAAAGCAGTTTCATAACTGGTTGTTTACTGACCATTATAAAGGGCGCGATAGTGTTGAAGCCCAGTAGGAGTTTGGTTATAGAGCTTCTTGGAATATCTACTTCAGAATGAGCTATGTAAGCAAGTGCTTAACTATACGATAAACAGTCGCCTTTCGTACGACCTATTTATTTGCTTCCACAAATACATTCAAACTGATATATGCATTTACAAGCGTTTAGGATAAGCATTTCGTCTTTCCTGGACTGTTGCAGTACCCTCTTCGTGGTGCCAAGAAATATTGGTTTTGTATGTAGTATAGTGGGTTCTTCTTATGACTTTATCCAGCTTCTGTTTGATTTTATCATGTACATCGTCACATTTAAATGGAAGACTAATATATAAACTAACTTTTTCTGGGGGAGTGAAGACGATTCGTTTCACGTCTCGATTTCTGGTGTACTTGTTGAGGAAACTTTCCAGGTATCCGCTTTTTGAAACAATTATTTTTCAGAACCATTAATTCACATCCGATCATGGTTTACATAACCAAGTTTGTAGAGCAATGAGCTGAAGAGATCACCGAAATATTTGAATTCAATTTCTACATCTTATACATTTGTTGCTAGTTTTAACTCTCCCTTCAGTTCAACTTTGACGTGAGTCTGTATGTCTTCATAATTATTTTTTGTATCACTATAATAGAATACTACTTAATACTTGGTATTTAGAAATATGACGGATACTTACACAAGAAACTGTGGGTTTTGAAAGAAATCAGCGATCTTTATGAACTACCAACACGTTATACTTTCAGTTATGAAGTCAGTTCAGTTAGTCCACAGAATTTATAACTATTTGCACAAAATTTGAAAATACACTTATCCAGCAACAAAATGGAAATATTGGTTCATTGAATCAGTGTGATCCATTGCCTTTAGTAAATCCTTACATACTTAAACTTCATCTGTTAATATTTGACAGTTAGATCAATCATATGAATCCATAAGACCATAGATAATCAAAAAACGACGGTGGCCTGTTTGAACTTTGGCCTATCGAAACTTTCCAGCGAACACATTTTATCAAGTTACTCCTTTCCAAACTATTTTAATCATTAAAATGTCTTCACATCGTTTCATGTACTTTCGTGCATTTTTAAAGCGTTTTCAGCTTACCGTTTTGTAAGTTAACAATGAAATGAAGAAAAAATATCACAGTTATAATAAGACTGAACTTCAAATTCACAACAATACATCACATAAAATTATTCCTGAAATACTTTACCTCAAACTGAAGATTTTTGTACTGGTTGAATGAACGACCACCAACAAACTTAGGCATACATTTTTATTCATCCTCACAGTTTACCGCCTACGAACTAAATCTAACATCAGTTGGTTGTTTCAAATTATTACGCGTAATATTGTTATTATTAACTTCACTGACATGATAATTATTTCATTTACTGTACATAGAGTAAATTTGTTGAAATACCACACACAGAGAATTCCATACTGTATCGAACAGTCTGTTAAATAAAGTTATTATTATTATTAAAAATCACAGAGAGAGGGAGAGAGAAGCATACTAAAAGCAGAAGCCTCAATGAATGAGAGATGAATACCATAAGTCAAATAGCCATCCATAGTAATGGAGATATTAAGTTTTGCCCCCACCATACTTCAGGCATAACAAGTATGCCTAACTGATGAGTAAGAAAGAATAAATTATGCATTCTATATGAAAAGAAAGGGAAATATGGATCTCAGGTAGGTTTGGTCGACTGTATTACTTATTTTAAAAGAAATTCCACTGAGGGCCTACTTATATGGCCTCTCTCATGAGCTTTTCACGCATATGTGTATGACTCAGTCCTGAAATGCTAAATGAAATCGACTGCATATTATTCCACTTACCCAATATATGAAATCATTTACTTCATTTGGCTACCTGAGATAACCGTAGTTTATACTGGATGATGATTGAAGGTGAGATGAAAAGCTGAACCATGGCAGGATTCGAACCAGCGACCACTGAGTCTTATGAACTGTATTGTGGTGTACGTTAATAATTCACTCCCTATATGCATGCACATGGATGACTCAGATTACAAATATAGAACAGTAAGCATAGGAGTTGCCTTTTTTGTACTAGGTTGGGAAAAGGGCGAAACGAGTGACGAATTGTGTATCGAAAAGTGGCAATCATATACAGAGTTAATCGCATGCACAGTCATCGTTAGCAGTGAATGCGAAGAATGATACGACTTAGAAGATTATCGTTAAGTTAAAGCTATAACACTTACCATCATGAAATACTGTCGGTATGGGAAACAAAGCAAGTGAGCATCAGCAGAGCTGTTTAACGAGGAGAGCACACTGAGTATTGATAGAATATTAAAACTTTACACGTAATTCGTGCATAGTACCTGCGTTCTAGGTAATCATCCTTAAGCCTGAGTTTCTTCTTCACTTGTCTTCTGATGTGTCTTATTTTCTTCCTCCAGGACCTCTACTGACCTAATATCAAATCTGATTACTTTCCCCATAGAATTTGCACTAAGAACTACTTAACTGTATTCTCATGCGCCGTACACACCACATTACAATGGCTTAACCACAAAGATTTAAAAACTCATTAGTGTTAATGTAATTTATAAGCATACAAAGCGATGGATCCTGGGTACGAGTTCCAATTTGAACAACACTCCTGGAAAGTAGGTACGTCCAGCTCAGGAGCCTCGAATCGTACTGCTAACCATTATGCATCATTAATTTCAAACTTATGCTACTTGACAGTTCGGTGGGACTGGATGACGGTATCGCAAGTTAGAAGTAGGAAAGTGCAGACCATTCGAATCCGAAACAGTGGCTGAATGGCAAAATACTCACTAAGAGACCCGAAGGTTCCGGGTCAGATGCCTAGTAGGACCGTGGGGTACACTACTGAGGAGTTCCATACTACGATTAAACAGATGATCAATGCTATCAAGTTCTTAATGGTTCTCCAAATGTGTCACTCCATGATCAATACAACCCCAGAATACAACAGATGCTTAAATAAAGAAGTATTTTTAGCCAAACTGCCTAGGATGGTGATTGTTTGGATCTTAATACAACGCAGGATCTCATCCCAATCCGCACATACACATAGACAATAATACCAAATAATCTAACCTACAATAAACTAAGCCATCTTCAATTCAACTTGACTACGGCAAGAAAACCTCACTTGGGGAAACGCAGTGTGATGATGACAGAGGGACAGTAATACACCAACCGTTCACACAACAGTCGAGTAGAACTTTAACTGGATTTGTCAACTCAGCAGAGAAACACACAGGCACCCGGAAGGCTAATAATTTGGATCTTGCCACATACCAGGTATTCATTTTTGACTTCGACCATTATTTGACTACGTTTATTGATGAATCAATGGACGTCAATTGCCTAATACCATCTGTATTTATCAATTTAACGCCAGTAATTCACACTATAAACTGGTAACTGTTGGATGAAGTGACGAAATGTTCAGTTTCACGAGAAAAGTAAACTACTGTAGCGAAACAAGGGCCAGGTTAAAGGTTCAGTCTGGAAGCTTAGTCAGTCAACTGACGTAGGCTGGCAACTAACTAACTAACTAAAGCATCGCTAGTTCAAACCATACCATACCGCCGTAATGTCCATATGTAAAAAACCGGTTGAATAAATATTCTATTTTGTTTATTCAAAAAATTCTAGTATAAAATATCTGTACAGTATTTCAAAAAATATTGTTTCTTTCCCCGAAAAATAAATAAATAAACTATAGAATTTTGTTTGTGCAGTATCTGATGAAATCCGAGGTCAAATCATTCACCTACACACGTGTTCGTAAGCATACATACCACACGAAAGTGGTCGTAAATTCGATACACAAGGTATTTTATGCGTCAGTGGGGACAAACGGATTCAATCCAAATATGGCCTCCATAACTGTACAGCTGACGGTGTTGTTGATGTCCTCGAAGTAACAGCGTCCGACTGAGAAAGAAGAGTAGCTGCAGAATCAATACTATTCGCGCTATGTTGATAGTGTTGTCGTCTGTGAAGATGACCGGATAGAAAAGAAGCGTTTGAAGGTCGAGTTAAGGTAAAAGCAGGTATATGAAACGCTGATTTATGTTCTCTTGAACTTGAGAGTGATGAAGATGATAAACGCTGTGTAGAATTAATGGGTGAATCATCTGAGGAATTGATACTGTTTGATAAGTGCAAGAATAAAGATTCACCACAACATCGGTTGGCATTGCCACCAATATCTCTTGACTGATTTATTCTATCAGGCGTTAGCTCTAATGAATAATTATCATTATTATGACTGTCAGCAATGCTATGAAAGCCACTGTCAGAATTGTCCACTGATGAATTAAGTGTTTTAGTACATTGTAAAGGTGTCGATCGACATTGTATAGCTGTTCCACTATTATTCTGTGAATGTATTTCACTACTTGAAGGTAGACTATGCACAGGAGTTGAACAAAGAGAGAATGGTGCAGAACATTTTACAGCAGAGTTGATAGATAGTGAATCAAATGTATTGCTAGTAACTGTGTTGGTAGCAGTAACATTGGTAGTTGCATACTTTTTATTTGATGATAAAGAATGTCTGATGATTAACTTTGGTATTTTATTCTCTTTGTCAGCTTCATCAAACGTTTGTTGGGGATTAGTACAAGGTGGCACGTTAAAAGATATTGATGACACTGGTGGCGTATTGGAGGGGCAGGTAGTTGTAGTCAAGTTTAAATGCTGTCCTGGATATTTCATATCTTCAGAGAGAGTATGTAATGAACAGTCACACTTACTTAAAAACATGGAATTGTGTGTTGTTTTCTCAATGGATTTGGTCAATTCATTCATCTTTACCTTCGATGTAGACGGTGATGAAAAAGATGATGATGGGATACCGGTGGTGTTCGAGGTAATGGAGGAGGAAGATGTTGCTTCATTCAAACTATGACGTAATTTCTTCAGACGGACTTGTAATTCTATTGAAATTAGAAAAGAAAACAGTATTAAGAGTATCATTGAAAACTACCAAATTTTATTCTAATTTTTGTAAAATTATGTAGTGATATCATTCATGAATGGTTACAATATAAAGTTAAGACAATGAGTATCGATTCGTGTCTCAGTGTTAAAGTGATCACCATAACCAATGGGAATTATTACTTCCAGGTTTGGCAGTTGATAAAGGCAGAAATCAGCCTACAAGAATAGACAAGGTGACCAATTTATTTAATCTAGTCTTGCGGGAGATCAGTCGCAACCCGAGTAGCTCAGTAGTAACACCGCTGACTATAACACTGGGTGATGTGGGTTCAAATGTCAGGTAAGACATTAATCCTCTCAAAGTCGTAGATCTGCCTTTCTGCTGAGTGCTGAGTGGTTCCTGGTAATTGCCCCCATCCAACTAACATCTGTCAAAGTGCATAGCAATGTTGAGTCAACTAGCCTGACAGCCACCTTGCAAAGTGATCGATAGGATTTGAACAGCACTCAGGACTAGACAATATGAAACTGGTTGTTGTTCAGTGACCAATCAATGCATAAAGCAGAAATCCTTTTTTAAAAGCAGCCTAGAACTTTATCTGTTTCTTCTCAAGTCTAAGTTATTTCGCCAAGATTTCCCTGAAATCCAACGACAACTATGACGGTGACGTTTGAAAGTGACTTATGCTCAATAATCACAATACAGTCTATGTAATCAACATTTAGATGACGATTTTGTGAACAGATTGATATATTTACGCAATTGAAAAGTTTATAATCTGCAGTCATGTAGAGACAGGAGCTCGAAATACAATCTATGAGTCTGCTATAACTACAAACATATTTATGGCGGGAAATAATTCAATTGGGAATCAAAACTTCATACCATTGACTATCATCAAGGTAACACTTTCCTCATCTAGAACTGATCTGTTTCAATATGGTATTTGTCAAGAGCTGACATCAGTTACAGAACTACGGAAAACCTCCGGGCAGTGGCCAGCTGTTCTGTCCTTCTATAAGACTACTCAGCAATGAACGAGATAGAACAAAACAGCTGTCCAGTGCTCGTAAGTTTTGAAGAGTTCTTCAAACGATGATGTCAGTTTGTGATGAATACCACCTCGAAATCAACAAATCTCCACGAAATCCAAGCTACATTTTGATCTATTTGATAATAGTATACAACCTTGTTGATTTGGGTCATGTAATTTTATCTACACGTCTGAATAATAAACTATATAATGCAATGAATTACATACATATAACAGACTCGTTTGGTTTAGAAATTGAGTGATATACTTCCCAGTTGAACTATTACTTTTGTACTATAGGGCGTAGAAAGTTAACGACCGGATGGAAAGGTCAACTTAACTATCAAAATAACCAAGTCGGTTTCCTTATTTTATCAAGAAAACTATCTTCCTGAACGACGAAATAAAGTAAACTAATTAACTGTTTTAGCTAGTTTTCAGGATGGGAGTCTTGAGGATCCCTCTCAAGAAACTGTTACAAAACAGATCTACAAACTCTATGTAAAGTGCTTTATGGAAAAAAACAGTAAATAAATTGAGTAGTGGAAAATAATCCACTCAACCTTTTTGAGTTGTTACAACAAGGCTCAACTACGAGCAACGGTCGCAATTTGTGAGAAATTTCCGCCACTCACCTGGTTTTAATCCAGTCCACTAAATTACTTTATCATTTAGCTGCAGACCTACACACTAACTTCGATGAAATTTGAAACCCTAGGCGCCGAAAGATAGTTTTCCAAGTGCTTTCATGAGCATAGTTAATTTAAAGTGGATTGAGGACGAACAGAGATTCTTGTAGTTAACTGCATAATATACTCAGTAAAGGGAGACTTATGCGAAAGTAAGTGACACCATTTAGTTGTTCAAAGACAAAACAGACACAGTGGAGTTTTCGAATTTAAGACCCAATACTTGCAAAAGCTGAATATGTAAGGCAATGCACCATATACTTCATTTTCAGCATACTATTAAGATACTTCGCTTACACTAATCACGCCTACAGAGTTTATCCCCCTGGAATCTCATCTGTTAAACTTAGCTTCGGTGTGGTAAAAAGTGGACAACAACCAGTCAAAGTCTTGGCTAGCATTGAGGAATACATTACAGTCTTTAGATATAAAAACACATCGGGTCACAAAGAGTATGTGTTTGAACCACTTACCGGGTTTATCTTTAGCAATATTCGCGACTCGTTCAAATACACTATAGCATAAATTCAAAATATCCGCCTTCTCAACTTTATAACTTTCAACAGGCTGAAATAAGGAAACAAACAATGAAAAGTGAAAAGGACGCCAACGAAATAAGAAAAACCAAGTTAACGAGTAATTTTGGCTTGTGGCCAACTGTCAGAAATAAGGAAAACATTTCTACACGAGATTAAATTCTTATTTTTGCAACCACCTCCCCTCTATGACAAATGAAAGGGAATTATTTAACTTCACTAACACACATGTCTTCGTTACTCGTTTGAGGAAAACCATAGTGATTATTTTCCTTTCCAATGGAGGTTTATGGGGAAAAAATACATATGCAAGCTTGAGATTCATACTCCAAGGGAAGGCTGAGCACAAGTATGAGCTCGTGAGAAACAACCTCGAACACCAGTCGTAATATTATGTATGACTCAATGGTTTCAGTATTTGTTTGTTCAGCTATTGAATAGGTGGTAACTAACTTACCTGCTGTTTAATGACTCGCAATAAACTTGTCTCCTGCTCTAAAAAAAACACGTGTAAGACCAAAGAGAAATAATTACGAATTGTTGGGAAATGTCTGTGATAGCTGTGACAACTTTATCACATTACCGCTGATGAATATAGTGATAACAACATTCAGTTACTGAGATGAAATGAAGACTAGTCATTCGGCTGAATTTCATTTTTAACAAAAACAAAAACATAAACAAGGACTAGTTAGTTCAATCTATTCATTATTCGTCACTGCATAAAGGAGTGTGAATAATTGTGGGCGTGGTAAACAAAATTTGTGGGTACATGTATTTAAATGTATGCATGCCTGGGTGTCTGTTTGCATTGGAAACAAATATATAGATAAGTAGGTGATGATGAACTCGACAAGATGACATCTAACAAAAAACTATTTCACGCGCGATTTGATAAATATGTACTCATGTAGAATAGTGATTTCAAGTTTTGGGATTGAAAGGTTTTTGTTAAAATGGGAGGTGATGTTATGATATGTCACCACGAGTGAAAGTGTCAAATATAAAACATCGTTTGGTGGTGGCTACCAACGGAATCCAGAACTCGCTAGAACCCAGTACCCATCACTCTAAACACCAAGGCGTTATCCATTAAGTGCTTCAAGCGGTGAGTCGTGTGTTCGCGTTGGGAACAACACCACTCACTGGAGTGCAGGTATATCCAGTTGTAAAGTCCCAGATAAGACGAAACATGCATCCTGGATCCAACTGTTATCCATCACTAATCAAACTACAACAGAGTGAATAAACAGGCAATATCGAGGTATCCTATAGGAGCTCATATTCCACCAGAGATCGGTCGATTTGATCCAAAATAACGACGGGAAACTACACATATCAATAAATAATAATTAGATAAACCCAGTTGGTACAATGATTTCCGCATTAAAGGACTGATAAGTGGATGTGAAGAGCAACAAACGATGTAAAATTCTACCGAACGACTAAGGTTGTCGTTAAGACATGCTGTCGACGGAAGGAAGTATTACTACCAAGTCTTAAACAAATATTAATTTCATTCAAATCATTTAAAGTTCCCCAACACCTGTCACATGTATGGAAAATGCAGTTGGTCACTAACCGTTCAGAATGGCTATTTAGTTTCATCCTAGTTCTTAAACAATATCTACTGTTCGTCTCTTGTTACGAATCAAGTTCCCACAACTCCTATAGACTACACACTACTTGCTGAATCATAGTTTGTAAAATAAGTGAAAGCTAATTTGTAAACTAGAATTCGGATACACCTCCAAATACGCGTACCTTAGATGACAAAATATAATGAAGTCGATTCATTGTGCAAAGATGCGCAGAACTGTATTTCTGCTAATCACAGCAGCTTGGATAAAAGTGAAATATATATACCAAGGAGTAATATAATGATAAAAACATCACTTACATCAACTCCAATCAAATTCATCGCCAAATTATGCAATGCATTCATCTTATCAGAGATACGAGCACGTCGTTTACGTTCCATATTTTGTTTTTTCAGCTAGAATGAGTAGAAAATAAATACGTTTGAAAGTTATCAGTTGACTCGCTGACTAATTGCGAGACTAACTAGTGGCTAAAAGGATGTTCTTAGAAGGGAACTGTTGAGTATTTCATAACCTCCGTGCCATGCTTGTGGAAGGCCTTTCGAATCTGCCATATGAGAAACGATTAGATCGGTCAAACTTATTCCCATTACCTTACTGTAGGAAACAGGTGACCTCGTGCTGGCATTCCGTATCCTTAATAATAAATTTTGTCCTAACTTTCCCTCCCTGCCAGGATTAATTATCTCTGAGGGAATCACAAAAAAATTCAAAAACCGTGACCGAACCAACTTAGCGTGATTCCGAGTTTCTCCCATAGTATGATCAACGACTGGAATTCATCACCTAGGCAAGAAACTAGATCCTCCTGTGGATATCTTCCTCAAAGACTAATACAATGTGGAACGGACAACTAACTTTTTATAGCTGGGTGCCCATCAACAGAAAAAGAAATCTTATTCACTCTCTTTGCTATCGAATAAGGAATATCTGTAGTGACGATTGTATAGGTGAAGAGCTAACTTTTTTTAAAAGCATACTTGTCGAAAATGGTTACCCTAGCCGTTTTATTGATAAAAATATGCGGGAAAGAAACACTAAACCAGTCATCCACTCGGTCTCAAAGAAAAGATTGTTTATGAGCCTAGAGTTTAAAGGTGACCTAGCATCGGATGTACTGAAGAGTCGTCTTACCAGATCAATCAATAGGACTTTCTTCGCAGCAAGACTTCAGTTGACTTTTACCAGCCGCAACCTATTCTCCGCTTGAGTTAAAGACAAGCTTCTTAGTTTGGCCGCCTCTATGTGCATCTACCAGTTCACCTGCTCTTGTGGAGCAAGGTACATCAGCCGTAGCCAGAGAATGCTTTCTACACGTATACGAGAACATGTTCCTGCTTGGTTTTATAAAGGTGAAAGTCTTTAGAAGTTCGATTCTAGAACATTCGATTGACTTCCACCACACAACAAATCCAGACAGCGACTTTGAAATTATTTATCAAATTCGCCCAAACCTCCCACGTTCTCTTCGTTTTCAACTCCTTAAAACAGCGGACGCTTTAGCTGTTCATGAACTAAGACCTGATCTGTGTGTACAAAAGAAGTACGTGCAGTCACTGTTTTCACCATGGCCATAACATTTTCCCACCCCATTAGCTCCCCTCCCACTTTGTTAATTTAACCTTTGTATCCTTCCTTTATCACTATTATTGTTATTATAATCGCCTTCACTTTAACTAGTTTCCGGTGTTGTTTCACTTAATTGTCTTAATCCTTTTAGAAAACATTGACTTCATCTTGTCCAACTTGTCTAATGCCATTACATAATACTTAATTGATTTACCATTTTCAACAATTTTTTCATCCCCTTCTGAGTTATATACTCTCTATGTACCATTCCATATATTACATAATCTATTTGTTATCATTCACACTTCAATTGTTATTATAATCACAAATGCCTATGTCATCATCCGCTCTATTATTGTTGTCATCACCATATAGTGTTTAGTTTTCCTCACGGGATATAATTTTTTCCAAATATCATATACATACGATTGTACAGCTTGAAAATAAATTCGTTGAGAAGAGTCCCTTCGCTGAATATCTTGTTCTTGATGTTACAATGGGAATTATTAAATTATTAATACAGGATAACTGGCCTGCTGTCCCTATTACTGAAAACCGACATAAACGTTTTCCACATAAGTAGGTAGAAACTTGGCTAACTCATTCGTCCAACTGCTGTAAGGAACTCAGTGCTCGTACGGTAAAACGACTGTCATACTGACCGCGGTAAGACAAGTTGTTTCTTATTTGTCAGAGTGTAAGCAAAACAACATGTAGAAAATATTTTTTGGGACATGAGATTGATATTCTGAGGACGATTTGATATAAACTTCTACAAGTCCCAGTTCTATTGTGATAGGAATGGACGACCAATAATTCTGCTTTAATCAGTCAATAATAATAGACTGACTCCAGAACATGATCAGAAACTTGAGGAAATATCCAGTTGTCTACATTAACAAATACTGAACTCGAAGTCTAACAGACTCTATTTTCCTGAGAAACAAGTACATTCAAGTGTTTGCAATTTACATACAGATATAATCAATTAAAATCCTATTCTTTTTCGGGGGTTTGGTAATTATAACAATATCTGAAGTATGCTAATATTTACTACTAAATGATTGGAGTAATGAACTTTCAACATACCTCAATCTCAACTTATCAACTCATTCGTAATCCGATACGTGGACATGCAGATAGCTCCATCTACGTGTTTATTAAGTGTAACTGCACATATCTGTATGCCATTTTGGGATGTCTTCGATCGAGGTCAATGGTCGGTACATTTACAGAACCCACCCATATATTTCGTTGTTGCGCAGATCTATGCAGGTTGTTTATAGTCTAAAGCTTAGGACAGACAAGTAGACAAGACTGAAACTGAAAGGGATCTGAAGGATTTTACGCAACGGCGTTTACATGCAAAGCCCAAATTTTAATTCCCACATATAACGGGCGGGGTTGGAAGTTATCCCCAGGGATTATCATGCTCGCCAAAGGTTGTGTGGTGGTTTGTGAGATTACAAACGTTTTCTGTGTTCTGTATGAATATTTTACCCACTTGCATAGTTTTTACAACGCCATCTGTCATTGAGTCGTGTTTCAAACCATTTATCTATATGCAAAGTGTTGGCTGCACCTCCATCGCCTAGGCGGAAAGTGAGTACAGTTATTCAGGATGAAGATGCTTACAGACCACAGTGAGGCTACAAACTCCATCCGAAAGGATATATGATTACAGTTTCCACTCCAGAACATATGTATATAGAACCCATAAAATACATATTTTCAGACAGCGCTATGATACCCAAGGATAACTTCTAGTCCCACTCACATACAATATGTACAAGAGGTATATATTTAAATTATTATGTACGGATGGTCAATGATCATGCTTACCTAATTTAGTTAAACGAGCGTGTACGACACATTACACGGTAAAACAAATAACTGTCATAATAATAACTATGATGAACTTACTCGACGTGTCTGTTCTCTAATTTCAGGTGGAATACTTGATCGTCTACCTCTTCGAGAAGGTGTTTTGCTTTGTGAAACTGTATTAGTTCCAGTGGAATTAGTTTGGGGTGTGACCAGTTTGGTTGTATTACAAATAGGTGGTACACGTGGATAGTCCCCACCATTGCTACTAACCGGGAGCATGCTTATCATGACAATAAGGTAAACCGAACCATCCCTAGGAGTATATATAGTATCTTCACACCTATTCGTTCGCGTGTGTTTAACCAATCACGATCAAATGTCTTTTAGAGTGTGGTCATATTCACGTGGTACAGAACTAGTCTAATCAAAATATTCAGCGTATACCTACCCCACCACGTGACTGGTGTGACAATGAATTCTCTTGTTTGTGATTGGGTATAAAATAAGCGTATTTTTACTCTTAGAAAGAGGTGATTGGTAGATGCCACAACGGACTTAGGTGTGTTTCTACTTTCTGATCCGTGCCACATCTGACAATTCATGCCGCGTCCAGGGTTTCGGAAGAATCAGCTTTCGTTAGTGGGAATTCTCACCAAGAGAATTCAGTGCTTTTTTCAGAAATCGGGGAATCACTGACTTCACATGATGTTTTTATCCGTCGGTGATCATGTAAACTACACCCTTCACCCAAGAAGCGGCTATTGTGACTTGGTGGTCCCGCGGATAACGCTCTGGCGTTTGAAGCGCTCAGTCCCAGGTTCGAGTAATAGTGGGAGCAACACTGCTCTCTGGGGCAGGTAAATCTAGCTGACAAGCCCGGGATGGGACGAAACTAGGGTTCTCGATCCCACTGTTAACCTCCGCCAAGCAAATATATCATAACTAAACTTGAGGCAGTATTAAGGCATCCGTTTAAGCAGTTCATATGCCAAAAGAGACCGACCAATTCGGTCTAGTTTGAGAGTGAATCCCAAACCACGAGTATGAATAAGGGATTAGACTAACTTTTTCTCGTGACCTAATTGGAGCTTGTTTTACCACCAGGTCATTTGTCACTGTCCCGTTCATCAGTAGTTCCAAGTTGATCTCCATCACAAACTGACATCACTTAGACAGCCACTGGGAAACTGAAAGCACTGAACAGCTGTTTCATCCTACTGTGGGATTCCTCACAAGCTCTCTCTTTAGAACCAGTTGGGGATCATACTCAGAATCTTCAAGTTTCGTAGTGCACATGTTACTTAAGGGTCACTAGGCTGAAACTCAATTATGCACAGTCTCCTACTTCTGTTAATTCACGATATAGCGTACCTTCATCCAATGCAGTAATTGCCAATACCCTTCCATAGGCTTTCTCACGATCAAGTCTGTAACTCTTAGACTTTTCTGCGACCGAGTTACAAATTATCTGTATGATTTAAATCAACGTCAGTAGAGTTTGAACACTGATGTGCAGCTTCGTTAAGCCCCATTGTTAATCGTGTTTTTTGCTTTATTGAGTCACTGTTAGTGAAGAAAAAAATGTATTCACTCATTCTTTCATGAAGTTAAAGTGAAAAGGCATCAAATTTGTAGCATTAAATGACTTCATAACTTCATTATTTGGCATTTGATAATTGATGAATGCAGAGAGTCTTTACTAAAGTTAGACAGTAGCTGTTATGTTACTAATATTAATCCGTGAAAATCATGTGCGAATAAATTGGTTCTCAAACACTCACAGATTGGTTACTTGTGTCAAGATTTCCAGAGTCCTTAACGTAGTCCACAATGTGTGAAAACAACTGAGTCTCGCTTTGGTACAGATCTCTATCGATGATACTAGACAGTGATTCTCTTACATCATAGACTGAATGAATGTAAGAAATGGGCATCACTTGATTTTTTTTCAATCACCTCTGAAAAAAGTCGATAATGTGCACTAGTGGTATTCACAAAAGCAGAAATAAGCAGCAATTCGATAATCCTCAGTGATCAGTGGCTTGACCCATGATTAAAATTCCCTCCCACCTTCTATGAATAACTTCAGGTTTGTCAAAGAGATATTTTATATACATTTACAACTGATCATCGAACAAACTTGTTAGGTAGAAAAGAGATAAAAATGTCAGTACTAGAGAGAAAACCTCATTCCAGACCATACAAACGTCATAAGCAACACGTACTAATCAACTATTCTAACTCCCAAATATAGTAATGCACTCAGCAACCTTCTTCATGTTCGTATAGTAGGCAACAAGACACATCTGCTGTGTGAAGGCTAATGGTATCACATGGATGCTGAAACCTCAATTGGTAGGGCGGCGTTTGAACACATGACCCATAATTCTAACTGAAAATGATGGGTCACTGATAACAGAAATTATTATTGCTATAATCACTGAGTAACCAGCTGTCACTGATGAAAAAGTGAACGAAAACGACTATCGATAGGATAACCACGATCAGGTAACTAGTTCACTAGTTACTAACCGGTCCTAAACCTGGGTAAACAGGAAAAGTCGGGTATACGACTAGCAACCCTACCCACAAAACCAATACAATCGTTAAACAAACTCCAAACTACAAAGAAAATATTAAGAATATAAACAAACTTATTACTCACTGCAATCGGAGAGACAGAATGACCCTGGTTGATGAGAGTCTTCGAAAAGCCAATTGACTGATGTCTCTCCTCTCCTCTTCTCTTCTCTTCTCTCGATGAAAGCAAAAGTAAGGATGGGGATATGGAATGACTGCACAATGTTTGAACCCAGTAGGACTGCACAGATCGCAAAAGAAATGAGAAGGTATAGCAGAGAAGTGGTAGGAATCTGCGAAGAATCTGCAGACAGAATGGAAGTGGATTCTCCAAACTCTCAACTGGAGACGCAATAGTCTACTCCGAAATTGTCACACAGACGACAAACACAAGCACAGCACAATGAGTTCTCGAGTGGCTATCATGATGTCCCCTTTAACAGCATCGAAGGCACTCTCTCTCTCTCTCTCTCTCTCTCTCTCTCTGTCTCGTGCAGTGGGAACCAATCTCCTCCTCCACGATCAGGATCATGACAGCCAGATGGATTCAACTCGAAAGGAACGAAAGTCACAATCATTCAATGCTACGCCACGCCACGCTACACACCCACAAATAATGCAGATGAAGAGAAGAAGGAGGAATTCTATCGACAACTGTAATGAGTAATGGACAAGACACCGTCTCCAGATGGCCACATCAAAATCCTCATGGGTGGGGTGACATGAATGCCAAACTGGGAGCAGACAACACAGGAAGAGAAGTGATCATGTGTGGAGAAGCACTCGGTGGAGTGATATGTGAGGATGGAGAAGAGTTTGGAGATTTCTGTGCATTCAAGGATTTGTTGATTGGAGGTGATGCAGTGTATACAAACACAAGGACATTCACAAGGCAGAGACATGGATTTGATTTGACCAGACACCAGGCATGACATAGTATACCAAAAATCAGATCGACTTCATCTCGATGTGAAGAGAGTGGAGAAAGTTGAGATGCAGTAACAGCATAGTGGACACAAGATGAGATGAAGAAGGGGAGTAGATGTAGGTGGTTCACACCACTCACACCACTATCTAGTGCAAGGAAGCTGCCTTCAAAATCAAGTTGAAAGGCTTCAATTGACAGGAGTTGATGATAGATCACAGTTGACATTCAAGTTGAACACGCAGAACAGAAACTGAACTGAAGGACGAAACTACAAAGGATATCTTCAGTGAGTCAGTGAGTCAATGAGTCAGTCAGTCAGTCAGTCAGTCAGTCAGTCAGTCAGTCAGTCAGTCAGTCAGTCAGTCAGTCAGGTATCAGGACAAAATGGGAGACATCGAGCAACATCGGTGAAGGGACGTGCGTAGAAGAACACTGGAAGTGTTTGGACGAGATGTGGAAATGAACCTGGATGACGGTGTTAGGAAGGAAGAAGCAGCAAGACAAGACAAGGAATGTATCTCAACGGACACATGGAAGGTGATAGAGGAGGGAGAGGAAGATGGTGATAGTGATGGTGATGGTGAAGATGGACTATTGCAGTGCAGTGCAGTGCAGTGCAGTGCAGTGCAGGGATGAACAGTGAAAAGAGGAACTGGATACAACCTAACCTATAAAACAGTACACTGGACTAGGAGGTGAAGAAGAGTGCTCGCAAAGACAAAAGACACTTGTACGAAACATTGGCAGGTAAAGCAGAACAGCCTGCTGGTGGTAGGAGAGACAGAGACCTGACAACATTATATCAAACAACCAGGTTACTTACTGTTTGGGTGGTCTGAGATCAACACAGATGAGACCGATGAGAGATAGTGAAGGAAAGCTAGTTGGTAAAGAGGAGAAACAAAGGAAGCAATGGACTGACCATTTCCAGAAAGTCTGGAATCTACCACCAGCAGCAGCATCATCACCACCACCAGCAACCGCAGAACTACAGGTGAACACAAACCTTCCGGCAAAAACCTAGGTCCTGAACGCAATATGGGTACTGAAATTCGAGAAAGCAGCAGGACCAGATGGAATTCCTCCAGAATCACTGAAGACAAACGCAGAACCAACGGCGGACGTGTTCATACCACTATTGCAGAAAGTTTGGAAGGAAGGAAAGGTACGTGCTGATTGATTAGAAGAAGGGCTACCTTGTCAAACTCCCAAAGAAGGGAGACCTAAGCCTTCGCAGGGTACTGTCGCGGAATCATGCTGCTGTCCCTGTCCACCCCAAACAAAATATTAAGCCCCATCCTCCTAGAGGGACTAAAGGATGAGCTGGATTCAAGATTACTACGGGAACATGCTGGCTGGCTTGCTGGCTGACTTCGGGAAGAATAAATCATGTGCGGATCAAATTGCAACGCTACGCTACGCATCATCAATGTAGAATAGAGCGTAAAACGGCAGTCAACTCTCTACCCCACCTCAACTTTATCAACCTTGAAAAGGCCTTCTGTCGAGGTGTAGACAGAGAAGTAATTTGGCAGGCAGCTGCTTCAACACTGAGGTTCTACTGACACTGAACTTTTATCAACCTCAATCAACGGCTATTTGCTATATGATGAGGCAACATGCCAAATGAATTAGAATGAAAAGCTCAGCAATGGCTTTGAATTGAAGGCCAGGGACACAAGTAAGAGAAGGTTGCCGCTTACTATCAGCCATAATCTTCCCTAATTGTGGTTGACTGGACTGGATCATGCAACGAACTCTGAGGAGCGACAAGAGGGACATACGCTGACTGGACCGATGAGAAGACCCTAGAAGATTTGGATTTCACCGCCGATGATGACGGGATATGTCTAATGTCTTGTCGCACAAAGTGGAAGATGTACAGGCGAAAAAAACTAAAAAGTTGGCAGAAAAGGCGAGGCAGCAAAGAAGGGAATGCCTTCATGTGAACGTAGCGAAGACAGAGATGATGAAGATACATAACCAACGCCACCAATAACAACAACAAGCGCCGATCACCACCAATGGGAGAAACTTAAAGGAAGTAGTCTCTTTCACCTAGCTAGCATCGTCTCAACTACAGGCGGCAGCGGTAGAGATAACGAGGTTAAATCAGCCAGATCGGAAAGACGGCAAGACAGGCTTTCATTAATCTGAAACCAGTGTGGAGATCTACTGCACTCACCATAAAGCGCAAACAAGATCCAGATTTTCAAGACTAATGTCAAGTAAGTCAGTGCTTCTATGTGATGGTTGAGAGACTTGGTGGCGCGTTACGAAAAGCGCTGCCAAAAAACTAAAGACATTCACCAACAGCTGCCTACTCTCTATGCTCAAGATCAGATGGACTGCCAGAAAGAATCAGCAACAAGATACTCTGGCTGGCAACGAACCAACCAAGAACCCATCATCCAACAAAAATGCTGAGGAAGAAGGAGATGGATTTGATTGGGCATACTCTGAGAAGACCGATTGGGGACATCACGCACCAGGCCAGGCAGTTGAGTGGAATCCAAAGGAGAAACGATGAGTTGGGCGTCTGAAGTGAGGGTGACATGTAGATGGTGTGAGGAAGAGATGAAAGCTTGTGGGCAGTTGTGGAGCCAGATTGAAAAGACTACAGAGAAGAGAGTGAAATGGCGACATGCTACTGAAGCTCTATGTTCCACTAGGAACCCAAGGGACAAATAATAATCAATAGGATAATTTTAAAACATGAACTTAACAAACGGTCACCAGTAGGTAACTGATGCAATTAGCTTGTTGTTGGTTGCTTAAATTTAGCGTTGCCCGAAGTCTGTGGACCAAGTTTATCAATGTAACCATCGAACTAAGTGATGCAACAGTGAGTGAGATACACTTTATTTGATGTTATATGGTGGGAGTCAAACGGTAGGAAGCGCGGCACCTAATTATTTCTTTCACAGCGAGCGACGCGTATCTGGAAGTGAGGAACACCAACTTCCTCATAGTTGCAGATACACCTTGCTGATGAGTGTCAACATGCGTGGAACTGAGGTTCACAGCTTCCTGCTGATTGGCCACCAACGCCCCCATCCCCCTGCCAAGATGAACTTCAACAATCTCTCCTGAATCCTTTGGACACGTGTTTGCATTGAAATCATACTTAGTTAAAGTAGTAGACCTGCATGATTTATGAGGAGTCTGAATATGAAAGTTAGGCAAGGATGTAGGTGTAACATTTCAACGTCACGTTGTGGAATTCCTATCAGTGAGTGCGCAGAAGAATTGGATGAAATGAGATGACAATATCATCTCTGAGTTCATGACACAGTAAATGTAGACATTTTTCAATATATCGCGGCTTAGAAATCATAGAAAACAATAGTATCTGGAGTTGACAATAACTAGATGATAAAGTTAGTTCCGATGATGCTAGCAAGCCTATTACTGAGGCGCCTACGACATGCAGTAGCAGTAGCTTACGTATCGTCCTGTCTGAAGAGTCATTTTATAATGTTCACTGATTTTTCCAATGCGTCTCGAAGTTCATTGAAGCATAATGAAGTGTTGACATAAACACATAAGTATACTACACCCATCAAACGCTTCATCCAAACTGTTATTATCATTAGAAATGTGTAACAAATATATTCCTCAAATAGGGAATAGTGTATGTGTGTGTACACATTTGTCACATTCGAAGTTGAAATGATAGTCTACTGAACACGGCAAACATCCTTTATTCGTTTTGTTGTTCACATCAAGTTCACTACAAGTGTATTAATTACCACACAAACTGTTACACAATCAGCGAAGCGAAATAAACCAAGCCCCAATACTATCAAAACAACTGTTAAGTGGCTTGTTGATCCAATTTTCAAGTTTAATGTTTATTTTTCCCACTTTATTGTTGCTGTTGCTGTTTTCTGTCATCGTTTCAGCAAACAAACAAACAAATCTATGCACAATGCACACACAAATATACACATAAGATGAATAAAGCAAATGCGTACAAACTGTATGGGACATTGTATTCTGATGTCATTTTGTTATGATTATTATTATTGTTTTGTCAAGATTAACAAAGTATTTTAGAGTTATTGCTTGTATTTTAGAGTTGAAAATGAATGTATATTATCACATTGTTATTGTTTTGTTATGAGAAAAAAAGAGAAGACAATTTTTTCATGGAAAAAACAAACGTAACCAGACAAGTGGACAAGACGATAGTGGATTATTATGTGTCACACATGTGAATCATAAGATATACTTTAAAACTTGCTTCAATTTAACATTTTGACGAGTAATCGTGATAATTAAGGTGTTTGTTACAGTGAACACTTCAAATGTTAGACAGGCAGATAATATCTGGGATCTATTTGTTGTTAAAGAAATTATTTATCATCTGCTGACCCTTGATATTGGATGATAACCATACTGGATCATTGACTGACCGAAATCGGAAGACAGAGACTGAAATGTCAGTTCACTGACTGAATGTGGGCATTCTTAAAGTTATGCCTGAAGATTTTGAAATATTCAATAGTTTCCATTTTTCAACCAAGTGATTGAATTAAAAACTGAAACCCAATAAAGTAATTGAGTGTTGTAGCACAGTCGACAGAAAGAGGTTGGTTGAAACACTTGGCAGTTAGGATGAATAGGGACTAACAGAAGAATCTAAGACTCACATTTCGTCCTACTTGGAACTCGTCAGCTGGATATATTAGTATCCAATATTTATTCCACAGCGTGACGTTGAAATGTTACACCTACATCCTTGCCTAACTTTCATATTCAGACTCCTCATAAATCATGCAGGTCTACTACTTTAACTAAGTATGATTTCAATGCAAACACGTGTCCAAAGGATTCAGGAGAGATTGTTGAAGTTCATCTTGGCAGGGGGATGGGGGCGTTGGTGGCCAATCAGCAGGAAGCTGTGAACCTCAGTTCCACGCATGTTGACACTCATCAGCAAGGTGTATCTGCAACTATGAGGAAGTTGGTGTTCCTCACTTCCAGATACGCGTCGCTCGCTGTGAAAGAAATAATTAGGTGCCGCGCTTCCTACCGTTTGACTCCCACCATATAACATCAAATAAAGTGTATCTCACTCACTGTTGCATCACTTAGTTCGATGGTTACATTGATAAACTTGGTCCACAGACTTCGGGCAACGCTAAATTTAAGCAACCAACAACAAGCTAATTGCATCAGTTACCTACTGGTGACCGTTTGTTAAGTTCATGTTTTAAAATTATCCTACTGATAGTCGTTTTCGTTCACTTTTTCATCAGTGACAGCTGGTTACTCAGTGATTATAGCAATAATAATTTCTGTTATCAGTGATCCATCATTTTCAGTTAGAATTATGGGTCATGTGTTCAAACGCCGCCCTACCAATTGAGGTTTCAGCATCCATGTGATACCATTAGCCTTCACACAGCAGATGTGTCTTGTTGCCTACTATACGAACATGAAGAAGGTTGCTGAGTGCATTACATTAAATATCTAACAGAAAATCAACATCGTATATGCAACTTATTCTATGATCACCCTATTGGTTACATTGATTGTTTGCAGAGGGCAATCAATTTCATGTTGTCTAGTCTTATGTGTTGACCGAATTCTACAGATTATTATGGAGTGTGACCGGCAAGGTATGAAGTTCACCATCGGGGGAATTTGATGCTTGTTGGTTGGTTGGAAGCAGTTGGCAGAAAAGCCTACTTGAGATAGTCTTTCGTGCTTATTGCCCAATAAATGTATCTAGTCCAGTCGTGCAGTAGGTCAGTTGCAGTTTGAATAGCTCAGTAGTAAAGTCAGTGGTTATGAAGCTGGGTGAATCGGGTTCAGATCTCATATGAGACATCAGTTCCATCGAAGTTGCAGACATACTTTACTGACGAGTGCCAACAACCACAAAACCAAGGAGCATGACTTGCTGCCAGCTTGCTACAACCAGCTGTCACCTTAATCCACGCAGAGAATAGCATAGCAAAAAACATCACTTCAGTTCACTAACATTGGGTGAATAAGATTTTCTGATTTACTTAGCTGCTTTAACTCTTTTTTTACCTTTACAAGTGTATATAACAAATACTAATAATCAGTCGAGAAACACTTAAAAATGCAAACTATATACAATGCATTTGAGGGTTAATCAGTGAGATTTCAACATAAATTTATCCACAGTCTTTGGTAACAGGAACTGGTTAGACTGGTAAAGTGTTGAAAATGATAGATGTTTTGATGTCATGGGTTGTAAATTCCCGTCGTTGATTGGGCAGAATTGATCAGACGCTACTGGTATATGAGCTCCTATGAGGAGGCCTAGATATTGCCGGTATTATCAGTTCTTGATAATAATGGTGGATAGTGGCTAGCAGTGGAATGCAGAATGCGTGTTTCGTCCTGTTTGCGACTCATCAACTGGATGTGCCCGCATCCTAGTGAATGAAGTTGTTCCCAGTTAGACTCGAAACCAGGACGAGTGCTTCAAATGCCAGATGTTTTCTTTGCAGAAAAATAAACGCGGTTGAGCCAAAAGTTTACACGCATAAACACACACAGGGTTACACAAGTTACTCATTATGCCGATGAATCCAGTCAACTTGAGTAGTTAATCCAATAGTAAGAGTGAGGTTCGCTTTACTCTGATGAGATATATTAGTTGCTATCAGGATAATTCACGTAAACTAATTTAAAAAGAAGAAGCGACAAACAATTTTCCCGAATATTCAATAGAAGTTGCTTTACATAGACTAAAATAAGACTGATGTTTGATCGAATTCAATATCTTGTGAACATCTGTCAATATACCTTACGCCTACTGTATCTGAGCGTTTAAAATCAACTAAATAACAGGTTTATCTTATGTGTGTGTGTGTGTGTGTATATATATATATATATATATATCTTGAAATTATCTCGGTGATAATTTTATTGCACTTCACCTAAAGCAGTAAAGAAGCCCACGTATTACTATTGTGTTCAGTCAAGAAATTCCATAATGATTGCGGGTGATAAAGTATAGAATAGAAAGTATTAGAATATGAACCTAGTTTTAAGTATACCTGAATATCGCTGAGAATGTGTGAGGTGGCCGTGGTTTGACAGGCTGTTAATATTGATCCAGAGTGATGGTTGAGTGTTAGATGAAGGAAATTGTAGGCCTAGGAATGATTCGAACCATAGGCCTCTAGATTACCGGTCTGGTACTCTACCAACAGGATTAAGATACCGATGAGCTGATGACCACACATTAAGTCACTGAGACTTGTACCAAAGTGTTTTACATAACTGTATGTTCTGAATAGTTAGCAGAAGCGATATGTGATACATCAAATCATGGTTCAAACTTTCTGTCAATTCAGTTACCATTCCTGATTGTGTAGACCAGTCTGCCAATCGACGGCCGTTTCAGTGACAAAACAAGTAAGCAGTAGGTAGACAAATTTCCCAGTGAAAGCAACAATTTGTTGACTGACCAATTATTCTTAATGAACTGAAATGTGTCTTTTTATGAAGGAGTGCTACCAGCTACATCTTTTCCTAAAAGCCTGATATCATGTACGGATATCAGAGATAGTTGAAAAGTTTAACAGACTGGCAGGATATTATTGAATTGATTTATTGGGCTTTGTAGTAGAACCATATCAGTCTGAGTTTAATGAGATGATTTTGATAATTGATCGGTGTTCTTCAAGTTTTTAGGTTTGTTCTTGGGTGTTTCAACATTGGGCTAGGCAACTTCTTCAGCATCTACTTCCTATAGAAGGCGACTTCTCAATTCCCGATTAGGCTCACAGGGAAACAGTATGACTTCAGTCATAAATTTACCAATATTGGGCATTTAGTGGGAGAAGAGTTAAATTTTCTGAAGACATAAACAAAATTCTTTACAAATATTCAATTGCATGTGAACATATTGGTAATATCTGTTACTGATCTGCATGTACCTGTTACAGACTGATATTATACGCTTGACTGTGGTTAGCGAGATGAAAAATTCATATTTTGCTCAAATTAGGACCTGTTAGCTGTATGTACATACATCAGAAAGTTGAGGTCACTAAAATGTAAGAACGACCCCCTCTTCTCATTGGCTGAAAGATCGATAAGTTACCAAACTTTAGGCGTACCACAGACATTTTTTAAAGGAGTTTAGATTGTAAACAGAAAGGAATCAATTTTCTGTAATAAATTAAACAACAGATAGTAAAAAATATCAACAAATTAGAAATAGTTACTGTCTGTGACGGTTACAATTCACACTTTTCTCCTGGATACCCTCATTTCCTCTAGTGCCTTGTTTTCTTGTATTCTGCTATTAAGAAATGTAACATGAAAGAATGGTGGAGTAGTACAAAAACAAGTGTATTTCAATGTTCTCATTTGAAGGCGAACACGAATTGGCAATCGCAAATTACTCATGAATGTGCTCCTAATAAACACTCTTAGTTAAATATACCACTCACAGTGATCAATAAAATTCGTCATGTTATTTATTTCAAGCAAACAGTATCAGCGACGAGTCTTGATAAATTCAACTCACATACCTGACTTTTCCTTTCGATTTTTAAATTATTTGAGATCCTAAGTATGTATTAGGCCTATAATTCATATCAGTGTATCAGTAAGCAAATATGAGGTGAAATTCTATCAGCAAATAAACGTTAATTATTCTCAACTTATACAACAATTTTTGCTTTCTACTTATAGCCTTTTGAGTTGAGACTTCAACCACCTATAATCAACACAATATGCGCCCTATGTTCATTGACTAATTATCTGTTGAGACACATTGATTGTCTATTGGAAGTGTTGACGTGGGCTGATGGGTATGTACTGTGAACAAATGATGAGTCCAGTTGTTTAAATAAGTAGATGAGGTCAACATTTTCTCACTGAATCATCTAAATTCTGTCTCATTACTTTTATCTTCTCCTAGCCCTAGGACAATAATGATGATAATAATAAAAGTCATTCTATAGACGTCAAGATAGTACGCCACATGACACCATTGAAGGTGTAAATAGACAATGCGCTTGCTATAAAACAATGTTAAAATCCTGTGCCAAAAACAAAAAACCAACATATCAAATCAATAAAATGAGAAGGTAAAAATGGCTAACACCTTAAAACGCTCCTAATCATGACCAGTATTGTTCTATATTATGGTTAAATAAAGCCTGAATGAATGAAAACCTTTAACTCAAACGAATCAAATGATCAATACAATAATGACCCAAATAAAATGTGACAGGATTTTAAACTGCAAAAAGATAACTACATCCTCACTGAACATCATCAAGAATGTGAAACAGTGTGAACTAACAGAAATGATCTTTGCATTACACGCACATTGTAAAGATAAAAAGTGATATTTATACTTTATTTGAATTTCATATGCCAACATTTAAGTATAGACTGAACTTTCTCTCAATAGATCCATCGATCATGTAGCCTGTAAATCATTCTTTGTCAACCACAAGACACTACAAGCCAAAATGGAATGGGTTCGAGTCAATCATTGGACATTACTGACTGTATCTGTCCTGTATTTTGACTAACTTAGTCTGTTTACATTCAGTCTTTTGAAAGGCATTCATTATTTTATGGTGTTAATGTGTGTTAGTGACAAGTTTCTACTGATGATGATAGTAATTATGATTATCACTATTATACGGTCCACACTTTGGATAATTACTAGTGAATTTTGTAGAGTGGAGAAAACTCCATTTGTCCGCATAAACCATTATTTACTTAATTCAAATTCTATTTTACTCATTTTTGTTGTTGAACTAGAATACACTCACACGTGCGTACAAAGGAACCTTTCGTTTAACTGATATCAGTTCGTGATAAATACCAACCTACAGACTCATAAACTTCAAGATGGTATTCAACATGATTGATATCAGTTGGACAGTCACTGAAAACCTAGGAGCACTGAATATCTGTTTAGTCCTAGTATAGAACTCCGCAACAGTGCGCACCCATAACCCCGCCAGGGATCAAACTCAAGGCATCTTAAGATCAATAAATCTTTACAAGCCTCCGCACTGAATTACTGCCCACTTCTCATTAATGACACGCTCTGAGATCAGATTACCCTAAGTTCTAATGAGAAGTCGTGACCGGTCGGCCAAACCAGGTCAAACGTGAGGTCATATACTCAATGACGGCATTAAATGAAGGTTACGCTATATCGCGAATTGATAGAAGTAGGAGATTTGAAATAGTTAGTCCCTTTTGTGAATTTCGATAGCGTAATTAGAAGACGAAGTTTGTCTGGACAATGTGACGTATTTGTGCAATACATTTCGAACAATCTAATGGAGACATATGGTTCCAATCCAGTGACCTGATGGGAACTTGCTTGCCACGAAACCTGAACATCCTGGGTTGGATCTTTGAAAGGGTAATAGGTGGGCCCTGCTGAAGAGTCCCATACTAGGATAATTGTTTACAAAGCAGACTGAGATTTTTTTCTCAATGTCATCATTTTGTAGTCTATTTATGTTCCACAAAGTGACGTGTAAGGGAAGTGATCAGTTTCAAGATAATTCTCATCACAGGATGATATAACCTAAGAATAAAATGAAAACAGTGAAGTACTGAGGCTTCGGAGCTGCATGAACTGACTGTCGAGCCTAGGATGACAAGATTAAAATCTAGTGCTCAAGTGAGGATGTGCTCGCTGTAAGACCCTGATTTCAGTCCCAAATTTAACCATAAGTGTATACGGCTGAGAAATCCCAGAATAGGGCGAGATAACTTTAAAGTGTTTCATGATTTACAAAAGCTTCATAGGGAAAATCAGTTCATGATGAAAACTAAACTGAAGTTAGCATTAAACTACCTGAAGACGTATATGTATACGGCGTAACCGTAATCTCAAATATAAGAGGATGAAATTTATGCTGTACATGACAGAACACTTCCGAAGGTAAACTAAACGAAAACAAATTTCACACTGATCACTTTCTGGGTGGTTATGGAGTGATAATACTGCTAATACTACTCACACCACTACTACTGCTAATAATAATTATTATTATTATTGGCAGCCAAACGACTGATCGCTTATGATCTTAATTAGCTTCTGCGTCAATAAAGATATTTCCATACCAGAATTCGCTGTGCATTTTAGATAACCTTGTTAGATTTCTTATTCATAGATTTTGTTCACTGGAATAGAAATCAGCCAACTTGGAAAGCACTTTTTATATGACTGACCTCCCTTTTGTTTAAAAAAGATACCAAACAATTGGCAGGATGTTATTTTGAATTTCCATCAGCACCTATCCAATAGAAAGAGTGAAATATACTGCTAGGAGTTTTGAGTCCGCGTCAAGAAAGCATGAACTTAGATTTTGTTCTTGTTGGCATTCAGCTTAGTGTTTCTGCACTTTTGTGGATACTCATTTCGCTTTGGAGATTTGGACTTGTCACTCAGTTGTGAAGTCATAGACTTTATAAGTACTAAAAATATCCCCTAATGTAACCAGATTATACCTGCAGACTGGTCATCAAGTTGTAATTCATAGAGGTGTCGGGTTTTAAGTGATGATAATAAGTCTGTCGATCAAATTAACAATATGGCCGTTGAACTAAATGACTGTGTTGTAGATTCGATTCAGCACCAATCGCTGTTCTATAAGCTACAGTGAGCCGTCTGAGTAAAGTTGGAAAGTGCTTATGCACTAAACTTTCGTACCACATACTCTTTATTGTCAGAAAAAAATGAGAATGTCACAACTCAGTCTATGTGGATAACTATTACATAACTGGCGGTTCTACGTGGTCACTCAAACCTCGATAAGCTAAAAAGGTCTCCGGCTAATGACTTATTGTTTGAATTTCCCTTACGCAGACCAGTAAAGCACGGTTTTTTGAAGTAATTAGTACCACATTTATTGCAGTTGTATTTGAAACCATTAAAGAACAAATTTGATGTGAGTTCAGCCAGGTAGTTTTACTTTTTATTCCGTTGTTAAGATTCATCTCATTGCTTATATAGTATCAGTGAAACTCAGCAGGTGTACAGCACTGCAGTTGGTCGATTAAGTGATAAAATTTGTAGATTAACACATGTAGATTATCGAAATAAACTGTCAAATTAGCTGGCACAAATAGTTCACGCATTGATTTTCTAGGTTATTCATTTAATTCACCAGGAGTTTAGGTAAACAACAATATCCATCTCATTGGGCTTGGCTTTGTAAATAACTAAGTATAGTTCCGATTACATAATCGTTGTGCTTCTCGCGTAGTGAAATATGCATACAAAGATAGTTTTCTGTGTTTATGTGCACGTGTGCAAATGAATCAGTAAACGTATTCCTGTTATTGTCATTGTGTTTAGTGAATGTATCCTGGTGGTAAGACATTGAAGGTCAGTAGATTTTATTTTATCGGTTGAATATACTTATTGCTTTCCTAAAATCGGTTATTCTTGTCTGTCAGCTTATTACAAGCATTCTAAGTCTTTCCCCCTCTTTCTGTCTCTCTCCCATACTCCTTTTTCACTCTCTTGTATACATGAAGTAATGATCTCACCATTTACGATAATTCCAGCAGGGATTGTTAACATACTAGGCATAACGTTAAATTGACAAGGCAAAGCAGGAAGTGGCCAGAGAATAAGGCATACATTTTTACAAAAACTCGTGTAATTTAATAAAAAGAGGGATAAAATTAAATGTAGAATGAACACGTTGATTTGATTATAGGCTTGGTAATTTGTTCATAATTTTTCTTGTGGATTAAGCCTTATTTAGTCTTAATTCATACGTTCGTTCAAAATTCAGAAAACCCAGTGTCATTAAGTTGTGGAGAGTATTTGTAGCTTAGAATGTGGATGTTCACAAGAGAGTTCTTCCTTATGAAGCGCTGATAGATTGTTGATGATGTCCAGTATGAGTGTGTAACGTTTCCCAAATTAAATAAGAACTACCATAACAGCTCAGTCTGAATACGAATTTCTTTCTTCATTGTGACGTTAGCGAAATGTCTATATTTACAGCGATGCTGACCAGTATAGTATTATGGTGATGAGCTTTGAGAAACACCCACTAACTAGGTCTCAGTTATGCCACAATCAACAAGGGTTTTGACCAAATGTTATGGGAATGGGCGACAATGTAATAAGTCATTCTTCATCAAGTTGGATGTCTGTCCAGATGTTTACATCCACACTGAGAGGAAACTGAATTAGAGAAGCTACATAAGATAGTTTAATTTAAAAACATTAAGCGGTTACTCCTTTTTCATTTAACCTCCCTTTCTACTAAGATCAGAAAATCACATTACGGGGTTAGTGGGATGAAGAGGAGACAACTACGTTTCTTTTGTTCACATGACAGTTTAGCAAAACATTCGGTGTCTGAATTCAGATAAGTAACAGATTTGCAACCAGGTGTCGTAAATCAGTCTGTGGATTGCCATTGTGGACGTCTGTTTGAATTCTGTAAGAGCATCGGTTCTTTTTTGGACTCAGTTATACTCTCCGTATAAAAATATTAACATGTAAACATCGAAAAAAAGAGTTTTATCAAATTGAATACTCCAAATAAAATGAATGGATATAAGCATACCTAGTTTCATTTTATAATTTATGGATCATGTAGATAGGATTTCCCCCCTATCAGAATTCAGTCAATAAAAGTTTACTTCGTATGCTCTTTTCCTAGTTAAACATCACTCTTTCCTATATCTTGGGTGACAAGTGAGGAGAGGTCAGCACAAATTATCGATCAATTTTCAAATGAAAATTATTCTCTTTTTGTCAACATAGATAAAAACAAAAATTGAATGTGGTAGAGTTTAAACTCTAAGGTCAGTTTCAAAGTACGACTGTCTGAAATAATCTCATCAGTAATTAAGTACGTAACACTGTATGGTGAACTGAAGTGAAGTGAAAACGTGTTACTGCAGTATTCAAACCAGGAACCACCGATTTGGCAACGCGGTGCTCTACTAACTGAATTATGGGACGTGGTTGTCGATCAGGTTCTAACTTCACTTCAATCACCAGAGCTTTGGCCGGGCTCCCAAGTGAATCTGGGATACATAAGAGTTTGTTAATCGCAATTACATTGCGTTCGCGATTTCGTCTTCTCGTTCTCATCCAGATCAAACCGAATTAAGGAGAAGCAACGTCGTAGGGATTAATAACGGGAATATATGAAATACCCACGATGTAGCAAACTGGTCAAGTAGTTCACTAGCTACTAACCGGTCCTAAACCCGGGTAAACAGGAAAAGTCGGGCATACGGCTAGCAACCCTACCCCACAAAACCAATACAATCGTTAAACAAACTCCAAACTACAAAGAAAATATTAAGAATATAAACAAACTTATTACTCACTGCAATCGGAGAGACAGAATGACCCTGGTTGATGAGAGTCTTCGAAAAGCCAATTGACTGATGTCTCTCCTCTCCTCTTCTCTTCTCTTCTCTCGATGAAAGCAAAAGTAAGGATGGGGATATGGAATGACTGCACAATGTTTGAACCCAGTAGGACTGCACAGATCGCAAAAGAAATGAGAAGGTATAGCAGAGAAGTGGTAGGAATCTGCGAAGAATCTGCAGACAGAATGGAAGTGGATTCTCCAAACTCTCAACTGGAGACGCAATAGTCTACTCCGAAATTGTCACACAGACGACAAACACAAGCACAGCACAATGAGTTCTCGAGTGGCTATCATGATGTCCCCTTTAACAGCATCGAAGGCACTCTCTCTCTCTCTCTCTCTCTCTCTCTCTCTGTCTCGTGCAGTGGGAACCAATCTCCTCCTCCACGATCAGGATCATGACAGCCAGATGGATTCAACTCGAAAGGAACGAAAGTCACAATCATTCAATGCTACGCTACGCTACGCCACGCCATGCCACGCCACGATACGCACCTACAAATAATGCAGATGAAGAGAAGAAGGAGGAATTCTATCGACAACTGTAATGAGTAATGGACAAGACACCGTCTCCAGATGGCCACATCAAAATCCTCATGGGTGGGGTGACATGAATGCCAAACTGGGAGTAGACAACACAGGAAGAGAAGTGATCATGTGTGGAGAAGCACTCGGTGGAGTGATATGTGAGGATGGAGAAGAGTTTGGAGATTTCTGTGCATTCAAGGATTTGTTGATTGGAGGTGATGCAGTGTATACAAACACAAGGACATTCACAAGGCAGAGACATGGATTTGATTTGACCAGACACCAGGCATGACATAGTATACCAAAAATCAGATCGACTTCATCTCGATGTGAAGAGAGTGGAGAAAGTTGAGATGCAGCAGCAGCATACTGGACACAAGATGAGATGATGAAGGAGGGGAGCAGATGTAGGTGGTTCACACCACTCACACCACTATCTAGTGCAAGGAAGCTGCCTTCAAAATCAAGTTGAAAGGCTTCAATTGACAGGAGTTGATGATAGATCACAGTTGACGTTCGAGTTGAACACGCAGAACAGAAACTGAACTGAAGGACGAAACTACAAAGGATATCTTCAGTGAGTCAGTGAGTCAATGAGTCAGTCAGTCAGTCAGTCAGTCAGTCAGTCAGTCAGTCAGTCAGTCAGTCAGTCAGTCAGGTATCAGGACAAAATGGGAGACATCGAGCAACATCGGTGAAGGGACGTGCGTAGAAGAACACTGGAAGTGTTTGGACGAGATGTGGAAATGAACCTGGATGACGGTGTTAGGAAGGAAGAAGCAGCAAGATAAGATAAGACAAGATGAGACAAGACAAGACAAGACAAGGAATGTATCTCAACGGACACATGGAAGGTGATAGAGGAGGGAGAGGAAGATGGTGATAGTGATGGTGATGGTGAAGATGGACTATTGCAGTGCAGTGCAGTGCAGTGCAGGATGAACAGTGAAAAGAGGAACTGGATACAACCTAACCTATAAAACAGTACACTGGACTAGGAGGTGAAGAAGAGTGCTCGCACGCAGTCGTTTCAACACTATGGTTTTAGTGCCACAAATATTCATCAACCTCGTTCAAGAACTATATGAAGACACCATATGTGAAGTGATCCACAATGGAAAGCTCACCGACGCCTTTGAAGTGAAGACAGGAGTAAGATGAGGTTGCCGGCTACTATCGCCCATTATCTTCCCTAATTGTGGTCGACTGGATCATGCAACAAACTTTGAGGAGCGAGAAGAGGAACATGCCCTGACTGGACCTATGAGAAGACCCTAGAAGATTTGGATCTCAGAGCCGATGGTGATGAGTTATGTCTAATGTCTTGTAGCACAAAATAGATGTACAGGCTAAAACTGACAAGTTGACAGATGAGGCAAGGGGAGTCAGTGATGACACGACTTCTTTTAGGTGAACGTAGCGAAGACAGAGATGATGAATATACCCAATCAACGTTACCACCAACAACAACAAGCGCCGATCACCATCAATGGGAGAAACCTGAAGGAAGTTGTATCTTTCACCTACCTGCCAAGTCAGCATCGTTTCAACTACAGGCGACACAGACATGGACATCAAAGCAGCCAGGATCGGGAATCAAGATGGGCATTCATTAACCTTAAACCAGTGCGGAGAGCTTCTGCACTCAGCATAAAGAGTGAATAAGATCCGGATTCTCAACATCAACGTCAACTCAGTGCTTCTATGTGATGGTTCAGAAACTTGGCGGCGCGTCACCAATAGCATTTCCAACAAACTACAGACATACATCATCAACACCTGCCACCTACGCTCACTCGATACTGACACTGAAGATCAGATAGATTTCCAGAATAATAAAAATAAGCAACAAGATACTCTGGCTGGCTGTCAACGAACCAACGAAGAACCTATCACCCAACATGTATGTAGTTGAAGAAAATGGAGATGGATTGGACTTGATTTGGCATACATTGAGAAGGTCGATTGGGGATATCACGCACCAGGCCAGGCTGGGGGCCAGGCCGTTGAGTAAAATCCAAAGGGGAAACGTCGAGTTGGGCGTCCGAGGCGAGGGTGACATGGAGGAGATGGTGTGAGGAAGAGATGAAAGGTTGTGGGCATTTGTGGTACCAGGTTGAAAAGACTAGAGAAGAGAGTGTAATGGAGGCTTGCTACTGAAGCTCTATGTTCCATTAGGAACCAGAGGGAAAAAAACTCTTAAATTGATTGACAAACATTATCCTCTCGTGTGGATAGCAATGCACTACGAAATTCTAGAAGTCGGTTTTTCACTGATATGTATCTGTCTATTTGACATAAATTTCGAATCAAACATATTCAGATAGATGTATTTATAGCGAGAACCTCTAAGAATCAGCGCAAATAATATTGTACTACTGAAGTATTTAAAGAACTTTTATGTAGTATAGTTTACTTGGAGGCCAGAAGTTGAATTAAGGAAGTTCGTTTCATCCTATTTGTGACACAGCTGGTTGTACCTGCACCCGATTGTGTAATATTGTTCCCATTGAGACTTGGACCCCTCACCCTTCAAACTTCAGGTTTATTCAGGAGGCCACTGAGGCACGCAAATCACATCTTTTATGTGTACTGATGTATCTTTTTTCTGATAACGCTTGAGAATAATCCTAATTGATACAACAAATCACATCACCAGACAGCTGAATAAAATTTGTTGCAAATCACTTTGTGTTCCACCTGATAATCTCATATGAATAATTAAATTTTCAATCTCATTTTTCGGTTTGGTTAGTTTGGATCTAAATGTTACTGATACATTACTTCCAAGCCATGTACACCTTGTGTCTATTACTATCATTATTGCTACTATTATTGTTGTTTGGTTAGTTAGTTGTATAACATTTGAGCTAGGTATCGTTTCTTACAACGAATTGTTTAAGGTCACTTACGAATGGTTAGTTCGCTTAACAGGAATGATTGAATTACGTCATTTACACCGTCAATGTCAGCAGCAACAAAAAACTATAACAGTTACAACAACGGTAGGAATAACGGGAATTCAGCCAATAATAAACGTTAAAAGAGGAATTCAGATCGCGGACTGCGGTAAGATTTGAACCAACACAATATGAAAGTTTTTCTTCTAACCTTTTCTTTTCAATAATGTGTTGTGAGGTTGATGAAGTAGCCTCCATAGATTTGTCTGAATGACAGCAAACTGTTTTTCTCATACTTACTTCAAGCCATCACTTGTTTGTCAGTGCCCGCTGTTATTTTCTACCTAATCTTCGTCAAATGAATAATTCCAACAAATATGAGCTTTTTATATTCAGTGTATTTACAATAAAGGTTCTTTTCTTAGAGGAAGACACTAACAAAGATAACTACAATGTGTTCAAACGAAATCTTCCAAGTTATTCCCACCATCACAACTGGCTAGAAACTTATAATATATCTTTTGCTGAGAATTGTTTTGGCTTTTTTGTGCTGCAGCCGACAGCATCACTTTTAGTTACATTTGTCTTTCATTGACTGTCCAGCTAGCCCAATAACTGGACTTCTAAGTAAAAATAAACAGGTTTTATTACAGTATGAATGACCTACTACTATTGTACACTTATAATGCAGAAGGAGTATACAACTACGTTAGTTGGTTGGAGGCCAACAGTAAGAAGTCCTTCGTGACCTAGGTTTCCTGCTAGCTGGTACTTATCAGTGAGATGCATATGAAACATCGAGGGAACTAAAGTCCTTCCTGAGGTTCAAAACTATGCCAATCGGTCTTGCAGCCAGCGGTGATACCACGGAACTATTAGGGATGTGATTGACCTCCCGTAGGACTGGATTAGATACACTGACCAGTCACTACAGGTTCAAGTCTCGGGGAGGATATCAGTTTTCTCGAAGTTGCGAACACGTCATACTGGCTATTGGGACCAAGCACGAAACCTAGGTCCAGCGCCTCCTACCGATTGCCTGAAACCATCTAATATCGATCAAAGTGCATCTTGATACTGAATTTCCCAACTTGGTGACCGCATTGCAAAATGATTGCTAGAATTCGGTCAACACTGATGATTAGACAACATAAAATTGATTGCTCTCCAGTCACCAATCGATATATACAACTATTTTCAAAAACATCCACATTCAACCCTCATGTGAAAGTGTCCCCTGAAATATTTACCGGTGTTTACACCATAAAGAGGCTGGTTTTTGAATGTATTTAGTCACTTAAAGATAACTGGGAAATGTACAAAATTCATGTTTGCAAATCGTCTTTGTTCTTACTGACAAAAGATTCATGTTCATCTAAAAAAATTTATTCTAGACGAAATAAATTTCAAGCTTTAAAGTCAGTAAGCTTTAAAACTGTAAGTTTTATGTAGACTATAGAATATGCGAAGTTTGATTCTCAGTTATTGAGTTGTTTGTTCGAATCTCACTTCGTATATCACATCACAGTCTCAACAACCGAATATTATAGCTGAATATCATTGAACAGACGTGGCTCAGAATCTTCGATAAGGATTACTACTGCTAAAGGAAAACACATTCACAAACAGAGTCCATGTCAATGTTTATGTAGGCATGCAGTTCATATACCTTCAGTTAATAATATTTCAAAGTGGTTTTCGGCACTAAAGGAGCAATAAAGGAGCATTGGACAGACAACATCTAACAGACCGAACCTCAATCATACACACGGGTATGGGTGCTCACTGCTTAGAAGATCTGGTCCTAGAATGAAAAAGATTTCCAATCCTCGTCGATTTTCAACGCATCTCTAGCTGATGTTATTTCAGGATAAAAATTACTTCGAAATCAGTTGGTCCCCTTAGAACGTCACGTAAATAAATTGCGTATTATTATGAAAATTGTATTCGTAGAATAGCTTAAAGTGAGTTTATAGTTTTGTCTAAATAGGTAAATAATTACTTTCCGTCATTTTGGTTATCACAAACTACTGAAATAGTTTCATTGCAAGAAGTCGGCATTATTATTTCTTGAATTTTGAGGGAGTTGCGGAGATTTGGAAATATTTCAGTTTGTTATTCATCATAGACTGACATCAGTTGGAGGAACAAAGGAAACCTGGGAGCACTCGACAGCTGTTTCATCCTAGTATGAGATTTCTCAGCAGTGCGCACCCACGACCCCGCCAGGGATCAAACCCACGGCCTTCAGGTTCCACGGCCAGCGCGTTGCCATTGAGCCACTGGGTCAGAATCCAACGCCCCATATTTCCAATTTCTGTTAGCTCACGATATAGCGCAACCGCCACCCAATGTCATCGTTGAGTAACTGTCCTCACGACCATCAGGTTTGACACATTGGTAACTGGCTTCGAGAAGTATTCCCAAAGTTCCAATAAGAAGTCGTGACCGGTGGAGTCGAGCCTGATGGTCGTGAGGACAGTTACTCAACGGTGACATTGGGTGGCGGTTGCGCTATATCGTGAGCTAACAGAAATTGGAAATATGGGGCGTTGGATTCTGACCCAGTGGCTCAATGGCAACGCGCTGGCCGTGGAACCTGAAGGCCGTGGGTTTGATCCCTGGCGGGTCGTGGGTGCGTACTGCTGAGAAATCTCATACTAGGATGAAACAGCTGTCGAGTGCTCCCAGGTTTCCTTTGTTCCTCCAACTGATGTCAGTCTACGATGAATAACAACTTGATTTATTATTTCTGATGAAGGAAGGAGTGGTGCCGACTTGGATTTCTGACTAGTTATGAGTTTCATGATGTTTATTAACACTGTTTTTAGTAAGAAAGAAATCTTGTTCCGAGTCCTTTTGCCCATTAATTCTTAGGATCAGTTCCGTTGTTTCCTGTTGGATCATCCACTTAGAAGATTTGTAGGGATTTAGTGACTTCAAGGGTGCATTCAATGGTTATTCAAATTATTTGAGTTCGTGATGAATACCTACTGTTGGTTTACTTGGTCAAATAATAATGTTCAAAGCATTATATCTGTGCATTCAGTAACCCTTCACACTTTTGTGAAGTAGCCGATAAGCTACATTGACTGCGTGGGGGTGAACAACACTATCTAGCTGTTAAGATAACTGTTAGTGTAACGATGTTCGAACCCGTTACACAGTAGCTGGCAGGCTAATGGGCCATAGGTCCACCTGTGATCATCCAGTAGCTGATCGATGACCATTTTGAATTAGTGAATATTTGAACTAATAATTTCAACGGTCATACTAGATTTTTATCATCAGATTCTCCTATCAGAATTATAAATGAGTCTATCAGGCATAGCAGGTGTCATTTCTAACAGTTTTGGTTTCTTTCTGTTATTGCGTAACCATTAAATAACTGTTTATTGAATACTAATGATGTTTAAACGGCTAAACAGCTGCTTTCACACCAGGTGACTATTGCACAGATTATATGATGTGAAAACATGAGGTGGAAAATATGTGGTGGGGGTACAATTACTAGCCATTTATACAAACATCTTACTGTTTTTGTACATAACAGAGTGGTAGAAAATTACTATTGCAAACAACAACCGCACACATTTGACTATCAGTGAATCTAGTTGTTTCTGTAAATGATGTCGACTGTCTGGTGCAATGTAATAACTGTGTATACTTTCATTTCTTAAGGTTGTCAACTCTTACATGAATTGCACTCGGAAAACACGTCCCATACAGTGTAGAAAGATGCAGCAGACAGGTTATTTTTCCAGTGATACCATTCTGTAGTTGTTAGTGAAATCACCTGCGTTAGCCATGACTGAATACACTAATCTTTCTGTAACCGGTTGATAAGTGAAATTAAAACAAAGATTTCGGTTTATACTGGGTGATGATTGAAGGTGAGGTGAAAATCTGGACCACGGCCGGATTCAAACCAGCGACCACTGGGATACCGGCTCAGTGCTCTACCAACTGAGCTACGAAGTCCGACTGCTAACCAGAATTTTATTTTACTTCAATCACCAAGGGTTTTGCCCAACTACTTTGGTGTCTAAATCAAATTCTGGCGAAACCGATGTTATCACCTCAATTTCTACTATTCTGCAGTTGTTGTCTCTGAAATGTGGATCTGTTTATTCACAAATCCAGTAGTAATACAAGAGATGACTTTTATCTATCAAATATACTCTTATCATCACACAGATTAAACTAGAAGTTTGATTGGGGTATATGATTTTCTAAGAAACAAACAACAACAATTCCATATTAGATTTGTTTATTTGACTTATAACACACAGTGATATAGTATTATTTACTTGATGATGTTTCGAGAATAAATTATTGCTCATAATCATATCAATGTAATCATACAACTTTCGACATTTGAATTTTATAGTTACGTCACATATGATATGTTTTTATTGGTAGTAAAACTTTCCATATCTCTGGATAGGCGTTGCGTCATTTCTATTACATGTGTTGGGTGTTGATTTGATGAACAAAGATTATTGATCTTATTCGGGTCTATCATTTTACATTTAAAGTTGTTATTCGTCGTAGACTGACGTCAGTTGGAGGAACAAAGGAAACCTGGGAGCACTCGACAGCTATTTCGTCTTAGTATGGGATTCCTCAGCAGTGCGCACCCACGACCCCTCCAGGGATCGAACCCACGGCCTTCAGGTTCCGTGGCCAACACGTTACCATTGAGCCACGTGGTCAGAATCCAATGGCTAGTTTGACCCATGTACTTGACCTCAGAGTCATTACATGGAATTTGATACATTAGATTATTTCGCTCAATTAGTTCTATCGGATCTTTAAGCAGACAAAGCTTATCTCTGAGTGAGTTAGTAGGTTTAAATACCACCCTAATTCCAGCTTTGTTGAAGATCCTAAATAAAGTTTTTGATGTTCCTTCCTTATAGGGTAACATAATGGTGGCTGCGAACTCCTTTCTACTTGTCGTTATTATTCGTACTCATGTTACTGTTATTTTTTCGTTTCTTGTGTGTTCATACGAATTTCTTAATAAACTGGACAGAATAATTATTAACTTTTCTATTAGTGCTTCTTTTACGTGTTTCAATTCCTTGTTTAGGTCCTTGCACTGACTAGTCAGTTTTCTAGCTCTATCATTTAGACATTTGACTAAACCTGTCTTAACTAGCATTGGATGGGATGACTTGAAGTCTAGATACTTGTTGGAATGTGTCGGTTTTCTGTAGACGGTAGTATCCAAACCACCGTCTGTCCCTTGTTTTATCTTGCAATCAAACATAAGTAATTCTCCTTGTTCATTTTCTACCTCATAAGTGAATTAGATTGCACCTACTACTGAGTTTATATGTGTGAGGAAACTGTCTATTGTTCCTATTTCAACACAGTGAATGTGTCATCCACACCTCGCCACCATAATTTTGGTGCAGGACTAAGCGTTTGTAAAGCCATGTTTTTCCAACTATCCATAAATATTACTATTTATTGACATACTTGTTATTCTCGGCTGTTTTGTTGGATCGAATTGTTCGACCTCCATTGGCATATGAAGTCTTACCCGGATGCCTTAATATTGCCTGAATGTTAATTATGATGATTTGGTTGGTTGTGGCTTGCAGAAGAATTCAGGAGGCGCGTTTTTTCCTACTTGGGACTCGCCAGCTGGATGCATATGTACCCCATGGAGTGATGTTTTTCCCACCGATACTCGAACCTTGTACCGATCGCTCCAAACTCCAAGGCGTTATCCACTATGCCACTACTACTCATTGTACAAGAAGTGGGCGTTGGTCCTCTGCGGTGTAGTGGAAAACGCCTTGGCGTTTGGAGTGATGGGTACGAGGTTCGAGTGTCACTAGGAACAACACCGTTCACTGGGGTACATGTGCACTCAGCTGACGAGTTCCAAGTAGGACGAAGTGCGCGTCCTTGATTCTTCTGCAAGCCACAGTCAACCAAGTTATCCATAAATATATCTACTAGGATTGGGGATATTGGCAATTCCATTGCTACTCCTTCTATTTGGCTGTATATTTTGTCCTGAAACTTGAAGACTGTGGAGGTCAGGCACAACTATAAGCCTAATATGACCTTATCAACCGATATCTTAGTTCTCTGAGTAAGTTCTGAGTCTATATTAAGTTGACTTCTGAGTGTCTCCAGTGCCATATTGATTGGTATTTTAGTATAAAGACTTGTTACTCGGCCATTGCATTGCATCCATTAACACATAACCACACGATAGGGTGGGACAAAGCCACAGTACTTAAGTTCAACATAAATAGGTGGAGAGAGAGATTGATTACTGATTCTTCGTTCTTCGAATCAACACCCAACACATGTAACAGAAATGACGCAACGCCTATCCAGTGATATGGAAAGTTTTACTACCAATAAAAACATATCATATGTGACGTAACTATAAAATTCAAATGTCGAAAGTTGTATGATTACATTGATATGATTATGAGCAATAATTTATTCTCGAAACATCATCAAGTAAATAATACTATATCACTGTGTGTTATAAGTCAAATAAACAAATTTAATATGGAATTAGATTCTACCACAGTGCCCAAGTTTTACATCTATATTAAACAGCAATAATGATTCATATAGAACTATGTGAAGTGATAAATTACTAGATCATGCAATCAACCTTCAGATATAGAGTCAGATGCTCCATATCAGATCTATGTAACAAGATTCGGGTTACCAGTTAATATCAGAGCTCTCATACACTGAGTGTTTGTCGCTAATTACTCTGTCAACGCATCTCTTCGTTCCTTATTTCATGTAACACAAACACTTAGGAAAAATAAGTATGCTACTTCCTGCTAACTGAGGTACTGAGTAAATGATATTCATAGGATAAAAATAACCATAACATTATTTCTAGTTACGTCTAAGTGTAAGTGCCAATTGTGTATGAATCTCGTCTAGACCTATTTTCGCGTATGATCAACATTTCAGTTATGTTCCTTGATTCCCCTCTTCCAGTGTACGCAAGTTGATGTGATCTCAGACCTGAATCATTAGGGCGGTTTTGAAAATATTCATTGGATTGAAGATGATCTACATTTGTTAAGAAGCCAATCAGAGCTATAGAACAATGAATAAGATATTTGTTACCACTCATCCCATATGGGATCAAACACGAGGCCTGCATTTACCACAATCAGTATATCACTATCTTGCTAATCATCAAGAATCGGGAGATTTAATCATATGAGTTCTAATCAATGCATGATATGTAGCAGTTATTTTCGAATGACATTGATGATCACTTTTTGTGTCATAAATCGTTTCAATCGATTGTTACAAGTAACTGAACTAACTACATTCATATGCGTACATATGACAGTTTTAGGCTCGATACCCTGATGGGTCGTGGGTGTACATTGCTGAAGAGAGCCGAAAAAAGATGAAGCAGCTTCCCAAAACATCTAGGCCTTTATTACTTCTCAAACTGATGTCACATCAAGATGAAAATTAACTCCAAATCCGAATATATCATATTCAGACTGTTTAAGTAGTTAACAGGACTATTACCTATTAAATGTGCCTAAATTTCAAGTAAATCAATGAAACTAATATTCAGTTCCACCAAGGTAGACATTAAATAAGCATTTTACGACAAGGTTGTAATAGGGGATGAAAACTTGACTACTAATACGCATAATAATAACGGAAAAATCCTACGAAATCTAAACACCTATGTACTACGGAACCAGATATTGAATGAACCAGTACGTGAGAGATCTTGATGGCCATCTCTTTATCAGGTTAACTGACTGAAATTAGGATTACCAAACGAATTCTATAATATCGATATAAACCGCTTCATTTTATTGATGCAGACAAGTACTTAATCTGCAGAATAGACAAGTAGCTTAAATTTGCCACTTGCAACCCATCTGCTGGGACTTCTGTTTGTGAATAATTGCGTCATCAGTAGCTATTTTTACATCGCAAGGTAAGTGTTATATTTGACATATGTCACTAGAATTACTTAATTCCATGAACATAGGTATGTACCGGCATGACAGAACTGTATATATCAATTATTGTAATCAGATTAGTAGGTAATACACTTATAACTAAACACCTGTCTGCATGAACATAAACGTATGACTAATGTTACTGTCTATTTATTGAAAAAACAATGAATTAAATGTATTCAGTTTTGTTGTTTTGCTGTTTCGTTAGTCTAGCCTATATGCATTGGAAACATTTAAATGTTTATAACTTCCCGATCACTATCAGTTTGACTATCTTCTAACTATCTGGCAGATTTGCATTATTGACACTAGGTGATAGTTGATGGTGAAATGAAAATCTGTCTTTACAGGATTTGAACCAGCAGCCTCTAGGTTACAGGCCAACTGCTCTACTAAGTAAACTGCAAGATCCAGATACTGAACAGATCTGAATTTCACTGAAACCAGTCAAGTTTTTGCCCAACTGCCATATGAATTCATGATGCCTAACTGTCCGTTCATCTTATTCACAGTGGCTATCAAGCCAAGTCTTCTGATTCCAGCTAAATCAGAGAGGGGGAGTATCATATTAATTGCCAGTTCTGATATCAGAAACAACCATGGTTTGATAAACATTATCATTATCATTGTGTCCCATCAACAAAATGGAAAGGAGATTCACAAACTGTTTATTTTGCAACTTTTTAAATATTAAACTAAATCAAATCATTGTACTATCAGTTACAAGAAAGGAATAAGTGATTTAGATGGATAAGTTCATCTTCTTCATCATTTTTCGTTGGAAAAACATCGATGAGGTCTAACTACTTCTTGACAATGTCTATTTATCAATAATGCCAACATGAAATACTATAATTAGTCGATGGATTTTGACATTCTGATAAACTAAATATCGTGAAAAAAGTCAACTGGAGGTTTTTCAGGAGATGATTGTTTCTAGGGTGGCATTTTTTATTGACTAACGTCTGTGGAGAATATTTTAAAACCGGAGGGCGTTAAATAACAAAGGCTTTCAGGTCTCGAACAAGATTATCCTTCCAAACAAAACGAACTTTGTGCTAATTAAACACAACACTATGACAATTTGAAAATCAGAAAACTAGTAATAGTATCCGAGTATAGAAACACTCATTTACTTAAATTTTCGTGTTCACAATACTATCTATGAGTGAAAAACACCTGACTACAGTAACAATAAGGATTTTATTGACTTGATGACAAAGAAGATGGTTCATGAAACCAAGACACCATACGATCCATATTTTCTGTCTCTCTCGTTCCCTTTTTCTTTTCTTTTTTACTGTGAGAGAGAAAGTTCTTCATTTTCATTCTTTTATGAGTAATACTGGTTACTTTCGACCTAGTCAAGTGATGCAAGTATTTATTCATCACGTTTGCTCATTAATTCATTGTCACAGTACCATCTGATGTAGGTTATACGAATTAAAGTTTGTCTAATAACGTGGATAAACTAGTTTTTAAATATTATAGTAATGATAAATTATCATCGGTTGAAAAATCAGATTAACTGAGGTATTCGCAAGCTAGAAGTAACATCCTTCACAAGCTGTCATCAACCTATATTGATTGTAATGATCGATTTAAAATCAAAATATGATAAACGACCGAATAAAATTGGCAGTTAGATACTACTCACGCTTGTCAGCAGATTCGGCTGGTTGGATTAGATTGATTTTATCATTAGATATCCGTTTTGTTTTTTTTGGGACTGCGCTCATAAGTGACTTGTCCAAACGAATTTCGTTCACACAGCTAAATTGTTCATATAAACCAAATCTGGTTAGCTGACTTGAATGGAGCAGTAAATCTAAAAATGGCACTTTGTGTGAGAGATCACGTGGTTCAAACCATAGTTGAAAAATTACTCACCTGTGAGAATTACCAAAGTTGACTACGCACTTTATGAATAAAATTCAAATTAATCATCCAATAATGACAATGTTCTTGATCGAGAACTTAGAATGTTTGGTTTGCTCTACTATAAACAATATTTCCTTTGTACAAGAGTGTTTATTTCATATTTCTGTGTAAAAATCCATGTTACTTATCAAGAAGTAATAACTACAGGATAAAAACCGGTTTGGTGTTGACTGACTTGACTACTTTTGCGTTTATTATGAAGTTAAAACAACAGTGTACAAATGAAGCACTTGTTTTCCTCATAATCAGCATCTATGTTGGATGCTAGTTCAATCCCATGCTTTAGAAAATAAACTCATATTTTACTTATGGACAAGTAAATCTGATGATTCACTATCATGAATGCCTTAAAACACCTTAACACTTTACGCCTGTATTTGTGTATTGGCAAGGTTGTCAGGTTAAATGTCCAAAACTCTTAACTTCCTGGGAATCCTCATTACACCCTGTTAAAATGGAACATGTCTTTACTACACTGCCTTTCAGAGTTACATAACAGCATCTTTGACATTCATAATTATTATTAATCTGTGAATCTTCATAATAATGGAAGAGTGACTTTAAAAGGCCCCCCTAGCAGCGACTGAAACAACCAATTCAATTTTTTTATTCCATCTGGAAAGGTCGTTTTTTGCATAAACGACAGAATTCTAATTGGTTACTTTCTCCAATTGTTAGGGTGGCCTTTAGAGTCACGCCTAATTAACCATAGTGACTTTAAATTGTGTAAATTGTACTAAAACAAACGAAACTTTAGGGTAAGTGAAAAAACCTTCGACATCCCCATCTTCATCTGTCTCCTCACTCAATTATATAGGAAAGTGTTTCTAATGGCTCACTAAGTTGTGAATAATGTCAGATTGTCTGAAATTCAATTAAAAATAAAATGTTTTGTAATTTATCAGTATTTCAATTAGATAACCTTCGGTGTTCATATCTACGATTATTGAATACGGGTTTTATGACGAAAAATGGTGTTAACTGATAATTATTTAGGAAAGTGTGCTTAGGTTTTCAGTACATTAGCAAAATTACTGATGAGTTGAGACAATTAGTGTGATGATAGTGTAAACAAGAAGTTATTAGTCAAACTGTCAAACGCCATTAATAGGAGGAAAGACTAAATGGTGACGAGGAGAGTAAATGAAGTTGACATCTTGAGGTAATTCATAGTTCAACTGTTTCTTTAAAACAGCCTAATATAAAAATGGACTTTTAAATATTTTTCATCATGGAGAGACGGATTAGTAAGAACTAGGGAAGAATTCAGGCATGTTTCACGTTGGTTCAAACCCCTCATAGTATATCGGTTCGAAACATAAATCGTCATGTCTTGAGGGGAACACGTTGATCTCCAACCACTAGATTGCTGTTGAGTCAGTCAGGCTTGCTAGATTAGGTTCCATAGTTACGCTAAACTAGGATACTTTAGGGATGGAAATGTTCTCTTCTTTGTGTAGTTTTGACAAGTTTAGGAGTGATGTTTATAATGTGCGCACCTAATAAAACAAAAAATTCGTCTACTGAAGTTAGTTTAACAGTATAGTCTTACCTCGGAAAGAACAATTTAGTTTCCAACATTTTATGGAGCAGTGCACTGCATCCTTATATATGAGGTACGGGATTGAAAACCTTAACTTGTTGTAGGTCTACGCAAAAGATTTTTTCAAGTGTCGTTTAGAACGTGTTTGTGAAGGCTACCTCCGAAGGAACAAAGGTATGCAAGAGAAATTAACAAGTTGAACATGATAAATAATGTTCACATGATGAAAGTTGGAGCAACATAGTCACCTGAATCACTGTGATGGAGTGAGACAGAAATACTGAAAAACTGGGGACTAGCAAAACTTTATTTATATAGTGGTTAACACGAATCTATACAGAACTCGCTTAAGTTGGAATCCGTTGCTCATGCTTTCAGTTTACATCCCACTTTATTTTTGCTTAAGGGTGTGGAGTCATGTGTGGCATCTCAGTTGGGGGAAGGTTACACAGTATTACAATGGGTTTCAACACAATGATAAGTTATGAAAGCAATTAATATACCACGATCAATTTGTTTCACATGATAGTCTTCCGTAAACTTTTATGCTCGTGAATTAATTGTGGTTGAAAAGGATTATGTGACTATCTTCATACTTATGAAAGGCTTCTCACTGCACACCAGTTAGTTAGTTAGTTAGTTAGAAAAAATATTTTCAAACTTCATAATACAGTATATCCTCAGTATGTTGTATATGCGTAAGGTGTCACAAGATGCTGTTCCAATGATCTCATGAGGAATGGTTTAATTGAACTTAATTTCCGAGGCGCAGCATGCTATTTTTCGTGCTTTCATGAAAACGGATTGTCGATTATTTCTTGAATACCCTCTCCATTACAAATAAATAGAACTTCGTTTAACTGTAACCTGAACGTAGGTATGCATTCGACTATCACCAATTGTTGTTTGTTTCCTTTTTGCACAAATCGAACTGATGTCGAATTGCTGCCTTACGACTGTGACACAAACAACTTACAGTGATAGACAAGTGAAATGAAACTGCGAGCCTACGAAATAGTTTTAGGTTTTTCAACAATATCCATGCTGAAGGAAACGAACCAGACACAAATGAAATGATACTCATCTTAACACAAAATATGACTCAGGTAAAATGTCTGCAATCTGACTTTCACTTAACAAATAGTCAGCCAAGAGTAATGAAGAGGTTAATATGAGTTTACTGTTGGAATGATGAAATAACAATGGTGGATATGGTTTATGCCTTTTCAAATTCGAATCAAAATCCACTTAACAGCCTTGTGCACATTCGTGCAGTAAGTAATGAGCCATATATGTCGTGAACTGTAGGTGGAGTGGGGTTCCAACCAGTAGCCCATCGGTTGGCAATCAAGTGCTTGAACCGATGGGCCACAGCCTTCCCCTTTCAAACTAATGACCTTTAATCCCTTCTATCGTTAAAGTTTCAACTCAAATAATGTCATACGTCAAAACAACTTTGAACCGTAATAATAATTATAATAAGATATGAGTGCTTAGATCAAATATTATTGTTATGAGCTTTTAGAAAATCAGGAAATATTGATATTGTTTGTGAGAAAGAAACTTGTTATTGGACAACAAGTTTATTTTTAGGGTACCATTCCAACTTGAACACCTGGCTACATCCGTTCATTACAGAAGGCGAACTACGAACGTTTACTGCATATTATCTATAAAAAGTTAAAATTAAGTTTGATTTAAAGGCGGTATTCATCACGGACTGATATCAAAAACCATTAAAAACCCAAGAGCACTGGACATCTATTCAGTCCTAGTAAAGAACTCCTCACTAGCGTTCACCCATGACTTCGTTAGAGCTGAGCCCATGAACTTCAGGTTTCGTGGACAGCATGTTCCCACTGACCCACTGGGTTGGCATCCAACCATCAACATTCTCCTAGTTCTGTAAAATCAGGACATAGGGTGACATTCATCCAATGCCATCGGTAAGTATTTGTTCTCACCTTCGACGTGGTTTGCCCATCTAAACTCTACCTCTTGCCTAGACCTGAATTCTTGTCTTGCAGGTCGGAGATTGACACAGGTGTTACCATAGAGCTATTCGGAATATGAACGACTCCCAAAAAGCACCGATTATACAAAATGGTGAGGTATTGATACAGATCCTTCAACTGGAGCACTGACTCAGTTTATACTGATCAAATAGTTCGTTAATTAAAATAAATGTGTACATCTATATTTATTGGTCGCATTATAAGCTAACCTTGTTAGCACCATATCATTGCTCCATGAATCACCGTTTACGACCGTTAAGCAACTTTATTAGCATCCACTAACTACTTTATATCTTTCAAAATCTTAATAAAGATTAAAGTCAAATTCATCAGATGAAAAATATATAGTTATTTTTTAAAATGGTTTGTACATCATGCTATAACATTGCTGCTATCTATTCATGTTTCATGGCAAACTATGTATTTCAGTTTCGAAAATCGTTGCTATTTTCTTCTTAAGGCCTTTCCAAGTCGATAAAATTACAGTCTATTCATCGAAATAATGAATAAACAATGTTTATGAATTTATCATTAATCCTGTTTAACCAATAATTACTCATTAGAGGTGTGTTTGCGTTGTACAGATGTTCATTTTTTAGCAGTAATAGCAAAATAAACATGATGAATATCTTCTCCCTATACAAACATACACACGGGCAGGCTTCGAGACAGTGATTTGTACTTAAATATCAAGTCTATCATCAATAGTTCTTTCTCTATACTCACCAGAATTGGGACATCTATTACACAATATTACAACAATGAAATTTTTTGTTTTTGTATACATACATATACATGATTCCTTCTGAAGTTTTAATTTTACTGGTGGTAGCAAGCAGTGGGGTCCAAGCCGTGTGCTTCGCCCTATTTACGACTCATCGTCTGCCTGAGCCTACATTCCGGTAAGCGATAGTGTTCTCACCGAGACTTGAACACAACATCCACCACTTCAAACTTCAGAGTATTATTCACTATGCTAATGAGTTACTAGTGTCTGGTTTATTTGTTAAAGAATCAAATGATAGTCTTGATGTTTAACTTCTGGAAAGAAATTTGCAATTAATGAAAAGTTAATTTTTTAATATGGAATAGTAACTAATTATTCGGCATAAAAACTCAAAGGAGGTCTTGTGATTTAAATTTTGTAAAGCTATTTCATTTCTTCTTGGTACCTTCCAAGTATTCGCATCATCACTGTCATCCATTGGTACGCGTTAAAACTGCAGTTCAACGAAGTGATTATCTTCATATCATTCTGTTTATAATAATCTGTTGTCAACTGATCCAGTCAGAGACAGTCTGTCATACTGGGTATACTTATGATATAAGTAACTTAAAAACTCTGATTTCAACTAGATATACGTAGTGGATGAAATTACCTTGGAAGTATGCAGCTAAATATGATGATTCCAATTATGATGTTACAACTAGATCGTTTGTTAACACATCTCTACCTTTCAAATTAGAAGGCATCTTCAAAATAAGTGTTTATTTCGCTTGTTTTACTTTACCTAGCTTTCTCTGAAGATATTTTTAAGTCTGAAAGGGAAAAGTGTACAAGAAAATTACCAGAAACACTATGAAATGCAGGTTTAAAGGAACTCAAATTTGGTTGAATATTTTTGTAAAATGATGCAAAAATCATCCAAAGAATGACACTTTCAAAAACAATGAAAAATCAGAACCAGAAAGTCTTGCTAATGAAAGGCGAAAAATTACGGTTCTAAATCCACTTTCATTTTCCTAATGTTTCGAAGAACTAACTAGTAACTCTTTAAAGTGAAACCAAAGATTAGTTAGTTGTATTTTCTTCAGTTCAGTAAGCTAGGCGTGAAATAGGTGAACCAGAGAATAAAGTTTAAAAGCAATATTGTTTGCTTACATGTCTTGTTAATGAAATATGACGACAGACTAAGTTTTTCTTTCACTTAAAGCACCATAGTTATAAAATGGCAGAATGCACTTACCAGCATTCCTGAAATAGGAAAAAAAGTACGCTTTTGTATAAATAAATCAGTTATTTAAGCTTGAAAGAGAATTGAAAATGATACTGTTTGAAGCTTTGACTGAAAATGTAATCACTACAAAGTTGGTTCTACTACCTTACTTGAAATGGAAGGAAGCACAATCATGAGGTGCCAACTGTCACAAAACCTAGGTCCAGGGAGTCTTGGTGATCACCTCTGACCGACTGAAAATAATGGGTCAATTGAAAAAGAATATATTGGAAAGTGAATAAGTTTCTTCATATGATTGAATTAGTTTCTACAACATTTATCGATAAATGCTGATATTCTTATTTGGAAATGATTGTGAATATTGTAAAAAAAAATAAGGTAAATTAAGTGAAGTTTGAATTCAAGAACATTGGTAAGTTCTTTTTGATTGTAGTTCTTTTGTAAAATAACAAGTGTAAAGTTTTTCAAGGTGTTTATTTGCTGGAAATTGTGTGAAACTCTGTTCTTCATCTTCATATTTCCTACTCATAGGTGTCACAATGCTTGAGATCTGGAATGCACAACTTTCTTCTAAGAACATTTAGTTGTCTTACATCAGATGCACTCTATTGAAATATGGATCTTCTTCCAAGATGAAATTCGTCCAATAGTAGAAAGCAAAATAAGACCATATTTACAATCCATGGGACCAACTGCCCAAAGGAGAGAGTTAATTTCACAAAAAACCTTGATTTTAAAATAAGGGGCACACTTAAACAATATACTACTAATTTCTATGACTAGTCATGAACATCGGTACTCATCAGTAATTTTCGCGTTACTTTTTTATCTGAGTATATCAGTGGTCTACTTGAGTTGATTTCTTGAAATAAGAGCACAACAGTTCAAAATACCTCAGGTTTGGGTAATTAGTCAAGCGAACTCACGATACATGGAATCGAACTAGGTGTTTACAAAACTGATGATCCGTTAGCAGAATGTGTCTCTTAGTCTTGATTTCATAATAGTACCACGCAAATTATATATCACAGTTTAACCAATTTGGTCTCCAGATTATGGAAGGATTTGCAGTTCAGTTTCAATTAAATATATCATTGCATCAAGTAATTTCATGAACGTAACGAACATTTCTTATGATGCAGTGTTGACTCCTGTGTAGAAAGCAATCAAGAAACCTGTTATTATAGGTAGTCACCCATTATGAACAAATAAAGACTGATTTTTCAAAAGAAATGAGAGAAACTAGTTTTATCAGAGACTACGGATAGAAATCTCTCAGCATTAGGAACTGGGGTATACCATTGATTGCTAAAAGCAAACCAACCCATAAAAAGAGAAAAGCAGTGATCTCTATAGAAAGTTCTGCATATACTACACTAAACAATATAGACTTGAGTAAAGTGGATTGCGAGTAAGGAAAAAACAATCCAATTTATTTCCTATTCTAAAATCTTCATTTCTGAGAGTTTTTGATACCAAATGTTCTTTGAGTTCAAGCCTCGCTTCATCTACTTTCTCTTAATGTACAACATATTACAGTCTTGGATGATCGGTTTGTAAATAATTTACAATTTGCAGGGTTCGTTGGCGTTCCGCTGTTCCTCATCAACAAATCTATGTTTTCTGCAAGGGTTTCTTCTAAACACCAAATGAAGTCCACGGATTGAGATCTCTGACAGAACACTATCCTGAATTACAATACTTGCGTAACTACCAACCCACCATCCTTCAAGTAACGTTAAAGTTCATCCTAAAAACCTTAAAATAATCAACTACTTTCCATTATTTCACGAAGAAACTAATTTTAGCACAAAAATAAAGTAATCTGATTGGTAGTTTCGGGCGGCTTTAAAAGCTACTCTGGTAACTACTGTAATAGCCAATCAGTTCTTGGTTTTTCTGCTAGAAAGGTACTTTTTCATAAAATGTTGAAGGCTAATAGGTTATCTCAGGAGTTGCTTGGGTGGTCTTTAAAGTAGCTCGTAATTTCGGTTGTTACTACGATGACCTTAAGAGTTACTCCTGACGTTCAATTTGTTACAGTCTTATGAAGTGCCTGAGTTCCGTACCATTTTCTACCTTCAGTACACAGTGGTGTTTCGTACTCACTTGCTGACATCCTGATTAGGTCACTTATACTCTTAAGGCCTAGTACATTTTTCGCATACTTTGCTAAATGCAATATAATTATTCATTGTGACGAGCAACCATCCACCCCAGTGACTGTAAAGCTGACCCTGCTAACCGCATAGCTAACCAAATATTTCTATATTTCGCTTAAAAAGGTAGTTTTCAGTATTTGTTAAGGTGAACTTTAGAGTCAGTCGCCTAGTTTTGTCTTCTCTCTTAGTTGATTTGACGTTAATGGCAATAAGACAACTGACTGTAAGGGCCACTCAACCAACTGCTAATATAACTAATCATGTTACTTCGTTTTAGAAGTAACTACCATCCCAGATGAAATACTGGAAGCTGATTGGCTATTTCAGAAGTTACTAGTGTGGCCTTTCAAGTTACTCTTTAGACTCACTCAGTAGGATCAGACAGACACTTCAAACTGACAATAATAAATGATAGTCCACTAATCATATGACCAGATAGGAAACCAGTAATAATGACCATAACGTCAGGTCAACGGCATAACAATATTCATCGCTTGTTCACTGAGGTACTACTCTGCTAAAACCAGGTTCTCTCAGATAGTCTCACGAATAATGTTTATATTAACCGCTTTGACGGTTGTCTTTTACTCATTGGTGCTGCTGATCAGTTAGTAGTATGCAATGTATTAGACGGCGTGAAAGCAGAATTTTATACTAAACTTGTTTATGAAAAGAATTGTGAATTTGAATATAAAGCTGGGTAACAATAAATTTAGAGATTGTGAGGATTCTGAAGTATTAGAAGAGTCTGATTTACTTTTGTCATCTGATAGCTATGTGATGCCAAACTAATCATTCGGATGGTTGAGTAACTGAAGAGGCTAACCTTAAGGTTGATTTCAATCAAGTATGACATACTTCGAATATGTACATACCATTCGCCTTAGATTAGTTTAATTTTGACTATAGACTCGTTGGGAGTACTTCAATATGACTTTTTTGTGCATTGGAAAGTATCACGTTCTCAGATATTTTAGAATACTACACGGTCTGTTTGTGACCTAGCAGTGAGGTTAGAAAACCATCAAACAGTAACACCCTTGTTTTGGTACATTTATAAAAAGATTCGAGCCCAAACACGTAACCACAAAACCCCAAGGTAGCAACTCCAAAAGTCTGAATTCACTCAGCATGCTTTGAATCGTTCCAGTGGTTTAGAAAGATACTAGAATATCATTGTTAGATTAGGTTAAAAATTCAAGAGAAATCATTTAGTTTAGTAAAGCATGAAACTAGATCGATATTAAGCATGTTTAGTTTAATGGTAGTTTTAACATCAGTGTAAAAATATTCTCTAGTTTTGATTTCTCCTTCACCCTTAATGTCTCAATATTCATGTAGTTAGTGCTTCTGCAAATAGCTCGATGAATGCTGATCTCTGATGATTACACCAGTATAATTTTCTGCATTTATTCATTGAATAACTTGACCTTTATTTCAAGTTTGTGTTTTCTGTTTATCGATCTATTCAGAATTCATCTTCTACATGGTGTTATGAAACCCACAAAGATATTTCCTGTTTTACTTTACTTAGGTAAACCACCTTTTTAGTGTCTTGTTTGTTCAGTAATTTAGTTGAAAATACACCATCTTTACCATCATTTTCGAGAATATATTCGCAGTAAGCTGTATCACAATGGTCAGGTACTTGTTTTTTTAATCTGTCAATTGAACAATTTTACCAGCGCCAACGCCTACGAGATTATTAGTCTGTCACGTTAACCTGCGCCACTTCCCACACCTCTAGTAATATGAACTTGTAGAATTGGGATGATTTAGTTTTCAGTGAGAGACATTTGATTTTATCAAGTATATTGTTAAGTGAAGTGAATAGTTGCACAACAACAACCAAGTAAATTAGAGTATTCAAAACACATAGTAATTTCGCTCGTTCAGAATCAAGTTCACCATCAATTTAGGTATTTAAATTTAGCTTACCATGAGAAGCTACTCAGATCAACTGAGTTTGGTTGGCTGACCCAAACAGACCAATATTGCATGAAATGGTGGAGTGGTATTCGATGCGACATGTTCTTGACTTCTAGTGAAACAAAATATGCCAAAATTAGTTGGTTGAAGAGTGAAGAGTTACTTTGCTTACATATTTATTGTGACAATTTCTCTCCTTTGATCGGAACTGAGAATAAAAGGAAGGCAGTCAGAATCACTGGATATCAATTACTCAGAAGTGCACCACGACAGTAAGTTTCTTAGCTTAGCGACCACATTATAAAACAATTGACAGAGTTCGGTCAGCACCCAGGACTCGGCAGCATGAAATTGGTTGCTCTCCAGTGACCAATCAGTGTATCTCATCTCGGATATCTAAATGATAACGTGTCTAACCTCAGCACTGGATGATGTAGGTTCTAATCTCTGAGGTGATAACATTTCCCTAGAGGTTGAAGATACACCTCGGTGACCAGTGCTGATTACATTGAAACACCTAAATCATTGGTTAATAAACTTCAACTTCAGGACCAATTCAGTTATGAGGACTGAAAACTATTTTGCTATGTTCTATATTTGGGTTGCATATAGAGAATTGCAGTAAATATTCATCTCAAATGGTTATTGTGTAGTTATGTTATGTTGAATTCCATATTAAGGTTTAATTTGTACACAAATGGTGAATTTGTGGATAAAAGGTGTTAAGTTTATCTGTACGAATACAATTGATGGTGTTTACAGTTTTGTAATCTATTAATACTGACATACAAAGGGAAGTACACTTGTGACAGGTGACATTTTACCGTTGATATAACTTGCCTCTGTTTTATTTCATGCATGAGTAAATTCGCTCAGAGTGGTATCATAATAAAATGAAGTGTTTAAAGAAAATTTAATGGGAATTTAGTTCATCAGAACTTTTGGTGCAGATGTTTATTTTGGTTATATTTATATACTTCTTTACATCTATCTATCCCTATTTTATTTTGTCATGATTGCATCATCCATTACTTAGATTTTACATCTGTCTCGGTTATTTTCATTAACACTATCATCATTATTAATTCATTTATTTCAAGCTGATTCGTTTTTCTCTTATATAAAAGAGGATACTTGTAAAATGTTTATTCAACAGCTTCAGTAGTCTCTTAAAAATGGCAATATTTATCCAAATATTTCAACACCAATTACAACAACGAATGGTATTAATGATGTTTAGTGGCTAGGAGTGGAATCAAGAAAGTCTGTTTCGTCCTATTCGGGGCCCATCAGTCGAATGTACCTGGTTCCCCAAGAGTGTTGTTCCCACCAAACCCCGAACCCAATGCCGATAATATCCAGGATCCGCATAGAAGCCTATAAGCCGATAGTGACCGATTCGGTTCCATCAAAGACAGAAAATTTCAAGGTATAGCATCAAAAAGTACTTGTAATTATAGTGAGAAATTCTGTGACATAAATGGTTGCTTGGGGAAAATTATTCAAGCTAAAATTGTCAAAACTCTTCCTTTTTATTTATGTTTTCTTGTTGTTTGCATAACCGAACGCAATTGACCTATTTCTACTAGCATCTGAAATCTTTGATTACTGTTTTGACTTTTATTTTGATGTGGTTTACTTGACGATAACTCACAGAAGGATTGACGATATGCGTTCCATCAAAGTTAGAGAATATAAGCTAGATATGCCCGCATTCATGTTGCTGCACTCAAAGGAACTTGGACCCAATACACGTCACTGTGAACAATCGAATGTTACCTCTTAGCCTACAGAGTCAGGACAACTATTTTTATCACAGTAGGCTTTATCATTTATCTGTAGTTACTTGTAACTTCAAGTACCTCTCACTGAAGAATCCTAATTGGGACAAATGCCAACTTCCGAATTTCACCATAACCACTATCATATAAATAATCTTTATCAACCAAATTCGACTGACGAGATGGTCACAACATCTCCTTTTGTATACATAAGTAATCCTTGTGAATGCTGATATATATATAGTGGCTTATTTTACTTACATGAAAATCAAACTATTGATGTCGAAATTCAGTTTCAATAGGATTTCTCAAATTTTGGGAAAACTTGTGTTTCATTTTCTGCTGCATGGATCTGATGATGTAATATAATTCTTTAGGTTATTCACAAAGGTTTCTGTAGTATTGACTAGGTTATTTGACATAGTCTTTCTCTGGCAAACAGATTTTCATCTCAAGTTGGTATTCAGCACGAACTGACATCATTCGAAGAATCAGTGAAAATCTGGGAACACCGGGAGGCTGTTTTTTTCCTGGTCGGGATTCCTCAGAAGTGCACTCCATAACCTTACCAGGGATTTTCTTCTATATCTCAATATGATGGCTGAAATTGTTAGAACTTGTGAACCCCTCAGAGTATTCGAAGCGATGAATATAGGATTACTGGCCTGTGCAAAAAACAATGTTTACATGACTATCGGTTAAATAGGACGTATTCACATGTTGGAAAATTCTACCATACTTTCAATGTGTCTGTGTTAAGTCGAAATAAAAAGTTAACGCAGTATTCCGTAAAATACCGATCATATTTACAATCAAATAAGTTTAAACCCTTTAATATGAGCACACCTGTACAGCTATGATTAACTAAAGGTGACACGAGTCATAAAATGCAGATTACTGAGAATGAGTTTAAACAAAGGTTCAGTATTAGGTAATACTATTTCCTGCCAAATGTCAAGGGATGAATAAAATGACTTGCAAAACATTGCGAAATTCCCTTATTATCGATCACATATGGCTTTAACACCACCATAGAGGATACAACAGTATTCATACTTGACAGTTTTACGTATAAGAGCTTATGGAATGGAATCATTCATTTGCATCTTGAGATTTTGCTAGCTGGAGAGGAGTGTAATAATCAGCTAATAACAATTTCTCTTCCGTTAGAGTGTCAATTATTTCCAAATTCCCACAGGAAAGATCTGTTCTAAAGCATATTTTCATGGATTCGTTCCTTTTTAAACCTACAAACAGTGGTTATATATACATGACGACCGTCTGTCGCGATATATAGTATTGGCTGGAATAGGATGCTGATAAGAAAATAAGTTAAAGGTGGTTAGATTCAGTGAATATATCAATCCACACGTCACCAGTAGTCAGCATTTCCCGTGGCTGGGATTTAGATTACCAGCCTGAGTTTGTCAATATGTTAGGAATCAGATAGTTAGGTATTCCCACATGAAACTGCTCCGAAGACAATGTATTGGCACTAATCCACTTACTTTCGCTTCTCCCCTAAATCTTGGACATCTTATTACCGTAAATTTACTTATTTCTCCATTCACTTCCGTTTTTAGTGCTTATTTAGATATTTTTCGATTATGAGTGACTTTTCCATTTTTTGTTGGAATCCATGCTCCTTTTTCTAAGAAGATTCTACGTTTTTAACTGTTTACCTTATTTTTCCACTTTGTTATCCTTTTGTCAAATAGACTGAATTCTTGATGTATACAGTTTATAAATAAGTAACAAGTCTTTTCATCAATCTATGATAAAACAGTAGGTCATTGAAAGGGAGCAAATCAATGTATATGGTATGAACACTTATACAAAGATAGAAAGTGTGAAGTTGCTAAATGTTTATTCAGCACAAGCTTTGTATTAGCGGTAAGATAATCTATTAGAATAGCTGTGGGTCAGTTCATAGTCTTTTAAGTTAGTTGGCTTACAATTGACTTGACTGAGAATGCCATGACCAACTGTTTCAGACAATTTAGTATGTGGGTGTGATGCTAATAATAAAGATAAGTGTTCTTAGGTGGATGTACGGATTAGGTATTATTCAACTCATCATGCTACAGTAGTAAAGTATGAATAATTACATAATGGTGACAGTTTATTTAATTTCATAACAATTCAAATAACCACGGGGATCCTGTTTATTGGCCTAATATTTCTGCAAATTGACGTACAAACACAATGTTAATTTTCTAAACTAGAAAGGAATAATTAACACATTTTACATGCCCACTTTTCATTGAAAATTGCATAAATTAAAATAATGAATTCATTTAGTAATTATGTCACTAGACTGTAGGAGAACTACAAACCATGAAGATAGAGAATTTTATTAAAACTTTAGATTAGAAATGCTTGTAAGTCTAACTACATAAATTGTTTCAAGCTGGTATACATCACTAACTGACATCAATTAGAGAACCAGTGAAAGCCTGGTAGCAGTGAACAGCTGGTTCATACTATGAGACTCTCAAGTAGTGTACACCAGCAAGCCCCTTTGGAATCGGACCCAGGACCTACGGGTTCCGCGGTGAGCATGTTACCATTGGACCACTAGGTTGGAATCCAGCATACCACATTTTCAGACTTCTGTCAATAAGAGATACAGAGTAACCATTGTTTCATGCTCTAGCAAATATTTGCCCACATATCCGACTTTGTTGACCCCGTAGGTCATGGTTTCTCATTAAGACTTTGGGAGATGCACCACGAAGAACCTTCCCAACGAATACTAGACAGTTCAGTCTGGAGGTGTTTTCGGATTTGTTTTATGCTACGAAAATATGTACAGTTGTTACGTTCATTACTTGATCATTAACGCGTTAAATTTGATAGATTGTTAAGTCTGAATATACTTTTAATTACACATCACTTAAAGTCGAAAAAAACTGACAGTTGGAAATTAGAAGACTGTTGCTTACTGAAATCTTTAGTCTTGGCAGGAATACACTCTTTTGACACTTATTTGATGAGCCACACTGTTTTCACGTCGTCAAGAAGAAGTACAGTCAAATTCAGCAAAATCCTAGAAGTCTGTATTTAATTATTACTATATCATTTAACATATTTTACTATAAGGATTTCCCTATATAGTTGATAATAGATGAGTATAGTTTAAGGTAATACATCTATTACTAAGTCTGATAGTCAATGAGAATGGTTTTCTTTTTCTGAAATTAAAATATATCATAAAAGCTTTTTACTATTTTATGTTAATAATCGTCATCATCATCATCAGCATCATCATAGGATCAGGCATTACTGCGTAACGATCCGAGTTGCCACAGCTCATATCAGTACATCAAATAAAGAGGCAGTAAAGTGCAAGATGAAGATTGGAAAATTCAGTCAAAAGAAATATAAAGTACGAAAAGAGAGAAAGGGAGAACGAGGAAATGGTGAGATTTGGCATAGCGTCGTTAAGATGAAGATAATGTGTGTATACATCTGCGCCACTGATATCGGTTCTGAACCGTATTACCTAGAGTCTCCAACCACTGTTTTTTCTTGTCCTGCGGACCCTAACCGGCTAGTCTACATCGCCCCACATGGCTCCAACTAACAGTCAAAGACTTCATACATTGGTGCTATGTTAAGTCTGACCACCTCGGACCACCTGACTTCTGCGTTACTCATGTGGTGACACCACGGAATATGGCCTATACTACGAAGGCAGCCATCGTCAAACACCTGAAGCCTTCTCACGTCTTCCACCTTCAATCGCCGTGTTTCACGGCCATACAGTAGAACACAGCTAACTGTTGTGCAGTACACGCGACCCTTAGTAGACAATTGGATATCTGGGCGGCGCAATAGGTGGCGTAAGTTAGCGAAAACCAGTCGAGCCTTTTGTATTCGTGCAGAGATTTCATTGGCCACTGACCAGTGTAACAGGGCTGATCCTACTTCCCAGGTAAGTGTAGTGGTCGACACACTCAATCACTACACTCTCTATTGTTAGCCGCGGTGGGGCACCGTTGAAGACCAATCCCGGAGCAGCAATTTGCATTTGGGTGGTGAGGAACGCATCCCAAACATTCTCAAATTCCCACTCAAAGTGTTCAGAAGACTCTGCATCTTGTCAGCGTCTTCACCTAACAGGACTATGTCATCTGGATATTCTGGGTCTAACGGAAATTCTCCTGTGATTAGGTCAACCTCTGAGTCGTCAGGTGACGAGAGGGAGACCTCCATAAGATTATTGTTGATAAAATGGAGTAAGAATGGAGAGAATGGGCACCCTTGACTGACACCACTCTATGAGCACAGCTCCCCGGATATCTCACCATAGGCTCTAACAAGCCCACAAGTGTTCCAGTAGAGAGGCTTCTACAAGGTGATTTACTTACTTGGCATGCCTTTCAGTGAGGGACATTGCCATAAGACTCCTCGATCGACCGAGTCTAATTCGGCCTTCAGGTCGAGAAATACTGCCAATATCGGGCGTCAGTAATCGTGTCTGTGTTCCAAAACCTGGCGCAGTGTGAATGTTTGGTCAATACACCCACGGCCGGGTCTAATGCCTGCCTGGTTTTCTCAGGCGTCGAAGGATTATAGAACCTAGAATCTTAGATACTATGTTCGTCAGGCTGATACCTCTGTGGTTATCACAAAATGACTTCTCTCCTTTCTTGAAGACTGGGATAATCAGTGACTTAGACCAGTCAGAAGGGATTGTATTTGATTCCCAAGTACTGGTTAACATTTCCGTTAACCTGACTAAGAGAACCTTACCACCATCCTTGTATACCTCTGGAGTTAGTTCGTCTGGTCCTGCAGCCCTTCCTCGTTTCAGATTACCTACTGCTTTTTCGACTTCTGCTAGTGTTGGGGTGCCTATCTCAATGTTCCATTTAGGATCCGACTGGATAGCAGGCAATGCAGTGGTGGCTGTAGGCCAGTTAAACTGTTCCTCTAAGTGTTCTGCCCATCGTTTCAGTCCTCTCCTCTGCGAGTGGATCACAGATCCATCTTTCTCTGCTATAGCCTCACTAACTGTTGTTGACCTTTCCCCCCCAGTTTACCTAATAAGTTACCAATAACCGTTGTCTTTTCCATCTCTTCAGCCTTTGCTGCCCACCACTGTTCGTGGTCGTTGCGTACACTTTTCCTCAATCTACTTTTAAGTTGTGCTCACTCTTCATTGTACTCAGAGCCTGCAGGGATTTGTTCACGTGCATCCATTATTTCAGAAGAACCCGCTGATATCCACTTTCTCTTTTTAACCACTATTTCGGAGTCGGTTACGGTCTTTAACACTGCTTTCACAGCAGATTGGAGATGTCACGAAGCTTCTTCTGGATGAGTGATGGTCTTCTGTTTCAATAACTGCCTAGCCAACTTCTCACCGAACACGGCTTTGGCGTTTTCGTTGTTCAGTAGCAATAATTAGGGGTTGTGCGAGTGACTAAATCCAGTATCAGTGGAATTAAAGTCTCATAAGGGCATTATAGATAAGAAATGTCTTTAGCTTATACCAGCCACAGATTCGAAAGCATCTGATTCTTCAAAACGAATCTGCTAGTATGATTGAACCTTCGTACGAAATAGGTAGTTGGGTGTATTATAAGAAGAAGAAATAGCAAGGTGGCAGGGTTTATTCTTATGGGGGAAAAGTCAGCAAATAATCAGTCTTTCAGAGCCTTAACGTTTAGGACAGAGGAGAATACGGGACAAAATGTTCTAGGTAATTGTGCAGTCTGAACAAATACCTTCAGACGTTAAACGATTTGTAAAACTTTCACTGTGGATATTACTTTCAATAATAGGTCGACAGTCTATGAATAGCAATTGTTATATATAAAGCTATGGTGGTATTTTGACATGTTCAGTTTATCTAGCTGTGTGATATAGAACACAGTCAAATTTCTTTATGGAATAAGTGAAGAATTTGCATAGTGCGGTAAGAAGACAGTTTATCTGCGAAATGTGATGTTTGAACAATACATTTCGAACTGTCTGATAGATGAAGAGCAGGTGAATATAGTTGTGAGATTACTTTTGGTTCACTTTGACGCCTCATTAGATAAGCTGTTTTGCATTCCTAATAATAGTGTGGAGAATATGCTTTGAAAAAAATTAGTGCCTGACAGTATCAGAGGTAGAAAGTTTCGATTGATGATTCTCCAGGACATAGGGTAATTTTGTGGATCAACTCAGAGTAAGATACGTGGGTGACTTTGATTAACTTTAAAGGTCACCCTAGCAACTGTTAAGACAACCAATCACGGCTCTATATTTTATGAAAAACTTACTTCCTAGCCGAAATACCGAGACTTGAATTGTTATTCCAACAGTTGTTAGGGTGTCATTTTAATGTTATCCTCTGGTAAGGTAATCCAAGTATAAGCCTCCTCGAGAAACCATACTACACAGTACTTAAAATTAATTGCAAATATTCCCGTTGAGGATATCGCCTATACTACAAATGGGAAGTCTTGTTTCAGTTGATTAACTTGTACTGAACTAAACGAGTGCGGTTTTGTCAGTATGTGGGGCATGAACTTCATTGCTTGAAGATTTTACGGTCTACAAGATAGGAACAAGATGTTTACGTTGACACATTCAATAGATAGTTCAAGAGCTGATTAGTGTAATTTGCTAGACGGTTCATAAATGACAGCATAATAAGTCCAGTGTCACCACAGTGAGTATGACAGCTAGCTAACAAATGTTGTATGCACAAAAGGAGACTAATCAACGTAATCTAGCACAGTCATATCCACAGTGAGATACCCAGGTGCGATTGACGGATACGGATCAGAAACCACAGTAACACTTGATCAAGTTGGTCGTGTGGAAATAACATTGCTAAAATCCTGTCACAGTTGTCTCAGAATATATTCAACAACTGTAATTTTAACAGATAAGTTTAACTAACGGGCAGAAAAATAGCCCTGGTGAGTTCTCAAATCTCGTTGAATTTTGAGTAGTCTAGAAAATACCTTGATATATTTCTGTCAACCAACATTGTGAATTAACTCGTACGTGGTACAGAGGTCGTTTCATTGAACTTCACTAACTACTTACTTACGACTTAGCAGTTAGCCACAACTTAGCATAAGGTATGTGACACCATGCAAATATGAAACGAAAGTGACATGAATAGGCAAGTCAGTCATGTTAGCATTACAGCTGTGAGTTGAAACGAACCACTGTTCCAGCTGAGTACATTGATTGAATGTGATAGGTGTAATTTTCAACATAAAGTGATTGTCAATCACTTAATTCACGATGACACTCAAGTTTATTGTCCTCCTCCTCCTCATTTTTGTTATGGTTTAGTTGGATCAACATAAGCCACGGGATGATAATGAATTGAATAGACAAAAATGGAGTCAACTTCCTCTCAATTCACCTCCTTTGTAAATCCTCTATCTATGGTGTCTTGCTAACTCATGAATCTGTATGCATCACATCATTCAATAATAGCTGTAATGCGCTCCGTGAGTTTGCACGCCACTTTTTATATGCTTCAGTTGAAGAATATTTATTAACTAAACTTTTAGATAGTTAATTGATTAGTTTGTAGGGTTGACTGCACCGTGAAATATGATTACTTAGTTTATATCCTCATGTGTAAAGCTGTCGTAGATACTGATGAGAAATGAATTTATTTCTAACACAAATAGCCACCCCTCTGTTTATCAGACGAACCCAGTGAAAAGGAACCTGAGTAAATCAGGGGAAGTGAGACCCGAATTCCCTGGAATTTCTAGGATTATTTTCATCTGAATAGTATAACTGCAACAGTATTTTTATGTCATGTACTTTATTATGTAATCGTATCCAATTGCAAATACAGCGAGATCATGCTGGTAAATTGCTGAGGTATGTACCCAGTGACAACCTGGAGGTTTCACGCACAAAGATTGATTCCTTAGTTTTTACAAATTGCAATGGTTACATGATATAATTACTTTCACAGATAAACCACTACTAGGGAATACATGATGACACTTATGATACATCAGTCATTTATTATGACCTTTATATGACATCATTTTCCCACTCGGCCACACTCATCACTTATGTAATAAACGATAGTTCACGAAATGGATTATGTTTTTCATGGTATTTTGCTTGCTAAGTCATCGGCTCACATTTTATTCTTCCAGATTCTCATAGGCAGCGCAAAACTCACACTCTCCCATGTATCCATTTGTAATAGCATACCTACAGAATAGACAAAAATCTACCAGCAGCTGGTCGTTATAAAATTTCCAGTTTTCGAATACCATGATGTGGAAACTGACCAAATGAATAATGATACCACCCTCATATAAAACGATTAACAACCTTCACTTAGAATATAATCCCCATGAACGAGAATTAATGATATCAGTACGACTGACTATTTGTTCAGCAAATATTTTGTGGATAAGACTATGAAGATTGATTTGTACTATTTCCCAGTGAAGTAATTAGATTAGGAAAAGCGAAAAAAGTCACGTTTTATTTGGTTTGATTTCCTTTATTGAAAACACTATTTCTTTCACTAAGTCTATTCATAATGAAGATATCTATACCCGCATTAAAAGACTTATCAATGTGGTTACTTCGAAAGTTACTTTATGTGTGAAATCTATTTAAGATCTTTTTCTGTGGTTTTCAAGAGCACAGAGGTTGAACAAAGTTCATAAGAAACGAAGTGATAAGCTTGCACTAGAATGCAGTGTGGGCGTAATTCAAAGGGGATATTTTTAAAACTGTGCCTGTTGTATAATGCAATGAAAATAGATCGGAAATTGATGGTACACGGAAAAACTGGGATTTACTTCATCTTTTAAGTAACTGTAATTATATGTGCAGTTTTGAAGTTACCTCCTTTTGAACTCTGCTTCCTTCTTACCAATTTATAAGCTATTTGTTAACACGACATCATCAAAGTCCAATCCTTTATCCCTCTTTATTAATAAGTGACCACAACAGAATTCAACGCATACTACTGGCAAGAAAAATAAAAGTGAATTTAAATGTTAATAGCAGGAGATGCGACTGACTGGTCTAGCCAGCTAGCTTTTATCTGATGGGCCCTTACACCACCTAGTGTACAAATATGGACGTTACAATATATGCTTCAATGAGATGAGACCTACTCAGCTCTAACTTTGGAAACATTAGTGTTGAACCCAGTAACTAATCTACCTACCTTAGTGACTTGATTCTCCTCAATTCAGAATTTTGTTGTATTTCACCAAATCATTTTTAACTGAACCTACTTATATTGGGATAAAGTGACTTCATCATCGATTTTGAAAAGGCCTTCTATCGAGGCGTCAACCGAAAAGCAATTTGGCAGTTGTTTCAACACTACGGTTTTGGTCCCACAAATCTTTATCAACCTTATTCAACAGCTATATGAAAACGCCACATCCCAAGTTATCCACAATGGAAAGCTCAGTGACGCCGTTAAAGTGAAGAAAGGGGATAGGAATAAGACAAAGCTGCCTACCATCACCAATGATCTTCCTAATTGTGGTCGAATAGACTCGATCATGCAACGAACTCTGAGGAGCGACAAGAGGGACATATGCTGAATGGACCGATGAGAAGACCCTAGAAGATTTGGATTTCACCGCCGATGATGACGGGATATGTATAATGTCTTGTCGCACAAAATGGAAGATGTACAGGCGAAAACTAAAAAGTTGGCAGGAAAGGCGAGGCAGCGAAGAAGGGAATGCCTTCATGTGAACGTAGCGAAGACAGAGATGATGAAGATACATAACCAACGCCACCAATAACAGCAACAAGCGCCGATCACCATCGATGGGAGAAACCTAGAGAAAATGGTCTATTTCACCTACTCATCTTCCTCAGCAGCATCGTTTCAACTACAGGCGACACAGACGAGGACGTCAACGTCAGGATAGGAAAACCAAGATAGGCTTTCACTAATCTGAAACCAGTGTGGAGATCTACTACATTAAGCATAAAGCGTGAACAACATCCGGATTTTCAACACTAATTCAATCAAGTAAGTCAGTGCTTCTATGTGATGGTTCAGAAACTTGGCGGCACGTCACGAATAGCATTTCCGACAAACTACAGATATACATCATCAACACCTGCCACCTACGCTCACTCGATACTGACACTGAAGATCAGATGAATTTCCAGAATAATAAGAACAAACAACAAGGAACTGTGGTTAGCTAGCTAGGTAGCTGGCTGGCTGGCTGGCAACGAACCATCCAAGAACCTGCCACCCAACGTGTATGCAGTTGAAGAAAATGGAGATGGATGGGATTTGTTTGGGCATACATTGAGAAGGCCGATTGGGGATATCACGCACCGTGCCAGGCTAGTGACCAGACCGTTGAGTGGAATCCTGAGGGGAAACGACGAGTTGGGCGTCCGAGGAGAGGCTAGGTGAAGCGAGGGTGACATGTAGGAGATGGTGTGAGGAAGAGATGAAAGGTTGTTGGCATTCGTGGTGCCAGGTTGAAAAGACTGTAGAGAAGAGATTGAAGTGGAGGCTTGCTGCTGAAGCTCTATGTTCCACTAGGAAACCAAGAGGAAAAAAAGTAATATATATTACACGGATGTAATATTGGACTATACTCTACCACAAGGCTCAAGTTTTACCCCTGGCTTCATGTTGTATTTTAAACCTTTTGAAACAATATTTGTCCTCTTTGTGACATTTAGGACAGAAGTGTTGTTTTACACTCACCCATGGGGACATATTTGCAATCTTCTGGTCGTCATCTTTAACTGACTACTTATTATTTGATAAGTAGTGACAGTTTAATTTACCACGATACTTTCATGCATATGCATTCAGCCGATTGATTACTAGCTCTGTCCTCTGATAATCATTCAATTGAATTTTAGGGACAGGTACTTCTAGACTGCAAAAAGTTAATACGTATCGTAGTCGTGAGCAAACATCAACTTGGCCACTGCAGTCCTGTGTTCAACGAATCGAGTACACTCCTGCAACAACTTTGTATGCAAGTTGTATACAACAAACAATATGAAGGTAGTAAGTTGATAATTTGATTCCTTTCTTACTCTGTATTGCTGCTCTCCGCCTATGATACCATGAGTGAAGGAAGTATGATACTGCTTCTTTCAAAATCATTCACAAATAGGAGCCCGTCTGGCAACAGCTTTCGGACCATTCGACTCAGTATAACAACGGGGAATTGTAGGTATCAATACATAGTACACGAATATTGCTTAAAACTAGACTACTTTCATTCACACATGCACTCAAACACACACATACATACATCATCATCATCAAACAACCGAAATAAGAGACATTTAAAATCTGTTAAGATTGAATAATGTTTGTGGTCTGGTGTTCTTTAAACTTCGATTAATTTGCGCCCTGTTTCTCACATTTAGCTGCATTAATAGTACGTATAGAAGATAAGAGCAGATTTGACATTTTTATTTCTTAGTAGACTGGAACTAGCTAACTCAGGACAGCATGAAGTATTGAAAAAGGTAAGATACTCGTTGTGTCATAATTATAGTAATTGAAGTTAATTGTCTATGAAAGCATCTAATAGACAATACTAATTCTACTAGTAATAATGAAAATAAAGATTATGTTTTAGTGAGAGATGAAAATTTCCTTCCTAATAGACTGTAATAAACTTAAGCTAGGTTGTTTATTGAAGTTGATTACAAGAGAAAAGGGGGGAACAGGGAGATAGAATGGTAATTATAATTAATTGTGTCTAAAAGCTTTTTGACATCCACTTTTATGTAAAATCTTTTATCAGTGCTAACAATAAGGCAGAAGACTTGCTTCATTGAAGTAAGTTGATTTCCATCGGGAAAACTATGATTTCCACTGCTTTAGACTAGATGACTTTTTTTATCTCATCAGCAGAGGAAAAAGGCCATAAGAGAGGCAATTACGGCATAGTTAACCGAAATAATGGCAATCACCAATCAGAATGTTCGAAAAATGTGTTGACGAAATTTAAAATCAGTAAAATATGCCACACAGCGAACCCTCAGTTGTTGGAGTTCGATTATTCTTATTTTTCTCGGTCTGATAAATATTCCTCAGACAGACCAAATTATTCAAAAACAGATAAACTGTGACTTATTGAATTCGTTGTCATATCTCCTAAGATCAGGGATTTGAAACTGTGATTTTAGATGACAGGTTTTACAGCACACTTTTGTTTTTTTCTCATAACTAGTGTCAGAGATTAACTAAAGGTATTATTGCTGAACAACTGGAGGAGTTAGAAACCATTCAGACTGATCTGTTGTATTTCACCAGCCAAATCAGAGTGATCTAAACACTGGGTGGGTGTTTCGTTTGTTTGGGGCCAAGCGGTGATGAGCCCGGCGTTTGAAGTGATAGGTCCCGGGTTTGAGTCCCAGTGGGAACAACATCACTCATTAGGGTCCAGGTACATCCAGCTGACAAGTCTCAAGTGGGGTGAAACATATGTGCTGGATTCCACTACTTGCCACTATGCATTATTAATATTATTATTATTACTCTTAATTATTATACGCTGATTTTCAAATATTCATCTTTCTAAGATAGTAATTAATTTTTACTCCTCTCCACCCCTTCCTCTGATAACTCAAAACTCCACTATGCTTTTCATTGTCAAAATGGATTTCCCCACCCTATTTTTACTCTTACTTGCAAAACTGGAATAAGCCTCTCCGGGTGGGTTATTGATTCTCCCACCTACATTATATTGATCTTTTATCGGGCTACTTTAAAGACCAGCCTACCAATGATCGAAACAACCAATTAAGTTTCTCCATTTCGGCTGGAAAGGCAGATTTTCATAAAAAGAGAAGTCTGATTGGTAATTTCATATGTTGCTGGAGTGGCCTTTGAAGTCTCCATTCAGTTGTAGGGTCACTTCCTGCACCAAACTTGAATGTTGACTTTAGATTCATACTCTTGTAAAGAATGTTCCTAGCAAGATCAAAACGTTGAAGAATGACACGAAATATTTGTTCATTTTGATACTGGGTGATGATTGAAGATAAATGAAAACTTGAACCGTGGCCGTATTCGAATCTGCGACCTCCGGGTTTCCGGCCCAGTGCTTTACCACGAGGCCCGACTAGAGTATCACTTCACTCCAATAACCAAGGGTTTAACCCGAGTACCATGTGAATTCATGACGCGTCACTATCACTTGATCGTACTCATACTGCCTGATCAGTCAGGATTTCTCACCCCAATCCAAATCTAACTGTATTAGACAGGGGGGGGGGGGGAGCATCATATTTATTATCGTTTTGACTATCTGAGATAGTCGTGGTTAAAATTTTCATTTCACTTTCAATCATCACCCAATATCAATACAAGTCTGACAAACCACAGTTATCTCAGAGAGTCGAAATGATAATTTGTTCATTTTGTTATTTGCTCTGAAATGCTGCGTTGGTATTAGACAAATAAAATACACCTTATATGAGTAATCATACTAACTCCGTGCCCAAGTTCTTAAAAAACCATCCTGTCTATTGTTGGTAAGGGCGTTTTCAAGTGATAATGATAACAATAATAATTGTAGAAAGTGTAATCTCAGTGTAGTATTTCAGAACGAATATAAAAATAAACGGGTATTTTGTATTATTCCTCAACATTTTGATCTTGCTAGAAAAACCGCTCGCATTTCACTGTCGTTAACTCTCTACTTCAACTTCATCGACTTTGAAAAGGCCTTTGACAGCGTCGACCGACAAGTAATTTGGAAACTGCTTCAACACCGCAGAATACCGCAAACCTTTATCAATCTCATTCAACAACTATATGAAGACGCCACATGCCAGCCAAGTAATTCACAATGGGAAGCTCAGCTCAGTGATGCTTTTGAAATGAAGACAGGAGTGAAACAAGGCTGCTGCCTACTATCCCCCATGATATTCCTGATTGTGGTCGACTGGACTGGATCATGCAACAAACAGTGGGGAGCGAGAAGAGGGGGATACTCTGGCTGGACTACGGAAAAGAACCTAGAAGACTTGGATTTCGCCAATGATGACTTGTGTCTGATGTCACACAAACTTGAAGATCTACAGGCGAAAACTAACAAGTTGACAGAAGAGGCAGGGCAGCGAAGATGGGACCTCAAGTGAATATAGAGAAGACAGAGGTGAAGATACCCAACCAACACCACCACCACCAACAACAAACTCCAATCACTGTCAACGGGAGAAACTTGAAGGAAGTAGCCTCCTTCACCTATCTAGGAAGCACTGTCTCAACTACAGGTGGCACAGACGAGCATGTCAAAGTCAGAATCGGAAAAGCAAGAGAGGTGTTCATTAACCTGAAACCAGTGTGGAGATCTTCTGCACTCAGCATAGAGTGTGAACAAGATCCGGATTCTCAACACCAACCCAGTCAAGTCAGTGCTTCTGTATGGTTCAGAGACTTGGCATGTTACGAAAGGGATTTCCAACAAACTACAGACATTCATCAACGACTGTCTACGCTGTCTCGTTACTGAAGATCAGATGGATTGCCAGAATAATAAGAATAAGCAGCAAGGAACTCTGGGAACGAACCAACCAAGAAGCTATCGCTCAACAAATATGTAGAAGGAAGTGGAGATGGATTGGATTGGATTGGACATACACTGAGAAGGCCAACTAGGGACATCACGAGTCAGGCCAGGCCGTCGAGTAGAACCCCGATGGGAAGCGACGAGTTGGGCGTCCTAGGTAAGGGTGACATGGAGGAGATGATGCGAGGAGGAAATGAGAGCTTGTGGGCTGTCGTGGAGCCAGGTTCAAAAGATTTCAGAGGACGGAGTGCATTGGAGACGTTCTACTGAAGCCTTATGTTCCATTAGGAACCCAAGCGACAAATAATAGTAATAATAATTTCATTGTCGTTAATTTTAATGTTGGTGTCATTTGTTTGTACATTGCATAATGATATTTTCACTTCAGTTTGAAATATTAAGCACCTATTTTCTCTATCAATACACAGTTCTTAAAATATACATTCAAACACAAGCACACATTTGAATTGATCAGTTGTACTGTTTATCTTAGCACTATACATTCACATTCACTGGTAATAAGTCATAAGTAAGCGTGGAAACATCTTACTTGCCGATTAAACTTCTACTCTCAACTGAATGTGGAATGCATATATTTGAAATATGATCGAATCATTTTCCTAATTCACTCTGTGCAACTACCGTTACTGTCCATGTGCCCCTTTCATAAGATCATCAGATAAAACAGTTCGATGACCAACTGCATTTTCTGGATACAACTTTCATGCATAACAGTGAATTGAGAAAATTTTTCGTGTAACTTATTACAACTGTTAAGCTAAAAAGAAGGTAAGGAGTAAATGGTTCGGAGCAGGAGGCATGCATCCAACCTACTCCGAAGGAGTAACTATGAGTGTATCAAAAGAGAAAGGGGTGAAAAGACGAAAGCCACAGTCATAGTTACCGAAAGCAGAAGTCAGAATCAAAATCTGATTGTTCTCTATGGCTGGTATTAACTACATTGGGATCAGAATTTCCCAGTGAATGGTCACAAAACAGTTTCATCAAATTGCCTTTCTTTTGATTGCGAAGTTTGCCTTTCACAACAAATCTAATTCTACATAAACGAGAAGCACTAGTCTGCAAATGAGGATTGAAATGAAAACACTTGTGGTGTTTCATTAGACCTGTTCACTTTCTCACCCTGTCATTTATCATTCTTAATTTCCTTGTTTCAGTAACCAAGTGAATTTGTTACTATGAGGAGTGATTTCATCAGACCTGAAAAGACGAATTCCAGCTTTCAGCTGTCGGAACTAGGGTCACGGAAAATGACATGTGTATGAAGGTTGCGCAATCACACATTTGTCTGTGAGGAAAGTATTCATGTGAAGGAGATGATGAATGATGTTGATGTAGTGGTGGAAAAATAGAAGTTATGTTATGTTATGTATATGTAGAGCAATATGTATTGAAACAACGTGATGTGAAGTGAATCGTTGTTCTGGTTGTTATGTGGAAGTGCATGCGTGCTTATTTATTCTGCTCATGCCAGTAGACGGATGGAGAAGGAAGGTTGATGAGTAACTAACTTTCAGAGGGTGAATTATTTTATCTTGACCAACTGCTTTTACTTTTCATCAGGAAATCTCTCCCACTGTTCTCTAGGCTTAGTTGCAACCAGAGTTCAGTATGCGGTAAATATCTGTGAAACATATGCAGCAGGTGAAATGGATTGAAGTGAATAACACCTTTTCATCTAAGTCATCGAGATGGTTCAGATAGAAGCAATCTTCGCTACCACACGCCCAATTCCAAGACAGGTGTTGTAAAATAGGAAACATAATTTAAAGAGTGAAGTTGGCATTGAAACTGGCTGATGGTTTCATGCAGAATATTACCCTCACCATTCTTCAGTCAATATGGTGTACAGTAATGTCACTACAATGGAAGCGACAACTAAGATGATGATGGTGACGCGTGACTCCTACTTTCTGAAACACATCAACAAGTCTCAGTAATTACCTGAACTGGGTGACAATTCGCTTGACAAACCGACCGAAGAACACGCATTCACATAAGTCTCCTTAATGCTGACAATCATGTACAGAAGTGAAACTGGTGAGGTGGACAATGAATCAGTTGGCTGTATCTCACACTTTTCGGTACGATATGTTGTTGAAAGTATTCACGATGTGAGAATCATTGATGTTGGATCTACGCCCTCCGGTTAGCTAGATTCTGACACTCGCTGATAAATATGAGCACACCGTAACCAAATATTCTGAGACAACAATAATGAATAGCTCATTATGAGTATGGTGACATACTTGATGACATTGAAGATGTGGAACACATTCGTTGTTGTTTTATCAACTGACTGACTTACTTGTTCGATTGTGCAGCAGACTCGTGGTATGCTTGGTCGTCAACAGAAGGGTTGGCTGTATCCACTATCATTCTTACTCATGCATGCTGGAGAGTATCAGCAAAGTATCCCTAATATTCTTGAAAAGTTACTTCAATACCATTTTGTTTTTAGCCTCCGTAATGCATTCCATCCTCTCTTTCTTCGTGTGTTTCTTCGATACTGATTGACTGGGTCACTCACTCCCTGATTTAGCCAGGCTTTCTCACAACGATTCACTAAATGAGGATTGTTCAGTTTTCAGCTACGAAAGTGAGCTTTGTAGCTCTCGAGAATGGGAAGGTTATGCTTTCAGATGGATTTGAATGAAGATATTCGAATGAGACTGAACTGGTAGAACAGAACAATTTAGACTGCCGTGGTGTAATTAACTCAGAATATCTGCTTTCATTCCACTCGGTTAAAACAGCCTGCTTCCGAACGAAGCTGAGAGAGTACAGAATGAAGATCAAAAACTGTGATCTGAATAGTGATGTTACAGGAGAGCACAATCTGTTTTCATAAATGCTTGAGAGGAACTTATTTATGTCATATAGTTACTTGTCAACAACACTGTGGTATGAATGCTTACTATAAGTTGTGAAGGAAAACGGAAGTATTAGTTCTGCATCATGTAACGCGTTGGGATTATTCAATGCTGAAACAATTTCGAAGGAATTCCCACGATGATCTTAACTCCAGAAAAAACTAGTCCGTCTCTACCAGAAATCCAGTCAACGTAATCTTGATTCTATGAATAGTAGTCTCTAGCAGTAGATGATAAGGCACACTTTTCGTCGTATTACTTACTTTGTAGCTCGATCTATTCGGCATTACAGGAATCAACAAATCAAAAGGGATATCTTGTGTACATGAAATGATGCCCCTAATGCGTAGTCAAGTGGATGGCCCTCTGGTGTTTGAATCGATCGGTACCAATTCCGAGTCTCAGTTCGTTAGCCAAAAAACTGGAGTACACATGCATCCACCTGATCAAACCCACACCTTATGGAATGCGGGTCTTTCATTTCAGGATAGGCAAGTCATCAACAAGCAAATTACAACCAAACAAAATCAAACGTTTGACACACGCTTCGTTTCCAGTCTGCTGTTACCACACGTCTTTCTGCTTAAGCAGGTGTTCGTCTTTTCAACAAGAAATTATCCTAAAATGTAAATTTTCTGGGAATCCCTATGCAGCAATTCCCTCGCCTGTTCAGAACCATTCTCAATTCCATTCAGACTGGTAACAGAATGCATATTTGAGGAATTCCCCACACCACATCTCTTTCATCAGACTGCATCAACTTACCAACTGGTAATAGTAACATGTCATATTAGCAGTTACAGTCATCGTATTCACAAATTATTCACCACCAAACCAAACTAACAAATCTAGCATCTTCACACAATACCACTGATTCAAGCAGCTCACATAATTCAGTGATAAATAAATGAGCATACCTATTTGCCATGATTGCAGTCGTTGTGATGCATACAGGAATATCTGACAGGATTGTGATCACACACTTCACCATCACACATATACTGACAAGGAAGTCAGAGTTTAATCTGACCTCTGATTCATACATGGACAACAAGTATCGTGTTGAATTCTTAGGGAAACTTCTCCAAACTTGAAGTTTGAGCCTATCAACACATTCGTGATATACACTGCCTGACAGTTGTATGTCTGTCTGTCTGTCTATCAAGACACTGGTAAAATACAGAAAGTAGAAGACTGAACAAGTGGATGAGTCGAGAAAGGTTAGTATGAATTGTGATTGATATCTTCTGTGGAGTGTTCACTACACTAGTTTGAGTGATTACGAAACGAGGTAACTGGACTCCACATGGGGATGTGAGAAATGACAGTGACAGCTTGATTATCTGTGGAAAAGTAACCAGTGGGTACCTAATGTCGATTGTGATTGTTGGTAATTACTGTTAGGAACTGTGTGGGAATTATTTGCAGTGATTTTTTGTTGAAATTCGCAGCAATGTAAACAGCATGCGAATGATACTTCTTGTTGTGACAGAAATCAGATGCCAAGTATAATGTTAAAAATCCTCATTATATCCACACTACAAAGTTTATCGATAAGGGTCAATCATAACCAAATAGCACACTCAGAATCAGTTACTTCACAGTAACTGGTAAAGCTTGGAAGATATCTTTTGAAAATTAATTCTGATTTCTACCTGATTTACGGTGAAGCAGAAGATGAACCAGTGCAAGGATGTACAACGAAGAGAAGAACTGAGTACAACGTATGAAACACTGGACAAAGAAGTGAAGAAGAGTGCTCGCAAAGACAAAGGACACTTCTACAACACATTGGCAGCTGAAGCAGTACAGGCATCTGGTAGGAGAGACAGAGACCTGACAACATGATATCAAACAACCAGGTTACTTACTGTCTGGGAGGGCGGAGATCAACACAGATGAAACCAATGAGAGATAGTGAAGGAAAGCTCGTTGGCAAAGAGGGGAAACAACGGGCAGTGACAGCTTGATTATCTGCAGAAAAGTAACCAGTGGGTACCTAATGTTGATTGTGATTGTCGGTAATTACTGTCAGGAACTGTGGGGAATTATTTGTAGTGATTTTTTGTTGCCACTTGTGATAACTTGAGCATCAGGATAACGAAAGTTTTTGTTGTGATGGAAGAAGTAAACTTCTAAATATTCAGAGGCAAAGAGCAGGTTACTTTTCACTTTGGTTTCTTGTTGACTGTAGCTTTTTTGCAAGGTACATGTGTAAATTTAAGACAGCCGATGCTTCTAAGGAGATTTGAACTCCCTTAACTCATTGCAGTAATTAGAGTCACCATAAACTGTCTCTCATGATGACAAGTGATTTATATGGACATAGTATGGTAAACTTGATTGATGGTATTCTTTGAGATGCGAGGACTACAGTACCTGTCTTTACTTACTCTTCAGATCCGAGAAGTGAACTATATAGATAAAATCTATTTGCTTTTAGATGACTATGTATTAGTAGTGTAGATTGGTTGACTGGAGAACATTGGAATTTGACCAAGATGGTTTGTTGGACGAGCCAGGTGGACAATGAGAATAAATCTTCACCAACGTCTGTATATGTTGGCTGTGATATTTAGATGAATTGAATTTGGAAAATTTGAACGACTGGATTTAAAGTTAGTCGCTGAAAGATATGTATGGTTAATCAGAAAACTGTAAGTTCTGCTTCTAATCTACCATCTGGTCAAACACATCGACAAGGACGATAATATTGCAATACACCATGGTGTTCCACACTCTTAGGTCTTATGTCGATTTGTGATTTAGACTATTTTAGGATTACTTATTCACAAAAACACATTTTTATATTACACAAAATGGAGTTCTTGAGCTAAGTTTTGTGCTTGATAGTGTAAATCAGCAACCTTTAGGAAGCCTATGTTCCCCCCAGGATTCCAGCCCATGCAAGAGACTCTGCAATCAGGCTATTTAAATCTGACTCACCTTTCACAAGCGGACGTACAAGCATGGAAAGTAAGAAATGAAGCATATCACTTGATGTTGTCAATAACTATTTACCAGTGGGGTCAAAAATTTGTTCTAAGCGATTAAAAAATAATTGCATAAAGAGGGAAATGGAACAACAACAAATTTATAATAAAATTTACGGTACCTATGACAGGGAGTTGTACATAAATTAATGCATACACAATGCAACTGACTGTATTTTAGTCTTCAGTGGTTAGAAATATAGTTTTATTTGTCAAACCATTCAGTAAGTTCCAATAAAATCATACTTGTTCTAAAGTTATAATTCTGTTAAATAATTTCATTTTGGAGGTTTTATTAATTCTAAGTTGGGATTAATCATGCAGTAACATCGGTTGGAAAACCACTGAAAACCTGGGGGCACTGGACAACCGTTTCATCCTGGTGTGAGAATCCTCAGCGGTGCACAGCCATGACCTTATTAGGGGTGGAACTCAGTACCTTCAGTTTCTACACCCATTGCTCCCAAGTTTCCAAAGTTCCTTCAGATGATATCACTCCATAATGTATACCAAAGTGAAGTCAATAAATCCCCATAAACCTCAAAACTGAATTCCTTTCCACTGCCTGGTAGTGAAATGCTTCGAGATGAGATTTCCCAAAGTTCCAATGAGAAGTTGTGATGGATGGGGCAAACCAAGTCGGATTCAAGGACAGGTATTCAGTGAAAATAGTGGATGAATGTCAAGTTATATCACAAACTGAGAGAAGTTGGGAAATATGGACCACTGGATTTCGATTTAGGGGCTCAATGGGAACGTGCTGACTGCGGAACGTGGAGGCCATGGATGCCCACTGGTGCGGAGTCCCATACTAAAAGGAAATAGCTGTCAGTTCTCCCAAGTCTTCAACGGTTCTTCAGCTGATGTCAGTTCGTGATAAATATTTAATTGAAATAAACCATTCCAGCTTTTCAACACTAGTAAGCAATTCATAGTTAGTATGAAATCATTATCTCATCTTGACGTTCAAATATAATTTCTTTAATAGATTTTTGTTGACAGTCAACAGTACAACTCTGTCAACTATCCTTTTTGTAGGATTATGCTCTATTTTGGAGGATAGAAGTTGACCTTAGTGTTTACTTGTCATCTGGATTGATTGTATGCTGACACATAATACACAAGCTCGCTCACATAAAAGTTTTCAGAAATGTTACTTCTGTCTAATCAGCAATTCATAATATCTTACTAGATGGAAATTTTACTGTCATCATTAATAAATACGTTGACTGCATATAGTCGAAATGATATCCTGCGGTTAGTTGGGAAAAATACGTTATGAATCGTGTAGTTACCAGTGCTACTATTATGGGTGTTAGAAACAAAAATCGACTGAAGAAGGCAATGAGAAATTTAATTGCTTTTATTTACTTTATCTCATTGTCATTTATTCATACTTTTATTGTTTAAATAGCCATGTGAATTTGTTACTGTGAGAAGTAATTTCATCAGGCTTGAAAAGAAGAACTCCAGTCTTCATCTGTCAAAATTCAAATCATGTAGATGGGATGTGTATAAAGATTACGCAATCCTATGTGTATTTCAGGAACTTAGATGATAAATGATCCTCGTGTGGGAGAAGACAAATGATGACTATGTTTCAGTATGTGAACAGAAATCTGTACTGAAACAATGAGAACCAACGTGGACATGGTTGTTGTGTAAGTGTGATGTGCATCTATTTAAGTGTGTGTGTGTGTGAGAGAGAGAAGGAGACAGAATTTGTACACATTTAGTTTTTAATTGTCTTCATTCAGCATAACATAACATTTTCTGCATCTTGAATTCTACCTCACTGTTGTGCAGGCTTAGTTTTATTATGCACTGACAGATTAATATTTATGTTAGGTCGAAATGGGCAATTTTCTGTTTTTGATATTTATCAGAACTTCAGACAGATTATACTCTACTGCACATGTTACACTTAATTTCTTTTGAATGGAGATTTTTAAGATCATGGAAAATGGGTACGTATATTAAAACATTCCTAAGTGAAGAGTAGCTAAACACTGGACACTAGTATGCACTGAATTCTGTCCAAAGTTGTCATATCTCCTGTGACCGTCATTATTACATGTGGGGCGAATTATGGACAGATGATTAAAAATGGCTGTATTAATGAAAATTAACTTCCCGTAACAGCGGTATTCAGATGTGACTGTTATTTTGATAATTCTCTTATCAATGATAACTTATTGGCAACCTAACCTTAAGGTCGTGGGGGAGTAGGACATGAGTGCGTACCGGTGAGGAGTCCAATACTAGGGCAAAAGAGCTATTCAGTGCTCCATGGTTTTCGATGATTCTACAACTGATCTCAGTCGGCGATGAATATCAACTCGAAAATCAATAAGATCCCCATTAACTTCCAAATTGAATTCTCTTATCATTTTATTTAAGTGATTTCATTGATTGGATAGCTTAGTGGAGTTTTGTAAGTTTAAAAGTAGTAAACCGCATAATTTGTAGTCTAGACAGAATAATCTGGTATACATTTGTATTTCTGTCTTTTGGCTGGAGACAGCTGGCTAGAAGACTTTCTTCATCTATGTTTCGGGCTTCTTCGCACACATCAGTAGGGCATTTCTGGAACACCGGGGGGGGGGGGGACTAGTGTCTACTAAGATATCAGAACCCACGTCACTCATTGTTGCAGTTAGAGACGTTATCAGTGAGCTGTTCTTACTGTGATTGATCTCCCGTTGGACTGTATTAGATATATTGATTTGTCACTGATTTAACTTCGTCTGGTAGAAAATTTCGAACGATTTTACCGATCTCTTTGTGATGCAGTAACCAATCTAGGAGATTCAATCTCGCAGTGTACTTTGATTGATCATTCGCATTATTGTTCACTTACATGCTGATCATCTTGGAGAATCAATGAAAAGAGAGGAGGATTTCTACTTTTTAACATTTACTGTTACCAAGTTTTGATATTAATGATTGATAGTGGCTAGCGGTGAAATCCAGAATGCCTGTTTCGTCCTATCGGACTTCGTAAATTGCATATACCTACAAAATCCTACATCCTGGATCCCACCACTAGCCACTAACAAGTAAAATGTAAAATAATGAACATTCGGGCGAAATCCAGGCATCTGCATAGGAGCTCATATGTCAACAGAGGTCAATCGATCCCACCCAGTATGAAAATAACGAGAAATTGCAAGTATCCGTGATTAGTGAACCGGTAAATATTTGCAATCAGCAATAAGTGATTGGGGGTTGAAATCAAGAGATGAAGAATGCATAACTGAATAAACAGTTGTCAGTGTGGGAGGGAACCTTGCTTGGTTAACTGGGTCACTAGTTATAAGCCGGTCCTAAGCCCAGATAAAGCGGGAAGGTCTAGCATAAAGCTAGCAGTCCTACCCCACAAAACCAATACAATCGTTAAACAAACTCAAAACTACAAAGAAAATATCAAGAATATAAACAAACTTATTACTCACTGCAATCGGAGAGACAGAATGACCCCGGTTGATGAGAGTCTTCGAAAAGCCAATTGATTGATGTCTCTCCTCTCTTCTCCACTCCTCTTCTCTCGATGAAAGCAAAAGTAAGGATGGGGATATGGAATGACTGCACAATGTTTGAACCCAGTAGGACTGCACAGATCGCAAAAGAAATGAGAAGGTATAGCAGAGAAGTGGTAGGAATCTGCGAAGAATCTGCAGACAGAATGGAAGTGGATTCTCCAAACTCTCAACTGGAGACGCAATAATCTACTCCGACATTGTCACACAGACGACAACCACAAACACAGCACAATGAGCTCTCGAGTGGCTATCATGATGTCCCCTTTAACAGCATCGAAGGCACTCTCTCTTTCTCTCTGTCTCATGCAGTGGGAACCAATCTCCTCCTCCACGATCAGGATCATGACAGCCAGATGGATTCAACTCGAAAGGAACGAAAGTCACAATCATTCAATGCTACGCTACGCTACGCTACGCCACGCCACGCTACGCCATGCACCTACAAATAATGCAGATGAAGAGAAGAAGGAGGAATTCTATCGACAACTGCAATGAGTAATGGACAAGACACCGTCTCCAGATGGCCACATCAAAATCCTCATGGGTGGGTTGACATGAATGCCAAACTGGGAGCAGACAACACAGGAAGAGAAATGATCATGTGCGGAGAAGCACTCGGTGGAGTGATATGTGAGGATGGAGAAGAGTTTGGAGATTTCTGTGCATTCAAGGATTTGTTGATTGGAGGTGATGCAGTGTATACAAACACAAGGACATTCACAAGGCAGTGACATGGATTTGATTTGACCAGACACCAGACAGGACATAGTATACCAAAAATCAGATCGACTTCATCTCGATGTGAAGAGAGTGGAGAAAGTTGAGACGCAGCAGCAGCATAGTGGACACAAGATGAGATGAAGAAGGGGAGCAGATGTAGGTGGTTCACACCACTCACACCACTATCTAGTGCAAGGAAGCTGCCTTCAAAATCAAGTTGAAAGGCTTCAATTGACAGGAGTTGATGAAAGATCACAGTTGACGTTCAAGTTGAACACGCAGAACGGAAACTGAACTGAAGGACGAAACTACAAAGGATATCTTCGCATCAGTGAGTCAGTGAGTCAATGAGTCAGTCAGTCAGGTGTCAGGACAAAATGGGAGACACCGAGCAACATCGGTGAAGGGACGTGCGTAGAAGAGCACTGGAAGTGTTTGAACGAGATGTGGAAATGAACCTGGATGACGGTGTTAGGAAGGAAGAAGCAGCAAGATAAGATAAGACAAGATGAGACAAGACAAGACAAGACAAGACAAGGAATGTATCTCGACGGACACACGGAAGGTGATGGGGGAGGGAGAGGAAGATGGTGATGGTGAAGATGAACTGTTACAGTGCAGTGCAGTGCAGGGATGAACAGTGAAAAGAGGAACTGGATACAACCTAACCTATAAAACAGTACACTGGACAAGGAAGTGAAGAAGAGTGCTCGCAAAGACAAAAGACACTTGTACGACACATTGGCAGGTAAAGCAGAACAGCCTGCTGGTGGTAAGAGAGACAGAGACCTGACAACATTATATCAAACAACCAGGTTACTTACTGTTTGCGTGGTCTGAGATCAACACAGATGAGACTGATGAGAGATAGTGAAGGAAAGCTAGTTAGCAAAGAGGAGAAACAAAGGAAGCGATGGACTGACCATTTCCAGAAGTTCTGGAATCTACCACCAGCAGCAGCATCACCACCACCACCAGCAACCGCAGAACTACAGGTGAACACAAACCCTCCGGCAAAATCCGAGGTCCTGAACGCAATAAGGCTACTGAAATCTGGGAAAGCAGCGGGACCAGATGGAATTCCTCCAGAATCACTGAAGACAAACGCAGGACCAACGGCGGACGTGTTCACACCACTATTGCAGAAAGTTTGGAAGGAAGGAAAGGTGCCTACTGATTGATTAGAAGAAGGGCTACCTTGTCAAACTGCCAAAGAAGGGAGACCTAAGCCTTCGCAGGGTACTGTCGCGGAATCATGCTGCTGTCCCTGTCCACCCCAAACAAAATATTAAGCCCCATCCTCCTAGAGGGACTAACGGATGAGCTGGATTCAAGATTACTACGGGAACAGGCTGGCTGGCTGTCTGACTTCGGGAAGAACAAATTATATGCGGACCAAATTGCAACGCGACACATCGTCATAAAACAGAGCGTAGAATGGGAGTGAACTCCCTTCCTTAACTTCATGGATTATGTAAAGGCCTTCTATCGAGGCGTTGACCGAGAGGTAATTTGGAAACGCTTCAAAACTACTGTCATAGCGCTACAAACCGTCGTCATCCTCACTCAGCAACTATATGAAGACACCACATGCGAAAAGGTCCACGATGGGAAGCTCAGTGACGCCTTTGAAGTGAAGAAAGGGGACAGGAGTAAGACAAGGCTGTCTACTATCACCCATGATCTTCCTGATTGTGGTCGGCTGGATTATGAAACAAACTTTGAGGAGCGAGAAGAGGGATATACGCTGACTGGACCGATGAAAAGACCCTAGAAGATTTGGATTTCACCGCCGATGATGATGAGCTATGTCTAGTGGCTTGCCGCACAAACTCGAAGGTCTACAGGCAAAAACCAACTAGTTGATTGAAGATGCAGTGAGGGCTTCCTTCAGGTGAATGTAGAGAAGACAGAGGTGATGAAGATACTCAACCAACCCCACCAACGACAACGAGCATCAGTCACCATCAATGGGAGCAACCTAAACGAAGTAGCCTCTTTCTCCCACCTTGGTAACATATTTCAGCTACAGGTGGCACAGATGAGGACTTTAAAGCAGCAAGACAAGACTTCATTAACCTGAAATCAGTGTGGAGATCTACTACATTCAGCATAAAGCGTGAACAACATCCAGATTTTCAACACTAATTCAATCAAGTAAGTCAGTGCTTCTATGTGATGGTTCAGAAACTTGGCGGCACGTCACGAATAGCATTTCCAACAAACTACAGATATACATCATCAACACCTGCCACCTACGCTCACTCAATACTGACACTGAAGATCAGATGGATTTCCAGAATAATAAGAACAAACAACAAGGAACTGTGGCTAGCTAGCTAGCTAGCTGGCTGGCTGGCTGGCAACGAACCATCCAAGAACCTGTCACCCAACGTGTATGCAGTTGAAGAAAATGGAGATTTGATGGGCATACATTGAGAAGGCCGATTTGGGAGATCATGCACCGTGCCAGGCTAGTGACCAGACCGTTGAGTGGAATCCTGAGGGGAAACGACGAGTTGGGCGTCCGAGGAGAGGCTAGGCGAGACGAGGGTGACATGTAGGAGATGGTGTGAGGAAGAAATGAAAGGTTGTTGGCATTCGTGGTGCCAGGTTGAAAAGACTGTAGAGAAGAGATTGAAGTGGAGGCTTGCTGCTGAAGCTCTATGTTCCACTAGGAACCCAAGAGACAAATGAATAAATAATAATCATAAGTGTGGGAGGAATATGAAATTGGTAACCGAGTCAAGAAGACGTTTACATTATTAAAAATTGAAACTCAAAAAGAGTTAACCAGGCTTATGAGCTGGAAAGTTTAAGAATCAGGAAGTGAATGAAAAAGTTGTTTTTGAATCCATAATTCTGATTTCAGTTTTTGCATTGCTAGAACTGCAGCAATACAAATGCTTCTTCACACTTTTTGAAGAATAGCACAGTGTTTTATAGATTATGACAAACAAATCTTTTGGAATTGTGTCCTCTGTACACTGAATTATGTATGATGCAGCTATTGACTGGTCTGTGCTGACCTTCACATAGTTATTCTAGATGTTAGCATTGATATTAGATAATCTATCTCTGCATATGGCCAATGAACCTTCAGAAAACAGGCAAACTGAAATATGCTCATAGAAACGGCTAGCAGTTTATCCTTCGGACACTTGTTCACCATTGAGTGACTAGTGTAGGTGATTTTCAGAATTTGTATAGATGATCCTTTTGACAGCTTTCATGAATCTGGCTTTTAGCACGTCATCTGCTGCATCTTCGCTGAATTCGAAGTTCAGAAGCAGCTTCTTCTTCTTCAAAGTCTTATGTAACTTATGCATTATATGTCGATTTTAAGTTTTTATCAATGGATCTTACTTATTGTGTTTTTGATGGACACTCATCTGAGAAACTGAATTTGTTCTAAACTGTCAGGAATATCTATCCTCTGGATTCAGTTTCTTTTACAGTTGACAAAACCTCATCTGTGGAACTTTGTAATCCATCTATTCACGTAGATTTTCAAGAAATGGATCTTTCGAGTGTCCAGTCATCTTTCCTTGTTAAAAATACGTCAGTGAATGATATTTTTGAGTGTGATTCCATTTCCATTGTAAAACTGGTCCAAGAGTGACATCTGTTGCTATACAACAGTAATTCATGCAAATTAAATTTCTTGCCACAAAAAATGAATGTAGAATTTAAATTTTATGATATCTAGGTTGAGTTTAGTTATTTTCACTTTGAATATGAAGATATTTTTATTTTCGTCTATCTGAGACAACCGTAGTTTGGCAGACTAGTATTTATACTGGGTGATGATTGAAGGTGAGATGAAAATCTGGGCCGTGGCAGGATTTTCATCTCGCCTTCAATCATCACCCAATATAAATATTTTTTGTTGATTTTAACTCACACTTATTCACGATTTCAAATATTTTCATGTTCCTTATGTTATCTTCATTGATATATATATATATATATATATATATATATATATATATATATATATATATATATATATATATATATATATATATATATATATGTCAATGATCACAAGCCACTAGGAATTATTGTTTGGAACATTATGTTGGGATTTTTTGCCATTAAATGTGCTCATTAACTGTATCTAAACGTGATTGTACAGCTTTTGAGAATGATATTGCCGAAAACCAATTTGTTCCCTGTTCTCTGTCAATGACTCAGTGGAAAAATAATAATAATTATTATTATTGAGTGTGGTTACTAGAAACAATTATGGAGACATGTGGTACACAAGCGTTTATTCCAGTCGTAAACAAATAAAACAAGCGTTCTGGTCACTCACGTCAGTAAGTTTACATCATTTTTGAACTGCGTAAATGATCAATAGATTATTAGTTAGACAGGATACAAGGGAATGAAACTCTTGTGCACTGATAAAGATGTTTAGCAATGACAGCGACAACCCTTGTTCAGAAATCAACTCACACTGAACATCCACAACCTGAGCTACAAATATTCATCACAATTTACAGGATGAAAGTATCTATAGAAGCACAATGCAAATGATTGTATGCTGGAAGACTAACTAGCATTCAGGCGAAAAAATGAAAAACATTGTTTAGTGCTCTACTTAAACAAGCATACTCACTTGTATTGCACTTTAAGTAGTTAGATTGTATAGATAGGACTATATCATTGAATATCATTCATACTCATATTTCAATTAACTTTCTACTATAAATCATGGTGTTTATTATGAAGTTTCAACTGGAGCTTTTTTTATTGTGTTCATCTTGCAAATGGGAAACGACCAGTTGAACGTCCAAGGGTGATATGGAGGAGATCGTGTGAGGAAAAAATGAAAGCGTCTAGGCAGTCAGGGAGTCAGGTTCAAAAGACTGCGGAGAGGAAAGTGAAATGACGACGTGCTACTGAAGCCCTATGTTCTACTAGGAACCCAAGGGACAAAAAAAAATAAAATAAAATCATCTTACATAGTATTCAATATTTTCTTCATAAATGCAGATACCTATTCACAGAGACTGGATAAGAGACGAGATTCTCTCATTCACATACTACAAACCCTTTCTTTCTTATGATGATGTAGCTTGGGTGATGACTAAGTCAAGCTATACGATGAGATAACCAACTGTGAATGTTAGTTTGGGTATCAGTTACTGTGGTGGTTCAATATCCAATGGACTATTCATAGAAATTAGAGTTCATAGACGCTAACTATACGTGAATCACTGATGAAATTGTCTCATGGGTCATACGAGTGAACCAGGCAGTTCCCCAATAGTATTTGATTTCCTACAGATGTTTGTTTGATTTCGACTTTTTATGAATATAAGTTTCACATTTATCCAGAAATTCTAGTTTATTATAATGAAATAAACATTTGGATTCAATCTGATTGCCGGAAGTTGGTTGATTCAAAGACAGTATTCATTACAGATTGATATCAGCTGGATAGTCAGTGAAAACCAAGATGTACTTCACCCAAGTTTCATCCTAGTTTACCATTTGTCTGTAGCGTCACACACTTCCCCAAAATCAATAGCCTAGGGTTTGACGACTTCGACATTGATGCTGACCTTGATAGTTTAACTGGACTCGCTAAGCTGAAGGCACCCGGTCGAGCATCCTCGCCATTTGGCACGCTGTCGTGTTACGTTGCACTGTTCGTACTCGACTATCTAGCCAGTTAGTTGGAACGCATCGGTATCTTGGCACAACCATCCAAATATACTATTCCATCCGACTACGCTATTGTGTTCTTCCTTAGTCTCGTATTCGTGGGTATATAACAAGTTCGAATAATTAGTGATTGGTCTTTGCGTCTGTCAAGTTCGCACCAAAATAAATCCTAAAGTCAGTAGTGAACGCGATCCAACCCACAGCTATAAGATCTTCACTATCTGAAGTTATCTTTTCCACACAGTGGTGTTTTGTATGACGTCAGTCTGCGATGAGATTAAATTCGAAGTAAAGCATATAATTTTGATGCTCCAGGTGTTCCTGTGCTACCGACTGATGTTAATGACAGTTTAGTTGTGTAAATAATAAGAATTTTTTGACTGATCAATAGTTATCTAGTTCATAAGAACAAGATTTCCTACAAAATTGATGTCTATCTATATTTTCAATGTTTATATCAGTTTAGTGGTTCACTTCTCCAGAGGTTAGGTGAGACAATTAAACTTTCCAAAGAAAAGGTGTTAATTACAAACTAAGAAAGGCTTTTCTGATGCTGTCAAATATTGACAAGACTATTGAAAAGAAAAAAAGGAAATAAATTTCTAATCATAGTTTTACAATAGCTGTACAAAGTGTGTGAAAATTAGGTTAGGATGTTTCATTTTAACAATTAAAATACTCATATGAAACTGGTTTATTTCACAAAGACTTAGGACTTTTTTTTGTTCAAATATTAGTGAAAACAAAAAGAAAAAAACCTTTAAATATTTTTCTCATCTTTGCAGGAGACATGTATCTATAATAAGAATTGACAGAATTTATGTCTGAATTGGTTTCAGTGTAGGAATTCACACCTTTATCCATAGGTGTGAATAATTTGCTTTCACTCTGTTATTATTTTGAATGACAGTATAAAGACATATTAACACTTATAGCCATTTGTAAGCAGATTGTATGGATTGAGTCTGTCGAGTGTAGTTGAACCAAAACAATTTATAATTCTTTTAATGAGTTCATTTAGCGACTTCATAGAGTTCAAGAAGTTTAAGCCACACATCCATTCAGTGATTTCTCAGCTGTATATTGGTAATTTTTTCTACATTTTGTCGGTAGTTAAAAAAACTTTTTCACAAGAGCGAAGATAAATGAATATTTACATAGCCTAGTTAAACAAATCATGGGAACAGAATAAATTCAGTAAGGAACAGGAAATGAAGTGATAAGGTGGTTTTAATGATGATGACTAAAAGTATCAAGAAAGGGGTTAGAAAAGTTTATTTTGAATACGCATTTTTCACTATGTAAGGTCTGCTTTCCTCATTTATTTTCACTTTGTTTTCAAACTTTTCATTTTACAATAGTATAAGACTTCGCATGAAAATTTACTAATTTTGACAGTTTCTGTGTTTTTTGAAACGTGTTGGAACTCAACCTGCAGGTACCTTCTCTTCCTTCCAAACCTCATGTAATAGTGGTATGAGCATATCCGCTGTTGTCTCTGAGTCTGTTCTCAGTGCTTCTAAAGGAATTCCATGTGGTCTTGCTGCTTCCTTGGATTTCAGCAACTTTATGGCATTCAGGACTTCACTTCTGCTTTTGTCGGAGGGCCTGTGTTCACTGGTAGTTCTGCGGTTGCTGAGTTGCAGGTGATGGTGATGATCGAAGTGGTTAGCCCATTGTTTCCCCTCTTTGCCAATGAGCTTTCCTTCACTATCTCTCATTGGTATCTCTTCCCTCCCAGACAGTAAGTAACCTGGTTGTTTGATATCATGTTGTCAGGTCTCTGTCTCTCCTACCAGATGCCTGTACTGCTTCAGCTGCCAATGTGTTGTAGAAGTGTCCTTTGTCTTTGCGAGCACTCTTCTTCACTTCTTTGTCCAGTGTTTCATACGTTGTACTCAGTTCTTCTCTTCGTTGTACATCCTTGCACTGGTTCATCTTCTGCTTCACCGTAAATCAGGTAGAAATCAGAATTAATTTTCAAAAGATATCTTCCAAGCTTTACCAGTTACTGTGAAGTAACTGATTCTGAGTGTGCTATTTGGTTATGATTGACCCTTATCGATAAACTTTGTAGTGTGGATATAATGAGGATTTTTAACATTATACTTGGCATCTGATTTCTGTCACAACAAGAAGTATCATTCGCATGCTGTTTACATTGCTGCGAATTTCAACAAAAAATCACTGCAAATAATTCCCACACAGTTCCTAACAGTAATTACCAACAATCACAATCGACATTAGGTACCCACTGGTTACTTTTCCACAGATAATCAAGCTGTCACTGTCATTTCTCACATCCCCATGTGGAGTCCAGTTACCTCGTTTCGTAATCACTCAAACTAGTGTAGTGAACACTCCACAGAAGATATCAATCACAATTCATACTAACCTTTCTCGACTCATCCACTTGTTCAGTCTTCTACTTTCTGTATTTTACCAGTGTCTTGATAGACAGACAGACAGACATACAACTGTCAGGCAGTGTATATCACGAATGTGTTGATAGGCTCAAACTTCAAGTTTGGAGAAGTTTCCCTAAGAATTCAACACGATACTTGTTGTCCATGTATGAATCAGAGGTCAGATTAAACTCTGACTTCCTTGTCAGTATATGTGTGATGGTGAAGTGTGTGATCACAATCCTGTCAGATATTCCTGTATGCATCACAACGACTGCAATCATGGCAAATAGGTATGCTCATTTATTTATCACTGAATTATGTGAGCTGCTTGAATCAGTGGTATTGTGTGAAGATGCTAGATTTGTTAGTTTGGTTTGGTGGTGAATAATTTGTGAATACGATGACTGTAACTGCTAATATGACATGTTACTATTACCAGTTGGTAAGTTGATGCAGTCTGATGAAAGAGATGTGGTGTGGGGAATTCCTCAAATATGCATTCTGTTACCAGTCTGAATGGAATTGAGAATGGTTCTGAACAGGCGAGGGAATTGCTGCATAGGGATTCCCAGAAAATTTACATTTTAGGATAATTTCTTGTTGAAAAGACGAACACCTGCTTAAGCAGAAAGACGTGTGGTAACAGCAGACTGGAAACGAAGCGTGTGTCAAACGTTTGATTTTGTTTGGTTGTAATTTGCTTGTTGATGACTTGCCTATCCTGAAATGAAAGACCCGCATTCCATAAGGTGTGGGTTTGATCAGGTGGATGCATGTGTACTCCAGTTTTTTGGCTAACGAACTGAGACTCGGAATTGGTACCGATCGATTCAAACACCAGAGGGCCATCCACTTGACTACGCATTAGGGGCATCATTTCATGTACACAAGATATCCCTTTTGATTTGTTGATTCCTGTAATGCCGAATAGATCGAGCTACAAAGTAAGTAATACGACGAAAAGTGTGCCTTATCATCTACTGCTAGAGACTACTATTCATAGAATCAAGATTACGTTGACTGGATTTCTGGTAGAGACGGACTAGTTTTTTCTGGAGTTAAGATCATCGTGGGAATTCCTTCGAAATTGTTTCAGCATTGAATAATCCCAACGCGTTACATGATGCAGAACTAATACTTCCGTTTTCCTTCACAACTTATAGTAAGCATTCATACCACAGTGTTGTTGACAAGTAACTATATGACATAAATAAGTTCCTCTCAAGCATTTATGAAAACAGATTGTGCTCTCCTGTAACATCACTATTCAGATCACAGTTTTTGATCTTCATTCTGTACTCTCTCAGCTTCGTTCGGAAGCAGGCTGTTTTAACCGAGTGGAATGAAAGCAGATATTCTGAGTTAATTACACCACGGCAGTCTAAATTGTTCTGTTCTACCAGTTCAGTCTCATTCGAATATCTTCATTCAAATCCATCTGAAAGCATAACCTTCCCATTCTCGAGAGCTACAAAGCTCACTTTCGTAGCTGAAAACTGAACAATCCTCATTTAGTGAATCGTTGTGAGAAAGCCTGGCTAAATCAGGGAGTGAGTGACCCAGTCAATCAGTATCGAAGAAACACACGAAGAAAGAGAGGATGGAATGCATTACGGAGGCTAAAAACAAAATGGTATTGAAGTAACTTTTCAAGAATATTAGGGATACTTTGCTGATACTCTCCAGCATGCATGAGTAAGAATGATAGTGGATACAGCCAACCCTTCTGTTGACGACCAAGCATACCACGAGTCTGCTGCACAATCGAACAAGTAAGTCAGTCAGTTGATAAAACAACAACGAATGTGTTCCACATCTTCAATGTCATCAAGTATGTCACCATACTCATAATGAGCTATTCATTATTGTTGTCTCAGAATATTTGGTTACGGTGTGCTCATATTTATCAGCGAGTGTCAGAATCTAGCTAACCGGAGGGCGTAGATCCAACATCAATGATTCTCACATCGTGAATACTTTCAACAACATATCGTACCGAAAAGTGTGAGATACAGCCAACTGATTCATTGTCCACCTCACCAGTTTCACTTCTGTACATGATTGTCAGCATTAAGGAGACTTATGTGAATGTGTGTTCTTCGGTCGGTTTGTCAAGCGAATTGTCACCCAGTTCAGGTAATTACTGAGACTTGTTGATGTGTTTCAGAAAGTAGGAGTCACGCGTCACCATCATCATCTTAGTTGTCGCTTCCATTGTAGTGACATTACTGTACACCATATTGACTGAAGAATGGTGAGGGTAATATTCTGCATGAAACCATCAGCCAGTTTCAATGCCAACTTCACTCTTTAAATTATGTTTCCTATTTTACAACACCTGTCTTGGAATTGGGCGTGTGGTAGCGAAGATTGCTTCTATCTGAACCATCTCGATGACTTAGATGAAAAGGTGTTATTCACTTCAATCCATTTCACCTGCTGCATATGTTTCACAGATATTTACCACATACTGAACTCTGGTTGCAACTAAGCCTAGAGAACAGTGGGAGAGATTTCCTGATGAAAAGTAAAAGCAGTTGGTCAAGATAAAATAATTCACCCTCTGAAAGTTAGTTACTCATCAACCTTCCTTCTCCATCCGTCTACTGGCATGAGCAGAATAAATAAGCACGCATGCACTTCCACATAACAACCAGAACAACGATTCACTTCACATCACGTTGTTTCAATACATATTGCTCTACATATACATAACATAACATAACTTCTATTTTTCCACCACTACATCAACATCATTCATCATCTCCTTCACATGAATACTTTCCTCACAGACAAATGTGTGATTGCGCAACCTTCATACACATGTCATTTTCCGTGACCCTAGTTCCGACAGCTGAAAGCTGGAATTCGTCTTTTCAGGTCTGATGAAATCACTCCTCATAGTAACAAATTCACTTGGTTACTGAAACAAGGAAATTAAGAATGATAAATGACAGGGTGAGAAAGTGAACAGGTCTAATGAAACACCACAAGTGTTTTCATTTCAATCCTCATTTGCAGACTAGTGCTTCTCGTTTATGTAGAATTAGATTTGTTGTGAAATGCAATTTGATGAAACTGTTTTGTGACTATTCACTGAGGAAATTCTGACCACAATGTAGTTAATACCAGCCATAGAGAACAATCAGATTTTGATTCTGACTTCTGCTTTCGGTAACTATGACTGTGGCTTTCGTCTTTTCACCCCTTTCTCTTTTGATACACTCATAGTTACTCCTTCGGAGTAGGTTGGATGCATGCCTCCTGCTCCGAACCATTTACTCCTTACCTTCTTTTTAGCTTAACAGTTGTAATAAGTTGCACGAAAAATCTTCTCAATTCACTGTTATGCATGAAAGTTGTATCCAGAAAATGCAGTTGGTCATCGAACTGTTTTATCTGATGATCTTATGAAAGGGGCACATGGACATTAACGGTAGTTGCACAGAGTGAATTAGGAAAATGATTCGATCGTATTTCAAATATATGCATTCCACATTGAATTGAGAGGCTTAAATTTTCACTTCACCTTCGATCATCATCCAGTATTAATACAAGTCTGCCAAACCACAGCTATCTCAGATAGTCAAACTGATAATCAATAGGATGCTTTCTCTTTCTAAATCAGGGAGATTTGGATGAGAAGTCGTGACTGAGCAGTCAGTGTGAGTACGACAAGGAGATAGAAACATGTGACGAATTTACATAGCAGTTGGGCAAAATCCTTAGGGGTTGAAGTGAAATAAAAATCTGGTCATTAGTCGTAGCTCAGTTTGTAGTACACCGGACCGGAAACCCAGTGGTTCGAATCCTACTGCGGTGGAAATTCCTATTTCACCTTCAGTTACTTATCTAGTATCAATACAAGTCTGTCAATCATGGCTATCTCAGATGGTTAAAAAGATGCTTTATTACTTATGGGTTCCGCTAACTCTCAGACATTACGTAGTTTGTATCTCCAGCCCCATCATACTGAAGTTAGTGCTGATGTCGCATAGAAAGATGATGAAAACCCCACGATTAAATAACCTAGCTCACAGAACACAATACAATTAAGATAAAGAATGCTTTGATCGTCTTTCTTTTTCAGCAATAGAGAGGAAATCCAGACTTAGTTTTTACAGCTTAACTACAATACAAAATGTCCTGGGAATGAAAGAAAACAAAAGAGTAATAAAGAGCTTGAAACAATCAGCTTTCGCACTATATGAATACTTATTTCGGTATTACTGATATATACTGAGGCACTGTACACAAATATAACACAGCAAAGGATTTGAGGGAAGGTCTGGTCAATGGCATTGATATTACGTTGAGCAACTTGAGAACGTGATTTCTCACTTACAGTGCTGAATATTCTGATGGAATGCATTCAAAATTTAATGTTTAAGGGCAATCAGAAAACAATATAGACATATTTTGTGTTTTACGGTAAAATGAACCCACAAAACCAAGAAATCCCAAACTCCACCAAAGTTTCAAACCTTCGAGGTTGTATGTATGCCTGGATGAGTGATTTTATCTGCTCGTTTTTCAATAAATCAACACAGAACTTGAATCACGCTCCAGTAACCGAAGCCTGGTAGCCATATACCATCACCAGCTATCACATAAAAGTTAGGTACTGCTCATTATCTCTTGCACGAAACTGCATATGGTTGTCGACTTACATTCGTCTCGACATCTGAAAGCATGAATCTATCTGCCCAAATGTGGCCAATTTTGTGCCATTTCACTGGCAATGCAGACTCTTACTTTTAATGTTCATTTCTGCGAACCATTTAGTAGGAGAGCAAACTATGCTGTAGTAGAAATACTTAGTAAGTATTCCGATGCATCACCAGTCAGACAAGCTAAGTCGGCAGGAATCAATCGACCACGTTAAGACAGTTCACCTTAGATTGTTAGACGATTTATCAACACAATCAATTTGTATTTTCGTGAGAAAAACATTCCAAGCATTGTCAAACTGCATTTTGTTAGTGTCTTTAATGGACAGAACTCTCGTCTGTGTACTCTATGGAATCTCTTGCAAGAATTTTAATCCCCATTAAGTCAAAGAAAAAAGGGAGACTTCGTAAACGAAGTCAAATAAAAGTGGAGGGTGAATATCCTTAGAGTAGACAGCTCATAGTAGGCTATAACGCAACCACGGATATTTACGTATAAAGCCTCCAGAAGAGCAATATATTTGCTTGATACCCTATTTAATGACGCTCGTAAGACCGTATGGGCTAATGCGTCAGATGCCATTTTCAGGTTAAATATGTCTAGTGTTGATGAGTATGCCTGTGCTCCAAGATCTGATCGGTTTATTCAAGAGAATGTCTTTGTTTTCACCGATGCAGAGATCCACCTAGGTGTCGGATTACTAAAGAACGTAGGAACTATCTTTATCGAGCTGACTCCTCTTGGGTTATTACGAAATTCCTCCTTTCTTGAGGACTGATCCAGTCAGCATTTACGACCAGTCAGAGTGACTGTCTGATAGGCCAGTTGATACCTCAGTCAGTAAAAACAATGAGTTTATGCTACCATTCTTTAATACCTTCAATGCTAGTCCATCACGATCCGATACCAGTCCTCATCTCAAGCTATTTAGCCGTCTTAACTTTTGCAAAAGCCAGAGGCCTAATATCAAAGTTTCATTCAGGGTGTCTGTTAAGTTGGATAACTGCAATCCAGTTATTGAGGTGTTTTGTCGATTGTCTCCTCTCCAATGGGATTACAGATATACCCTTCCTCATTATACTTTTACTAAATGCTACATTTTTGCGTTCCGTTAATAAAACCAAATGACTGTCTGTCGTTACCACCTACACAATTTTAATTTTCGCTGTACACTACTATTCACAATCAGTAGCGGGAAAATTCCCATTTAGACATTTAGTAAAACAAATTATGTGAAAATGCTGTATTAGTGTAGAGCCGTTGATGAGGAACTAATTGAAAAGAAATATTTCTTCGCTCACATTGTTTGTTTTATTCACAATCACTTTATATACTTATTTGCTGCAAATGTTCATAGACCTCGAAGCCTGGAGAAATACCTCCACTTGGATCCACTAATTTGGATGTTATTGATCCCCTGGTCCGTTGCTGCTACCTTCCGAGATCCAGGTTGAATATTTATCACTGTTTTCACAGCAAGCTGAATATGATTCCAGGCTTCTTGAGAATGAGAAGCATAATCATATCCTGTCGTATGTTGTCATTTAAAGGCAGTCTGAGTTTATTTAAGCGCATGCCAACATGCAGTCCCCATTCAAGCACGCACTTCAAAAGGGGTTGGCAATCTCTAGAGGTAAGTGATAGTGAAGTGGTCCAACCTCGAGTTGAGGTAAATGAAAGCCAATTTACACCCTGTCTCTCATTCGCTTCACCTAGAAATATTTGGCTGTCTAATGAAAGTTGAAACAGGCGGTCACCATTAACAGTCTGGTCACTTAGGGCTCTGACAGTATCACTGTCCGGATTGGTCTTGTTACTTATGCATTGGACCCAGCAGCTATAACATCCGAACGCTCAGCTCTTAGTAAAGACCGGCAAAGAATTCATCTTTTACTTAAACTTCAGTTAGTAAGAGTGTAGGAAGAGACTACAAAGAGAAAATGACTTGTGGCGTTAACCTTTTTAGTCTTTACTGTGCCACTTGGTTAAACGGTGGACAGACAGATTTCATCCAGGACCCAGTTGAGCAGCGTGCTCCCTACCCTAGAACTTAGGGTGACCATAAAGCTCTAATTATAACTGCTTTATGGTGGTAACACGTAGTATTTCTGCGAGTATCAGACTTCATTTTTGCTATCGTAATTGAAGCAAAGCGGTACCAGTAGCCTACAGGACAAGGAGCGTAGTATTCTAAGGATGACCTTCTCACTCGTTCTTTTAATAAAAACGGTATAAGTATGAGGTGCTGGTTATTCTAAGGAAGCACTTTACTACAGTCACACTTGCAGTGAAACTTTGCCCGCCTACCAAAGCGCAAGCTATTTAAGCTAGAACAGTTTTCCCACCATCTAAGAGACATTTCTGTTATGGTAAGAAAAAAAGGAACAAGCATTCCAGCTGGCGTGGCTCACTGTTTCATGCAAGCTTAAGCATCGTGCTAATGTAGTGGCTTTCGGTCGAATTCCAAATTCTTTAGCGTTATTCGTATCGATATTTGTATTCCTTACCGTAAAATTACCGTGATTTTAACGAAAATCGCAGCTCGGTTTGTCATATGTTTTATTCAGTTAGTACAGTCCATAGTACAACAGGTTTCAAGTCCCTAACAGATGACGTAGGATCGAGTGAACAGATATCCGTGAAGGAAATTTGAATGAATGATGAAAAAGTCAGTAGGAAGATTTTTTATATGAAAAAAGATTAAAAGTGATTATAAAAGTGTTTAAATAGTTTATTTAAGCGCATTGATAGATCAATATGGATCTATCATCCCCAACAGATATAATATTTTTTCCTCTGGGACTATACCGGGCGCACCAAACCTGTAATAAGCAACAGAATGGTAAACAGATTAAAAAAATACTAAGAAAACTAACGTGAAAATTTAATATTAAAAATGGATAGAGGTCAGCAGCGGAGTCCATGACCCATGTTTCGTCCAATTCGGGACTTGTCGGTTGGATATACCTGCATCTCAATGGGTGAGTGTTTCCACTGAGACTCGAACTCAGTGTCCATCGCTCTAAACGCCAAGTGATTATCCACTAGGCTAATATGTCCCTGTGCTTTGATTACTGCAATTCTTTTCAAAACATGATATTAACAGCTGGATTACTTTCGTTTTCATCACAGTATTGTACTTGGATTCTTATAACTTGTAGATATGAGAAGCTCAAAATGAGGTTTACTGATAATCGAAAACAACTGTTTTTTTTATCAACATACATTCATAAATGCCAAAAGTGTTGTCTTTGTCTTATTCGCGACAACCAAAAATCGACCACCCCTTTTATTAATTCTCAATATATCATTTTGTTTCGGTCAGGCTTGGCTATCAAAGTCAACTAAGCGCTCATTTTGAATTTGAAGACTGGGGACTTCTGTATATCAGTTTAAATAGTGGGAGTTGGAAATATCAGACTAAAAACAGATGCAATAGAACACGGACCTGTTAATATTTTCATATTTATTAGGAAGTTGATACACTGTTGGTAGACAGCCAATGATTTCGGAAAACAGAGAATGATTCCAGCTAACTTATAGGTGCCATTAATTTCTGTTTTGGTAATACTTTAGGTTTTCACGCTTGTACTGAATATAAATCTTTCAGAGAATAGAAATATTCCGGGAAACCTCGAAACTATGTTTTTTTGTCCCTGTTTAGTATTATTTAGCATTCAGTAATATAAACTCACCTGGTTAACTAGTTCACTAGTTACTAGCCGGTCACAAGCCCGGGTGAACAGGGAAGGTTGGGCAAACGGCTAGCAACCATACCCCGTAAAACAAATCTAACCGCTAAAGAAACTTCAAAGTACAAACAAAATATAATAAATAAAAACAAAATTATTCCTCACTGGAATCAGAGAGGCGAAATGACGCCAGTTGGTGAAAGCCTTCAGGAAGCCAATTACCCCATGTGTCTTATCTTCTCCCGATGAAAGCGAAAGTAAACGTGGGGACATGGAATGTCCGCACCATGTTTGAACCCAGCAAGGCAGCCCAGATTGCAAACGAGATGAAGAGGTATCACAGTGAAGTGCTAGGAATATGCGAAAGTAGATGGAATGGAAGTGGACTCTCCAAACTGTCAACTGGAGAATCAATAATCTACTCCGAAACTGTCACCCAGACGACAACCACGAGCACACTGAGGGAGTGGCTATCATGATGTCCCCCTCAACAGCATCGAAGGCTCTCTCTCATGCAGTGGGAACCAATCTCCTCCACGATCATGACAGCAAGATTCAACTCAAAAGGAAGGAAGGTCACAATCATACAATGCTACGCTTCGCACCTACAAATAATGCAGAGCAAGAGAAAAAGAAGGAATTCTACAGACAACTGCTATCAACACTGGACAAGACCCCATACCAGTTGGCGATATCCAAATTCTAATTGGTGGGGTGACATGAATGCCAAACTGCGAGGAGCGAACAACACAGGAAGAGAACAAACCATGGGTCGAGAAGCACTCTGCGAGGTGATGAACGAGAATGGAGAATTGTTTGCAGAATTCTGTGCATTCAACGATTTGGTGATTGGAGGTGAGGCAGTGTGTTCAAGCACAAGGATATCCACAAAGCCACATGGATTTCACCAGACACCAGATGGACACACTACACTAAAAATCAGATCGACTTCATCTCAATCTCAAAAAAGTGGAGACGCAGACAGCCTACTTGACACAAGGTCAAGAAGAGGAGCAGGTGTAGGTTCAGACCACTCACACCACTATCTAGTGCAAGGAACCTAACTTCTAAATCAAGTTAAAAGCCTTCAAGGAAGTTGGTGACAGACCACAGTTCAAGTACAACACTCGGAAACTGAAGGATGAAATTACAAAGGAAATTTTCACATCAGTCAGCCATCAAGACAAAATGGGAGATATCGAGCAACATCCCTGAAGAAACCTGTGTGGAAGAACACTGGAAGTCTTTGAAAGAGATGTGGAAAGAAACATGCACAACCGTATTAGGAAGGAAGAAGAAGGAAGATAAGGAATGGATCTCGATGGACACATGGAAGCTGATAGAGCAGGGAGAGGAGGATGCACAACGAGAAGCGGAACTGAGTACAATGTATTAAACACTACACTGGACAAAGAAGTGAAGAAGAGTGCACGCAAAGACAAAAGACACTTCTACGACACACTGGCAAGTGAAGCAGAACACGCTGCAGGTAGGAGAGACCTGACAACATTGTATCAAATAACCAGGTTACTATCTGGGAAGAAATCAACGCAGACGAAACCAATAAAAGATGATGACGGGAATTTAATTACGAAAGAAGAGAAATAAAGGAAACAATGGGCAGACCACTTCAAGGAGTTCTTGAATCGACCACCACCACCACCTGCACTTCGTCCAGAAATACCACCTGCAGCACAGTCACAGAACTATAAGTGAACATAAATCCTCCAACAAAAATGGAAGTCCTGAACGCCATAAAGCTACTGAAATGTGGGAAAGCAGCAGGACCAGATGGAATCCTGTCAGAAGCACTGAGAACAGACGCAGAGACAACAGCGGACATGCTCACACCACTATTGCAGAAGGTCTGGAAGGAAGGGAAGGTACCTGCTGATTGAGTGGAAGAAGGGTTACCTTGTCAAACTCCCGAAGAAGGGAGACCTCAGTGTTTGCAAGAACGGGCGCGGAATCACTCTCCTGTCCCTGTCCACCCCAAGCAAAATATTAAGCCGCACCATCCTGGAGAGGCTAAAGGATGCACTGCATTCTAAACTACGACCCGAACAGGTAGGCTGGATTCAGGAAGTACAAATCATGTGCAGACCAAATTGCAACGCTACACTTCGCATCATCAAAGAACACAGTTTAGAATGGCAGTCAACTCTCTACGTCAACTTCATCGACTTTGAAAAGGCCTTTGACAGCGTCGACCGACAAGTAATTTGGAAACTGCTTCAATACTACGGAATACCGCAAACATTCATCAATCTCATTCAACAACTATATGAAGACGCCACATGCCAGCCAAGTAATTCACAATGGGAAGCTCAGCTCAGTGATGCTTTTGAAATGAAGACAGGAGTGAAACAAGGCTGCTGCCTACTATCCCCCATGATATTCCTGATTGTGGTCGACTGGACTGGATCATGCAACAAACAGTGGGGAGCGAGAAGAGGGGGATACTCTGGCTGGACTACGGAAAAGAACCTAGAAGACTTGGATTTCGCCAATGATGACTTGTGTCTGATGTCACACAAACTTGAAGATCTACAGGCGAAAACTAACAAGTTGACAGAAGAGGCAGGGCAGCGAAGATGGGACCTCAAGTGAATATAGAGAAGACAGAGGTGAAGATACCCAACCAACACCACCACCACCAACAACAAACTCCAATCACTGTCAACGGGAGAAACTTGAAGGAAGTAGCCTCCTTCACCTATCTAGGAAGCACTGTCTCAACTACAGGTGGCACAGACGAGCATGTCAAAGTCAGAATCGGAAAAGCAAGAGAGGTGTTCATTAACCTGAAACCAGTGTGGAGATCTTCTGCACTCAGCATAGAGTGTGAACAAGATCCGGATTCTCAACACCAACCCAGTCAAGTCAGTGCTTCTGTATGGTTCAGAGACTTGGTGACGCGTTACGAAAGGGATTTCCAACAAACTACAGACATTCATCAACGACTGTCTACGCTGGCTCGTTACTGAAGATCAGATGGATTGCCAGAATAATAAGAATAAGCAGCAAGGAACTCTGGGAACGAACCAACCAAGAAGCTATCGCTCAACAAATATGCAGAAGGAAGTGGAGATGGATTGGATTGGATTGGACATACACTGAGAAGGCCGACTAGGGACATCACGAGTCAGGCCAGGCCGTCGAGTAGAACCCCGATGGGAAGCGACGAGTTGGGCGTTCTAGGTGAGGGTGACATGGAGGAGATGGTGCGAGGAGGAAATGAGAGCTTTTGGGCTGTCGTGGAGCCAGGTTCAAAAGATTTCAGAGGACGGAGCGCATTGGAGACGTTCTACTGAAGCCCTATGTTCCATTAGGAACCCAAGGGACAAATAATAAAAATTCAGTAATATAAAATGAGAGACATTTTCCTCATAATCTGAGTGTCTCATATAAACTCAGTTTCAATGATTAACTCTTAGTTGTTTGATGTATACGTTCAACAAATAAATAGTTGGGTGTCTTGAAGGGAGAAGTAAAATGAAGTAGAATAAAAGAGAATGAATACGAAATGAAATTAGACAACTTTTACATCAGTGATTTTCGAATATCGAAAAGTTGACAACTCGTCAAACACACGTTTTGTGTAAGGGCTGTTGACACTATTTAGCTTGCCAAACTTCGATAAGTGGAGCATGGTTTGAACCCAAGACCCATTGGTTGAAAGTCAAAAGCCCAGGCCAGTGAGCTAGAGTTCAGCCAGGATTTGGAACGTAACGACTGAAGATTATCCTACATGATATACAATTTTAATAATAGTAATAATGACAATAATAATAATAGCAAGTGTCTGCCAGTATACTTCTTAACTCCTCGTTTTAAATGACGAACTGGTCTATAGAGTATGCAATTTCTTATCTCAAAGTGATAAGAGGTAAATTCAAATTGTGCCGTCGTTTATTGTGTTTTATTAAAGTTATTAGGGGTTAACTCTTATCAGTCATGCTGTTTCAGGATTAGTAACCAAAGTATTAGAATCTTTCAGCGATGAAGTCTGAGTTTTCGTAGTGTTTTGTGTCTCAAGGAATAACAACAAAACACGTCTACTAGTGTGAAATAAACTTTCTATACCTTCAATTTAATTAAGTACGTTACACATACACTAGTAATAGACCGGTAGACTTTTAAAATCGAATCAAAATGCACTCAGCAACCTTATGCATATTCGTGTAGTAGGCAACGAGCCACACGCCTATTGCGAGATGGCTAATGATACTGCCTAGATGCCCAAGCCTCGGTAGAAGCAGCAATGTTCGAACTTGTGAGCTATCGGATGAAAACTAAACCAGTAACCCATAGCTCCGATAGACTCTATTTCCAAGTCACGTCTTACTGGTAGCAGTGAAACAGATCATGTGAGAACAGAGTAACACCAAAATTAATATGAGGTCCCAAAACATTCTTATGTGAATATAAAAATCTACACAAGAACTAGACCAACTATAAATAAGAAACTTGCCAAGTGTAGAGATTATTTCAGGAATGATATTCATAGGATATATTTCGATTTAAATAAACTAACTTCCCAGGCAAGCGATGACAACTAAATGTTTTTCCATAAATCACATGAATGTCTACTGTAACTTTTATTTTGCTCCACTAGCATTTAGAGAAACATTCACTTCAAGCAATTAAGTTTACCGTCACTACAAACGAAAAGGTCGGATTTTCTGTAATCAGATGAATGAGTAATGAACACCAATTTGCAAAAAAATGGCTTTTACTTATACATCTTGTGAGGTCTTTATATCATTTGGGTCAATAAACGTCAAGTAGCATGTACACCAATTGAAGAAAGTTAAGAAAGTCACTAACCTGATCTTCGTGTGCATTTAAACACTGTTTTTCTTCTTTTGATGCCAGATCCCATATGCGAACGGAACAGTCGGTTGATGCAGTAACTAAGTGCCGATTGTCTGGGGCAAAATCTACAGACATAACCCATCCTTTATGACCATTGAAGCTTGGTATGACTAGTCGACCATCACGTCTAAGAGAAAAAAAACAAGAGATAATGAAACAACCACTCGAAATAATTAATTTGTTTTCGGAAAGATTTAAGGAATTAGTCGTCCAACACCGTTTTGTTTTAGAAGATGAACTTGTAGTGGATACAAGAACACATAATAGACAATAGATAGTAGTCATTACTAAAAACTCACTAAATCCTAAATTATCCGTTTCATACATTCAAAAAAGTGTAATAAAGACAGTTTTTTAGTTACATAACCGAAAAATAAACATGTTATTGAGTCATTACGAAACCCATCTCTTTTACTTTAATAAGCAAGTTCCTAAAAAATAAATGAGTGAAAAAAGTTTTCTTACATCATCGATTTTACATCGGATAAATGAATACACTGATGTATAGTATAGTAAAATACTGCATCTGTTCAAATAGTTGTACTGTTTAACATTATAGAGGACATAACCAACAAGTGGAGTATAAATAACAGAAAAAAGTGAAGTAGAACATAAGTGAATAAGACGGTTCGTCTTCTACAATAAAGTGGAAACCAAGTGCATCTAACCGTCCCAACCACCAACTTTTAAAATCGTGCTGGCTTTATAGTTAGATGGCCTACATTTCCTTACATCGTTTTAAACAACAATAGAATAACACCATGTCTTGTTTAGGCTATTCTACTCATGCTTTAGTCAATAAAGTGAAAGGTATCCCCAATAATTTTATTCAGAGTATGTTTATAATCTGACCAAATGGTGTACCACTATTTACTTTGAAACTAAGACTAATCTCAGTTGGTCATTCAATAAAACCTTGTACATCTTCAGTTAAAGTAAAAGAGAAATAAAAGGACATAACTAGAGAAATATAAATAAATCAGTTAGAATTACATATCCAAAATGGAATAGTAAAGAAGAGTTATTGATTAAGTAGGGGGAAGATAGTTGTTAGGTTCTCGTGAGCCTTAATTATGAAGTGCAACTTAGTAATCACTTGGAAATTTATGAACTAGGTTGCAGATCACACTAATTAGATAAGGCTAAAATTTAAGTGTATTGAGAACAGTATGAAACTTTTGGTGCAGATAGTAAAACTACGGTTTTCCAGGAGTATTTCTACTGGCTAAGATTACTTATTCCGGCAGTGAAGTCACTTTTTTAAAAGACTACACTTGACTTTTTAGGAAGTATCTAAGAAATAAAGGACAAACTAATGACCTAAAGTTTTTCAACTCAGCCCAGTAAGGCCTATTAACCGATTCGATAGACGTTACGAACATTGAATACTCACAAATATGGTTTACAGTACAAATTCAAGTGATAAAAATTGTCGAGAAACTACGGTTGTCATTGATGATCAAAAGTAATAGCTACCGATTGCTGAGTGACTTAAAAAGACTAAGATGTTTAAGTAAAGAGGATTAATCTTTCAATTTTCTTAAAAGCAGAAATGAAGAATACGAAAACTGAATGAATTCAGAAATAAGATGAATAATTCAAGTGGTCGAATATATCAAATCTCTATAAATGGAACGGAACATGGTCAAAATAATAGAAAAGATGTTTAGGTCAGCAAAAACACTACCTTAACATTCGAATATACTTCACTTCCTTATGAAGTTAGTGCTGAGGATATCACCAAGCTTAGTGGTGAAACATTCACGGTAAAATAAAGCCAAGAGAACACCGAACCATATTCAACATGATAGAAATAGTTCAGCAGACACGATAACCATCCCTATGTGTATGACATTACATGAAAGAATATTTCTTTGAAAAAAAACTTACATGTCAAAAACCTTGATCTGTTTATCATCTGATGCTGAAGCTAGTAGATGTCCATCAGGTGAAAAAGAAACTGATCGTACAGGTGTAGCATGCCCATCTAAAAATTGAACATTCCCAGTTTTCAAGTCACAAATACTAACAAGTCCATTAATTGTGCCAGCAGCCAGTTTAGACCCATCAGAACTCTAGATTACGTAACGAAGATTCATGTGTGAAAAAAACAATATTGCGTAATTTGGTTGGCCCATATAGTACTGTATTGCATATTGAAAAGTGAGAACGTAATATAACTAAGAAAGACATGTTTAATGTATCATAAGTAAATTTTTAGTGCAAAGTTTACACACAAAAACAGAATACGTAGACTGACAACATGCCCTGATAACCAACGAAAAGAAATAAATATCTTATTCAAAATGTTATTACAGAATCAACGCCCAGAGCAATTCATAAAAGATAATATCAAGAAGAAATAAAAGTCAACAACAGGAGTTACCAAAAAGACAAGTATAAGAAGTCAGTGGTATGACCATACAAAAAAGGTACATCAGAGGCAATTCGAAGAAACCTTAGGAAGGCTAGTATTTTGACAACAGTTAAACCAATGAATTTGATAAGAAAATAAATTGAAGCAACTTAAAGATCCGGTTAAAAAATTGGACAAGAACAATGTAGTACATAAAATACCGTGTCCAAACTGCCCAATGAGTTATGTGTAGGACAAACATTAAGATCGTTGAAAACCAGATTAAATGAACAATAAAGATTGACCAAAAGTCAGTCCATAAAGGGACAAAAATACATAAATTTGGAAAAGTTTATCGATAGCAGTTCATGCATGAGACGAAAAACATAACATCGATTGCAACAACACTATCAACAAAAACAAATGGAAAGGAAGCTTAATAAACAGATTAACTAGCAATGAGCAGAGGCTATATAAGATACCAACGGGTTAATGTGTGAATAAATATTGCTAAAATATTCCAATTGTTTGTGTGATCACAGGTAGTAATTTTGTTCGAAATATTACTAAAATAAGAACTTATCATTGTGTGTAAACTTTGAGTTAAAAATTTATTTATAATACATTAATCCATTCCACAATGCACAAACTTTTCATTGACATCTATCTTTAAAGAAATATTTGTCAGCGCACTGATGCTTTGAAGAAAAAAACACTGCGGTAGAATATAATCCCATATTAGATTTTTTATATTTGATATCACACAGTATTATTTACCTATCTACACGTATCACCGTGTAATATGAAACCGAAGGAAGTAGTACACCTTAATAGTAAATAAAATCATCATCAATCAACTAAATTTTTTTGGGTTTCAAATAGAACATGGTGGTCTCACATGTTGAATAGATTGAAAGCGTGATCAGTCAACATAATGAGTAATGAATCTTAAGCTTGACAATTAATTCTTTTCGTCAACTTTCAGTCCATGAAAACTTGTGTGGTTCAATGTAGCGTGAAACAATTACCATATTATGAATTCTTTAATTTTTTACACACATTGTAACAATGTGCCCTCCTATTACATCGACGAGAGATAGCAGGTATAATAATGCTGTGTTTGATCAAAACTATTCTCTAAGCATTATTGAAACTTTCTATGAATAAAAAGTAAGTTTAATTAGACTGCGCTAAAGGAAGTGTTTAACTCAAAGAGGTAGTTAACTTATTATAGATTGAGGCAGGGTGGTGCTTACTGTATGTTTGTTTTACTTTGAAGAAAAATATCAAATGTAGTAGGGAAGAATTGTTCAAGATTATGAAATCAACAACAATGATGCCTTAGCAACAAGAGAGAAACATTTCCTAGAAAGATATCCAACTTGGGAAGGTCACCAGTGGACATTGTTAAGAAGAGGTGAGAAGAAAAGAATACACAGAACGTTACCATATTTTGATGCCTTACGTCTGACACATAAATCATTCCTCATAATTATCATTTTGGCATTACTTGTTAACCATTGTTGCGTTGCTGTTGGAAACGGTCATTGTAGAGTATCGTACTTACTTCTCAGCCTAAATGCCTTCGCTGAGTGTTTGTAATGCATTATATTGTGATTTTCAATTCAAATGTATAAATACGTGGAACACAACACATTCTGACAGATACTTGGATTATCAGTTTGTGCATTCTTTAACCACTAAAGTAACAGTTGCACGGAGTCCGATCAACAGGGTTAACCGTCTCGTTGCAGCGAAAGAGGGTAAAGAGCAAGAGTTGGAGTTAGTTTGCCATACACTGGAAGCAGAAAATTATTCCAAGGATTTTGTGAAAAGAATTTTTAAAAATGAAACTAAGGATGTGCCGAAACCCCTTCCAAAGAACTGGACAAACACAGTGATAAACTCATATTGTAAGGAGACCTCGGAACAAATAAGTTTCGTGCAACAAATACCCTACACTCTAACTTAATGAAAGTTAAGGATGTAGTATCTAAAGAAAATTAACAGAACTGTGTTTATGAAATCAAATGCGCAGATTGTACTGCAGTATATGTGGGGGAGACAGTCAGGCAGGTAAGTGAAAGAGTGAAGGAGCATAGGCTATGCCTAAAGCAGATTTCAAAAACCTGAGCAGACGTTAAGAAGGTAGGAAACAAACCGGTAATTGCGCTACACTCCATAGGAATGGGTCACTAGATTGGCTTTGACAGGACCAGAGTCCTACAAATAAGTTTTGGGTCATATCAAAAAATATTGATGGCCGAAGCCTTACATATGAGGGCGAATCCAGGCAGTTTGAACAGATGAGATGAAGTACACTTAACTGCATCTCAGCAATTAACAATTCATAGGCAGAAGGGGTGACTGTACCATTTACTTTCAACACCAGTCTCACCTTTATTATTTCTGCACCAGCAACAAAATACAATGTGGATTGATTTGATTCATTATTATTATCGTCGTCACCATCAATATCATTCATCTCCGCTCTATTCCGGCAAATCACTGGAAAATTCGTTATTGCTGTTCACGCCTATACACCCAGCGAACTGATATACATATCCACCGCATATGCCGAATTGTACTTATCAAAATCACCGAATGACTACAATGTTACCTTTGGTCTAATTGTCTCTTATTTACAATCAAGGAGAATGTGAATAGTATTAGACACACTCACACACACTAACAAGAGGCATACAATTTCATATTTTAGAGAGACAATGACTATACGAAGAGGACTGGACAAGGAGATTTAATACTCGTCTTTGGATCCATTAATATATCCTTGATATTTCAATTTTATTATTTCCTAGAAGAAGCTCGGACCAGACACTTCCGTGTGAAATGTCGGAATTATTTCATTTCAAGCATTGTGTGACTAATAGAAATCCGAGCTATATCTAGCGTCAATGAAGAAAGTAGTTGCGTATCTTCACTCTATCCATATTGTTTCTCGTGGGGCTTTCAATATTTTAATGGGGCATTTTCTAGTTGATGTTTCTGTAGCGATTCTGTTGAACCAGTAGAAGATAGTTGTAACGTCTAGAATTCCATGAAATCCACTAATTGTTAGTCTTCAGTACATATAGCCTTGCTAATTGCGGCTGTGGCTTATTGATTGGTCTAGGCACTTGACTTCCAACCACTGGGTTGAGGGTTCGCATCCAGCCCCACCGACCGATATTTTGGCATCTGTGATTTACGCAAATACAAAGTATGTGTGATGGCAACCATTTAGTCGGCACCCAAAATTTGCGATACTATTCAATGAAGTTTTGATGATATTTCATGTAAACCTTCCTCATTGTTTTAAATAAACAGTGGGATTAAATAGAGTCGCGTAACTTTTAATTCCATTTCAACTTTACCACCAATTATATTCCAGAAAGAGTTGTGGTGTATGGTCAATGTGAGAGCTGCCAATGAAATTTCGTATAATAATAATAATTGTTAATTTATTCCATGCTAAGAATTTTGTACTGTATCAAACATACGGTTTGGAATAAAGTTATTATTGATCAAAAAAATTGTTACTTAGAGGATTAACGAGTATGTGAACTATAATGTCATGCAATAAATTAATATAGGGCAAATCAAATCCCATCTAAGTATAAAGACGATAACAGACCTTAAGCATGGTATGAGCTTTTATAACATTGGAGGTGAACCGTTAGAAGTAGTCCAAATTTGTTAGTGGTGAAGATATCGCAGCCAAATTATCCACAGTGGACCATAATTAATGGAACAACATAACAAAGGGACTTACGTAAGCAAGGCTGTACACAAATTTTCCCTCTAACTGAATTGAACTTTCTTTTTCTGCAGTTTGTACATTGATCATATTAACACATCCTGTGTGACTTCCTGTAGCTAAGAAACGGGAGTCAGGTGAAAAGGCTACAGTCCATGTATCGGCTGGATCACCATCATAAGTTTTAGTTAGTGTTCCTGTTTCAAGATCCCATAATAAAATCTATTGAAAGATGAAAATGATAATTAACATATTACATAATTATTTTTCAAGATTTCTTTGCACCAGGACGCAAACAATATAACTAATAATAATGATAATAAATATTATAATTAGCTAAATGAAATAATGCGCTAATCTGAAAATGTCGAATGTAAAAAACAGCAGTTAGCAACATCGTATTTCACAGATATGGAACAGGAAATTAGAAAAGGATAAACGACAGATGGAAAATAAACTATGCAGGATTTTTGATGAAGATGAACAAAATTTATTGTGTAGTGATTCAGATTAACAGCTTTACTAGGTAACGAAATACGAACTTAAGTGATGAATTTATTTTGGTCCTAATAAAGGATATAAACTCGTTGTGCAAACAGACCAACTGAAATTATCCTTCATTTAGCTCTCAGATAAATGCATCAAACTTGGCTACTTATAACCTGAGAAAGCACATATTCAGAGCACAAAAAATTATGCCAAAAAAAAATAAAAAGACAACGTAAGGTCCACTCGCTTTCTTCTCATAAGTATTTAAAGATTAACAGATGACGTAAAGCTCAATATATCTCGAATGTAAGTAACAATAACAGGTGTGAAATAAATACTACATGGAAAGTACAAGTGCGTAATAACCCTAATTACACGTCTTTTTCACCATAATGTGACGAGAAACCACCAGGTTTCATGTTTAATTTGACCATTTACAATAAGCAAACAGACATTCATGGAGTTTTTGCTAGTTCATAGGTGTGATCTACCAGAACAGTACTAATAATTAAGCTTTCTCTTTTACATTATTCCAATTCGATATACTATATATTGGATGCTACTTATTAGAATATATAATAATCGTATGTAGTGCATGATCGGAAGATACAAGTGATAGTGATCAACTAGTGGAGGTTTAGGATGGAAGAAGACAATATCCAGCGAAATTTGAAGACAAGAATACTGTGTGCAGAGATAATGAAGAATTCTTGCAAGTGTTAGTTGATCGTAAAGTTTAGTATTTTTTACCGTCACTAACTGTAGTTTTTCAATGAAGTCTGGTTTAGAACCACATCAACTAAAAGTAGAGAATCTGTATTCATCAATCTAGGGATAAGAGCTAAACATTGAGCCTTTTCTCTTCACTTTTGTGTGAACACTTCTGCCGAATGGATCCTATAAATACTTCGTCAAATCCTCGTCTATCAACATTTCCCAGTGATTTCCTTGTAAACATTTTTCCTTGGCAAAAATATCAATCAATTTGACGATTCCTTCGTAATGTTATTTGTATCTATTTAGTATGCTTTCTTAGATATAGTTTCTCAAGATAAACACTACTGGTTTTAGGAATAATAAAAAAATCACACCTTGATCAACTTTTCGTCTACCAACCCTATATTTTAGTGACAAAATTTAGGACAAAAAGGAATACTAACTGACTTGGCTATCCAAACTGCTGGATGCTGCCAATGTGCCCGTAGAATTTATATCCACTGATATCACACCGAGTCTATGTCCTTCGAATCGATACAGAGATTTCAGCCGGTCATTCGTCCTTGAATAAGAATAAAACAGACGAGGAAGCAAATTAAAAGTTGATTCAGATGGTAGATATATAGATCGGAATATACTCAAACTACAGATCGATAGGCTTTGATAACTAACTAGAACTCGTCAGCTACAGTGATTATCATCTGATGACAAGTTCAAGCCAACGAAAAATATGAGAAAATTGCCTAAGTTGCTGTGATGATGAAGAACTCTAATCCTACTCCACCAACTGCGCAACAAGCGATGGGATAGCGATTTAGCGTTCCTAATTTAGATTTTGCTACCGAAATAACAGACGAAATTTCAATATACTATATTGATACTGGGTGACAATTGAAAGCGAGATGAAAATTTGGGCTGCGGCAGCATTCGAACCAGCGACTACCGGGTTTTCAGCTCTACCAACTGAGATTATTTTTGAGGTTATCGTTGTCAATGTTTCTTCAGTAATATGCCACTACAAACGTTACTGGTAAAGCCTCCAACGATCATCTAAGTGCGATTTCATTAAGGACGTCATATTTAGGAAAGAAATCAGTATTCCCTCCTTATTCAGTCTTTGGGCAGAGGCAATGACTCGTTATGGAATTCTAGACACAATATGGTTTTCTAGAATGAGTCGATTTATATACCTGAGTTTAAGAATATGTTGAATAACTGGGATTGTTTTAAAGGCTTTTATTGCAGTTTTTGTTCACCAATACCATTGCTATTAACATTCACAAAACTCGAAGAAAAACCAAGCCTGTAATAATTAGACGTAAGGCGACTACCATCTTAACAAGTAAACGAAAATCAAACAGGAAAAGAAGTGCTAAATAACAAACGAACTGGAAATGTATGGAATCAAGCCTAATGTTTGTAAGGTTTGCAGTCTGAGATGATGATTCCAACTAAGTGGGACGGAGTTGCGGGATTTTAGAGTAATTTTATTGAGAAACGAAAATACTGAAGTTAAAAGGAGCAATTTATGCAAAATCAATAACGGTGTTACGTATGTTAGCATATTAGCCATTTAGCACATACTGTAACTATTTAGGAAGTTAAAAATTGGAAGTGTTCATAATTTATTTCAAAATACAATTCTATAAAATTAAAATTGGAAAAATAAGAAATCCGACTCATGCATATACTACTAGTCAGATGTTTTAATATCGATTACATTATTGTTCTACTGGTCAACGTGCTGAAAATCAGCTTTAGATAACTGGGAACGAATTCTTATCGCTGAAACAAAATTTATGAGTAATACCCCCCTTGGATACATAAAACAAGTGGCAAATGGAATATATATATATATATATATATATATATATATATATATATATATATATATATATATATAACATAATTGTAGAATGTAACTAAGTTTTAAGTAACAGTGTGCTAAAACGCATGACTTTTTACAAATTACCAATACGAAAATCTAAAACTTTTCTCACAAATTACTTCATTCGCCGTACCAATCTTTCTATTTGAGGATTGAAGTAGATTTTGAACCCAACCTATCATTTACATATTATATGTCTATAAACATGTGATTGATTGCTCTCCAATTAATGAAGGCGACCTGCTTAAACCATAGAGTACCATAAATTTTTCCTCTGGATAAATTTCATCAAATTGCTTCCTTTCTATTTGTTTTAATTTCTTAAATATGTCTTCGAAATGCATCATGTACTCTTGTACATTTTAAAAATGTTTTCAAACTGTCGTTTGTTAAGCTGAAACGGAACATCGGAGTGACGTTATGAAGGATAGAAATGGATACATGCTTAAAAACAATTTTTTTTTACTGGCTGACTGAACTAACACCACAGTGATTGCATTCAATTTTGTATTTATTCCCAAGTGCGGAATAGACGCCAACGTAATACCAGCTATCGGTTTCAAACCATTGCCTTTAATTCTATTATTTTTAACTATTCAGACGTTCAGATGCAAAAATTATTTCTTTTAAAAATATTGTACGGAGAGTGTATTCACTGAAGTATTGCCAGCTGAAAATTCCATAGTGTATCACACACGCTATTTAGAATAAAGCGATTATTATATTATAAATACCACGTGCCTTACGTTCATAAAATAAGGTTCAGCTGGAGGGAGGAAAACAACAATTGGTTTCGATAGAAAGTGTGCTTATTGTTCGTTGACTTAATACTGATAAAATAACTGCAAACCAAATGGAACTGTTTGCCTAACCCTTAGGGACTTAGAAGAAGATTTATCAGTCTTATACATGCTTTCACACCATGTGAAGATTTATACCTAACATGTAAAGACTTATAACACTACTCGTTTCTGACAGGCTGAAGTAGGTGGTGTATTTGAATCGTAATACTAAAAATTGGTATTGTTATCTAGACAAGATGATACACTAATTTTTGGAGGAGGATTGTAAGGACTAACGACTAAACATGTTTGTTGCTTCACCTTATTTTTGTCATATTTACCACTTGTGATTATTGTCTTCAGTATTTGGGTTTAGATGAAAGTAGAATAATTGAGCAAGACCTAACTGTACTGAGGTGTTTCAGATGTTGGGAGTCAAGCCCTGCACCTAGGTTTTGTACTTTATGGTACTCATGGGCAAGACCTATCTGAAACCATGAAAAAACTTTTAATTTTTCGATGATTCAAATCTGCATCATTCATCACTTAAGCCAGAGAATTAACTACGGCTGACTTTCTGCAAGGCCGCATTACGTACACGAATTGGTCATTAGTAGATAACCAGTGTAACTATTTAATCTTTGGTGTTAACCATAGAGGTCCATCCATCAGGTTTATAATACAGTCACTAAAAAAATATCAGTGCTGAGCACTAGAAATCGGACAGTTACATCAGTTACTTACCAGTGACCAGCTTGTGTACTCTAAGTTTCATAAGATAGATACTGTTTTAGCAGACAAGAACTTGAAAATATGAACCTCAGATAAGTGTCAATAGTCATATGTTATTTACTCTAAAAGCCACTAATTGATAACATTACTCTATAGCTCGGTTCAAGAGCTTTTGACTGACTCCTTATCTATTTAGGTATGACTTATAGTTCGCAAGTAATTGCATGTTGAATGAAATCCATCATTGTGCGTTACCTCAGATTTTATGCCGTAAATAAGTTTTCTCATGTTTATAATTTATGGTGCATTGTGGTCTGGTAATTTGGCTTTATACACAGATGAATTAAACTGCCTGAAAAATACGGAAAATAAGCACCAAAATTCGTGTTTTGTACACAACTGAGGGCAGAGTTGCATGACTTAACATTGGTGTGTATTACGTATACGAGAATGGCAAGTATGTGGGAGACCAATCACGTGCAGGGTCAGTGTTAAGAGTGAATTGACAGAACCAAGTGCTTAAGACAGTTGGAACCAGACAAAGTCATACTGAATTGATGATACGGTTAACTCAGGAATATAACATATAAAAAGTTATTTATCACACGTAAGAAATAACTGTACATTATGAAAATGTAAAGGTTTTAAATGTCAACTTTGAATTCACTTGTGGACTAGAAAAATCACATACCATTCCCAAGCAATTAGACTATTATCCAAAGAACCAGTAATAATGTACTGCTTATTTCGGTATTGGTTTTCACCCCATGTACAACACCAAATCCCTTCCTTATGCGCTGTGGTAAAATAAACATAAGTTAAACCATGTGTATTGAAAACTAATTTAGAACAGTGCATTGTAAAAATTACAATAATCTACCTCCTGCCACACAACTAGAATAATAATCCATGCTTTGGAGTGCTCAGATAAACATTTGAACTGTAACTTCCACGACTCATCTCACCTTAAGAACAAAGATAAACGAGATACAATCAGAGGGAGAGTGGAAGTCAGAAATCCCATACAGACATGTATGCAAAGCAGTAGGCCGGATACGTGGTGTAAGAGCTCATAACACTACCAATGAACAAAATCCAGTGGCATCTGAACCTATGGACCAGTGGTTGGCGGTCACAGGTCCTACCAATAAGCAGAGATTCTATTAAGACTGAGTTGAGCACGTCATACCTGTCAACCGCTACTCAAGTTTAAGCATTTGTTGATAAAACGAGTCCTAGGTTCGGATTTCACTAAAGCTTCTGGAAGACAAACGAGGATATGAAACACAACTTGGTTGTAGTGTAGTTGTATGATCAACTTTTAGGAACGAATTAGGGTTATTTCGAGGATAAAGATAAATTCATCTTACCGTACACCAGTAGGAAGAGTACGTTGATTCCAGTGAACTAGTTAGCAGTCATTACTTAAAACTAGTTTTTGCTCTTCATCTATCAGGTGCAGAATTAACGTCCATTCTCAACATAGGTGGTGATACCATGAGAAAAGCTCGAAACTTAGTACCTAGGCACAAGTTAGAGTAAAACGAACGAAAGTGACTTGCTCTTAACATACAGTACCAAACTATGCTAGTTTCCATCACTACAACGTAATTCTGATGCAGCCACCTACTCTGTGTTCATGAGACACTCTCTAAGTTCAAGTGTTTAAAAGCCTTTAGTTGTCATTTATATGGAAATGATGTTTCGCAAGTACAACGGGAAGATTTTATCATTCGAATCACAGCATATTGCCATTCACTTAGGGAAGGAAATACGATACACGTGCTCAACAGCTACGTACAAGTTTATATACTAAGCCACAAGCTATTTCTGAGTTGGTAAGCAGGGCAGTCTTCGAACGTCCGACCCACTAGCTGAAAGTTGTTTAGAAACTACACGAACAGTTAAAAACCAGCCAGCGAACAAATCAACCACACTAGTTCTCATGCCTCATATACGCTTTGCTGATGACCTTCAAATGAGTTTCGTGTCCAGCCTTACCAATTAATGTCGATGGGAAAACTGGTGGGGATTACTTCATGATAAGAGGGAACAGAAAGAAATATGCCAGCTAATAACACTTAGAAACAAGATGCCATACGTGGAACTCAAAAGACTGTGCAACTTATCGGTCGACAAAACTGTCGAATATGACTGAGTCCGAAACAAAAACAAATACGTTTATAGTTTGATTCTAAACTAGAAGGAAAGACAATTTATGGGAAAAAAAGCTTTATAGTCCCTCGCTAAATGATCACTCAGTTACCGACCATTACTCATATATGCTTCCCCTATAAATTATGACACCTTTTCTCCAGAAAAAAACAAGTTTCGGCATCAAAAGCTTGTAGATATTTTACTCTAGGTAACTATGTTGTCAGAAATGGCTCAGAATACTTCTCAACGGCAAACCCATTACGAATTATTTTCTGCAACATGTACGGTAGATGACTACTGTCCTGTAGAAACTTATTTATAATGTCTTACACTTTCCTGAATGTGGACATATTTTTAGTGTTTCGACACCTTGGCACCTTATCAGTATTAGTTCAAGATTATCTGTAGTATACAGTAATACTCTTCAGTTAATGCCTTATTTAGAGGGGTTAAAAAGGAACTATAACTCGATGTACACAGCAACTGCTGTGCATTGATGTAATTAGTTGTTTCTCAGGAAATGGTTCCCGAAAGTTAGACAATAACCGAATCCTGGGAAAATCTAGACAGTACCAACTGAAAAGCGGAGAGTGATCATCATTCATCAACATAGGACCAGGCATTGCTGCGTAACGGTCCGAGTTGTCACAACTCATAAGTACATCTAGTAAAAAGGCAGTGAAGTGGAAGACGAAGAAAAGAAATTTCAGTCAGAAGAAATATCAAGTACTAAAAGAGAGAAAGGAAGAATGCGAAAATGGTAAGAGCGGAGAGTGAACATCACTACATTGAAACACAAATCTGCAAAAATCAACAAATATTCTGAAAAAAGCACACTGTCGAAAACACCTAAACCAATAACTTTCTAGAAATTTGCCAAAACTAAAAAGCGGTATATATATATATATATATATATATATATATATATATATATATATATATCAGATACTTACCTAGCTTATGTGTATACTTCGTTGAATACTGTGAAACAAAGTAAAATGTTAACAGTCGGAAATAAAACCAATAACAGAAGACTGAATTTTGAAAGACATTTATTGTGGTGAAGGTAAATAGTCACAGAGGAACACATGGGAAAGAGACAACGATCCAACCCTTATGTAATGCATCCATTTGCAAATGTGATAAGCTCTTCAGTGGAGAAATAGTTCAAGCTAGTCAGCGACGAGTTCGAAGACGAAATAATTTATGACTTGCAATTTGAATAACTATTGAAAGTAAAAAGTCATGGAGAACAGGGAACACTGTGGAAAGACAGGATAACTAAACCAAAAAATTGATGTGGAAGTTGAAATATATCACTGAAAAACTAAAGATTTTGAAGTGTTCAGTTTTTCTCAGAACTGTAAAGAAACAAATAAAGAGTCTAAAGCCTTTAGGATTCATTTTAAAAAATACTGAATGCGACCAAGTCTCATGTCTTAGCAGCAAACAGTGCCGTATTTTCTTAAAATATGAGTTATATTCTACCCTTTATTACGCAGGTATGGAGTGTGCATACAAGTTTCAGACCAAGGCTCAGTTAACATATTAACACTACGCAATTACTGTCATGTTCATAAATTACCTGTAACTAAGAGATTCTTGCTGTAGTAATAAGTATATTACTATCGCATACAAATTATTGTTGAAGGAAATGAAAGTACTCTGAAAGAGTTTAGAGCCTCCAAACTTTATATGATCCACTTATTAATTTTTCCAGGGATTGAACCTGGGAGCTGAGAATCGAAAAGCATCTTGATCACTAGGATATGCAAGTAATATAGGGGGCTTTTTCATTGACAGTTTAGGCGCTATTTCTGGTTTCATAAATAACAACTATAACTCAAGACTGCGTACGAGCATTTCTTCCCAAAATCAGCATAAAGGATGCTGTTTTTTTTAAGTAAATAGACAGATATTCACTACTGTGTTGTGATGGGAAATTTGTCAAGTTAGTTTTAAGACGCATTGATGAATGGAATGGTATAAATGAGTCTGCGTGTGTTACGATATTACGATACATTCTCGGTGTGCATGCAACTCTTCAGGGAATAGGTGGTGTTTGAAAAGACGCATAGCATTTTTCGGAGTGTACAAACTGTTAATATAGTATGGATATTTCAAAATAAACCTGCGAAGGGTAACAATATCATGATTCGCTTTGGATTTATCGATGAAAATTTACACATCTGATTTCCAACGGATATTACAATAGGAAACAAAACAAGTTGAACTTCGGAATGCACTTTCCGGAGACTGAAGACTCTACAGCACGTTGTGGTGATGCATTCATACTCTCTTGATACCGCCTGTTGCAACAACCAGCTACTGGTTGGTTTTCATATAACATGGAAGTAGGATGGTTAAGAAGAGCGTATGCAATTTTGGTAGTGAGTTACCCAGCCAGCCCGATAATCTAGAAAGAAGAGAGGAGACCAGTCGGTTAGTAAAAGAGTAAAAACAGTCTAAAGCCATTTTTACCAATTGGTTTCTTTTCAACGACTTTATTACTAAGTTAAATATTTGCAGTATTATTTATTACTTCAGTTAGTTGCACTTAAAATTGTCCGGCTGATATACAGGTAAAATATGATAGTCTCTTAATGATTCGACCTTTGGAACTAACTTCAATCTCTCCTACTCAACACCACATTCAAGATATGGGAAGAGGAATCAGATTCTCTTACTATCGTAAAATCGGTAGATTTCTGGAGATCACTGAAACTTTCAGTTGGTTGGTCTATGTCTAATCAAAATTCTCAAATTATCGCCGAAATATTTTCTCAAAAGAATCTAGTGAATACTTTTTTCAGTGGTGCGTTCTCAAGACTTGTCACGGAAAACGGAAGTGATTCCGATGTCACATTTTACTTATAAAAAGAAAGACTATTAATCTCTAACCTTGTGAGATTTTTCAAAGAATTAAGCAATTTAAATATCAGGTGAGATAGTAACTTCCACAATTCAAAACAGGTGAACTGCAGGTGATCCCGAGATGATGACCACAACTATGACAGAATGCGCGCGAGCCGCCTTTCTTATATTATCCGCTGGTAAGTTTCAAGTGGAAGGTGTGGAATAGGCAATAAATGAAACAGTTTTTCACTTATGGCACCACATGTAAGTGAAGTGACACAGTGGGTGTCTTGGATATTTTATGCCATTATCAAGTCTCCGCTTAGTCTTCTATGTTCCAGTAGATGCAGATCAAGGACCACCACTCTTGAATCTCACACTTTAGGCAAAAATCCTCCGAAAGGATTGGTTAGCAGCATGTGGCTGCCTCCTCGGTTTATTTTGTTTTTCTATACAAACAGGAAGAACAGCATAGTCCCAAACTCCAAGTGAGGTATCATTTCGGTCATCTTTAACGATCGTCCAAGTCTGTCTTTCGCATAAGCTGATCTGTAAGCAGTTGGTTTAGAATACTATATCAGGCAACGTCCATAGCCTCTACATTTAACTGATTACATATATATATATATGTATATATACAACGCTCAGTTCAAATAACGTTGTGTTCCGTTAATCTCCAGTCCAAAGGCAGTACTGTGGTGGTTATCACCGGAAAACAGCTTTCAACTATATCGTTACAGTGAACGCAATTCGCTTAGTGAACCAGACGTCACCATTTCTACTTATAAAGACGCAAACATCTTCCAAACTCGGAATTACTTCCTTTCCGTGATTTGTAGTCATCTGAACTATCCAACTGCTATAGTTCTTGGCTCTTTTCAAAGTTTATTCACCAAGAAACACCTTTATTGGTCTATACGTATACACTTAGAGTATTCCGTTAAAGTTACTCATAGAGTGAGGAAGACCGAGTATCAAGTCCCTGGGGGTAGGCTATCCCCCATTTGCTTCCTACTCCTTGTCCTTGATATTATTTATTTATTTTGCACCAATTAACCGTGACGCTACTGAAACCAGGTTACAAGCCGGTAGTCGGACAGAAACTGGCCTGTGAAGCGGACATAAGCATGATGAAGCCCACAGCTTATAGGATCCTAGTATCACTGTTACATCGGACAGAACATTTCTCAAGACCGGTAAACTCGTGAGGTCAGAGTTATAATGATTTGCTTCAAAACAACCCGTTAGAAAAAAACGAAAAACGGGAACAGCGCATATCCCAACAAGCAAGTATACCGATATACGCCACAGTCAACCTCAAACCATATAGCTGTGAACAAACAGCACACCTCTATCAACTGTGGTGTTCGCAATACACCGCTGTCCGAGGACTAAGAAATCCTCGTGTGCAAAATCTCTCTAAAACGGGATCACTGCAACCGTGATAACGGTATATCAGGCCAATACCGCAGCCTAAACTGGTTTGTATTCATGTAACCTTTGTTGCATGAAATATATTATTATTATTATTATTATTATTATTATTATGGCGAAGCGCCCATGTAAGTGGACATAGTATATATGTTCAAAACGCCAGTAATGCCACTGGCTAACTACGGAACCTGGTACAAACCAGGATATTGCCAAGTACTACCTCTGACACCACTTCCAAACCAACAGATCCACTCTTAGAAAGAGGGGAGCAATCTGACAAGGAGTTATGGGGTGAATGTCGGAAGAAGCTACGAGTAGAACCTGTTAAAGTCAGATTGTACCGGCTCTGTGGAGGCAGTAGGGAACCTCCAGATAGGCCACTACCTCTACTGGTGTCACGGGCGATAGCGAGGCAGTCGGAGGACACACTACTGCTGTCACAGGCTCCTGTGTCATAAGAGTGGGTCCTTGTAAGCCATCGGTAGGTAGAGAGGCGGGGAGAAAGTACGCACTCACTAGTCTGTACGCAGCTGCAACCATAGTTATGCGCAGAATACTTTGACTGGTGGTCACATCCACGAAGTACAGTCATCACTTCCATGATGTCGGGCAGGGAGAAGACCAGCCGCGGAAATGGGACTGGAAAATTTGCCTTCCAGCAGCTTAAGTAGATCACTAACATCTACTTGACCTCGGGGCATCTCTTCACGGTGGCTGCCAGCTGTCTGCTCCGACTCCAAGGCACTGCTGACAGAGACTCTTACACCATGACATGGTGTTGAGGATCAAATAGGAGGTGTTACATGATGCTATGGAAATGAAGTACGGTACACTACACCAGAAGATAGAAGGAAACCTCGAAGAACGCTACAGACGGTACTAGTTACAAAAGAACCATTCAGTGAACTAATGCTTCTAGATATAGTGACCCGAGCTTCCGTCACAGCAATACCAGGATGTCAGGAGGAACCAAAAAACGGAGACTTGTCAGTCCAGTAGGGACTAGCTGCCAGAATCCGATGCGACAGCTCACTAACCCCTTCATAGGTTCCGATGCCGCACTACACCAAGAATGTAGCTTCCTGAAATGCTTCTGCTGCGATATAAGAGGTCTCAGAAGTAAACCACTGGGGATAAGATAAGTGTGCTGTTATCCGCAAGCAAATATAATCTTGTTCATGAGGATATGGTTGTCATCACACATCTTTGACCAGGGAATACCTTGATCCAACAGGACCCTGCTCCGAAAGGAAGGGCAGTTTAAAGAAAGCGGGGCGGGGAGGGGGTGGCCACGGGCACTGACACGCACCTGGAAGTCAGGGAGGCGACCAATAATGTGTTTAGCCAATCACCAGACTCCTTATGGGGCTGTTCAACTATAACTCAAACAAAGTACTATTAGGAGTGGCATACAGGGCCCCCCTGTGCACAGCAGAGTATAAGGCATAATTGCTCGCTGTGATTTGAGCAACCGCCTTGGCAGCCTGTGGCCATGTAGTCCTCGCTAAAGACCCTAGCGCACCGGCGCTTGACCCGGGATGCGAAGTAGGCAGTAGGTATGAATCTTCTAAACAGGCTGTGGAACACATTTATAGCAGCAGGACTAATATAGAAAGTTTGGAGAAAACACCCGATGGGGACCACAGGAAAAGACATCGCAACTTGACCATGTCCTAACAGGCGATGATTTTTTGATAGAGGATATCTGTGTCAAACCCCCCAGACAAAAGCAATCGCACTTTGGTGACAGCCCCCCCCCCCGATAACCAAGGCAAAACTACCAATGGCTGAACCAGAAACATTCAGCTGTTGCCGAGAGGCAGATTGCCAGCTCATGAGCAGCAAACTTCTGAAGGCCGCATGGTCACAAGGATGGCACTCACTATCGATAGACGAACACCAGATAAATATCAAAGGTACCACCCGAGGCGCTATCGGTGAGAGTGCTCCGAAATTGATCAGACGATCACCTCTCAAGCGGTCTTGGGTTACTCGCGCAACCCGAAGACGAATGCAGAGGAAGAAGGCATGGTGTCGGCGGCATGCGTCACATAAGGAATCAGATTTTCTTAGCTACAAGCGGTGAAGCAAGTTATATAATATAAGAGCTTGTTGTGACAGGTACGCATTTTAGAGTAACCTGGCAGAGCAGCAAAGTTACACTCCGAAAAGCTTATGTCGGTCCACCTCCAGACAAAAACCGACGAATAAATGCTTAACCCTGATCCCAGGACCCACCAGAAAACCCCTGAATAGTGGTGAGACAGCGGAACTTTTGAGCGGCCGATTTGACGAGCAGCTGAAAACAGTAATGCACCCCCGAATATCCAGTAATTTAACTTAGTTCCAGGGCCGCAACACTGAGCTGATGAACGTAAAGACTCCGTCACACCAAGTGTTTGCGAAACTTTCAACACCGGGAACAGGGAAATCTCTAGCCTGTGATGGTACAAAACCGGTGGTACTACGGAATTGTGCCGAAATACTAAGTATACCCGTTCGCGCACTTGTTGGAAGCAAGCCAACTCCCTGGAGAATGGAAACGGGATATCCTTTCACTAATCTTTGAGGCAGGGGAGCGAAATTCCAGTGCGACCACAGACCAACAGCATTACTTCCCATGCAGTTCAAGATACTGGGAAGCTTGGTTGCAGATGCTGTTTGGCAATACCCAGGAGGAAACAATATTTCCCATCCCACGCAGAATGGCCTCAGAACCCGACAGTTATGCGTCGCAAACATGATAACCGCTTGGGGTGACTGAGCCACAGGGCGGAACAACAGACAACCAGCCCACGTTATCTTTCGGGACTTGGCTACAGCTTTCGACAGCGTCCTACACTGCACCATGCTGACTAAACCTGCAAAAAGTTGGCATTACTGGACGACGCCTAGTGCGGTCTACAGCACATCTGGAGGACAGAGAACCCTGTACCAAAGCAGACAAAATCCAGTCTACCCGAATGGGTGCAAGGATAAGGGTTTCTTATGTTGTAATCCCTGGGGAACTACCGTTTTTGCCATCCGTCAATGGCATTCACATTCGAATCCACTAATCTGTCCTCCTATTTGGTGACATCAAAACATGGGGGACAGCAGGTAGGGAAGAGGATCCCCCGACACCACTGCACACACGACTACAATCGCAGATGCGGAACCCTAAGCCTAGAACCACTTTGGATGAGACCACGCAAAATTGACCTGACAATCTCCTCAAATGAGCCACACGACTTCACTTTTACGACCAGTGATGAAATCTACCAGAAAAGGATTGATATGGGCTCACACCCTTCGATCTCCAAAGTGTGAATATGGATACTGAGGAATGGGAAATTTGCCCCGGACTTCAAAGGATTTTGGAATTTTCATTAAACTTCACTGCATCGGCTTTGTTCGCTTGATGATGATTTTGGTGAGATCTTCAGCAGATAATTTTTGTTCATTTTACTAATACTTGCGGAGCGAAGATCGCTGCGACTTGCTTCGTTTTAACTCTGTGACACGCAGCATGAAGAAGCCAGCGCGGTTCATTATGTGGCGTTGAGGAACCTTACCATTTGGACAAAAACGACCTCAACGTGGAGCCTTCCAAAACAATTTAGGATGCTTGGGGTTCTTCATGCATTCATGTAGTTATCTTCCATGAGTATGCAAAACGAGAAAGTAATTTTATTAGGCGGGCCAATAGTAAGCAGCGGCTTGACATTAAGTAAAACCATGCATTTAAAAGGCAGGTCTGAGTCTCATGTGCAAACCACAAGATCAAAAGTATCACGCACGGCAGCGGATGACGACCGTTTCTATAACAGTCAAAAACATTTCAGATGTTAATTCCGCAACTGAATAACTAGAAGATCCGAAAATGTCCGGAGCCGGAAGAGACTGTACACTATCTGCGATAGACAAACTGTAACAATCTTGGCCAGAACGCGCAAAAATAACTAGGCGGTCCCAACTAACGTGAATCTGACTAGTTCCTGCATTCCACTGTATAGCTTCCGAACTTCCGCGGGTGACGCACAGTCAAAGGTTGGATCAAAGTGTCAAAACACGGTCTGTAGCAAATCAGTGGTAGATTCGTAACAAAATCTGTGGTGCTATCAAGGCAACAACGAGTCATATCAACTTTACGAAAATACCTCAACAGTGCCATTGGGTTGTGACTTAGCAACTATACAGTCCAAACGTTCTCTGGCGCAAACACGCACTATGAGGTAAAGGCTGGTTAAACAAGTGCAATTGTTAAGTACCTGAGAGTCAGTAAGAATGTTCTCGACAAGTGGGGACCAAAAACTCCCTCTGCCAGGATCAACTCAACGAGTAAACGCTTCCAGTAGGCAGTCAAATCACAACACGACCGTAAGTTGGACCGAAACGAAATGTCGGGCGCAGGGAAACAACGTCGCGTTGTCAACGGTCCAGCATCACGCAATCGGAAAGTGAAACGTTCATGATAAGCCTCAGCCATAAAAAATCAAATACTGAGTGCAAAGTCAAAGAATACAGTCAAACAACCAAATAACATTGCACCGGCCAGGGTCAAAGGCACACCATCCATGACGAGGGTAAAAGTACTTAAATAAACGTCAATACTATCAGATAGGGTGATCAGAAGGGATTTTCAGATAATTTTTCCGTTACACCGACCACAAGGCTGTCACGGACAGTAGGCCCTGTAAGCCCACTTGACAGGTTCAAAATAATTTGTTGCTTCTGTGTGCTGGGGTTTGACAATGCAGACATTTGGCTCTCAGTCGTAACTTTCAGCGAGATTGTGAATCTTTGATGTGAAATGTTGCTAACATGCATGAATCATACAATCGCGGAACCATCACTGAGGTACGATAAGCAAACAGCCAGTGTATAAAAAGACGTTAGATTTGCAGGCCGCTAACGCACTGCATAAACTCCAGATTCGCATTCAAAAAGTAAAAGGTGAAGTGAAAAGTCTGCTATTCATAGCAAGAAAGATGAAGATTTAGCAACGCATTGTAGGGCATACGAGGTGAATAAGAGCTTAATTACCAGCACACTTTGTGAAGGATTCTGTATTACTACTATGGCCTCCACAATATGGCGTCTTTTTTGACTTCCTGTGTAACATGTGCGAGTGAATACGTAATTGAAGAGATGCAATCGTCTATAGGGAGTGGCGAGCATCAGATATCCAACAAAAATGCCGTTGCATGACACTGACAGCAGTTGGTAGTGAATTGTTCAAAGATTCAATAAGAGAACTTATCGCAGCCTAGTACGGTGTGAAGAAATGAGATGAATTTGGGAGTTATGATTCAAATTTGTCGGAACATTTGAAGTAGCGTAGTAGTTTGACTTGTACTGTTACTAAAAATGTTTCCGCATTTAGTAGCGTCCACTCTTGTCGACGGTGTGGTGATAATGTTTTATTGCTCGGAATATATCCATCTGTACACGAGTGAAGGGCAAGCATTCTAGCAAGACGTCTCTTTTCAATGATATTGCTCTCAGAGCTGTAAGTCGAAAATACACTCATTTTTTCGTGTTAGAAGTGGTCTTTCAAGCGTGACATGAAGACTATTGTTAATGTATGGGATATCAACAAATTTGAAAAAGGAAAACTATGACGAATAGTGAACACTAATCAAAATATGGTTGAACTTGTAAAAAGAATAGTAAGTTTGAATAAAATGTTTCATGACATGACGACATACCTGGAAACTTAAGTGTGACGAGGAAAGACATAGAATCAAGAAAGAATTCCAAATCACCTAGGGGTAACCAGTGTCAAAAAGAGGGAGGAGGTGATTTAAAGGACTGAAAATTAAGGACAGGAGAGGAAAGGTGGTTGAACAATCCTATTTCGCCTACGAAGTTCGGGTTCCTCCATACAGATAGCAAGCACGTCAGCGATCCCGCAAATACGAAGACGTGAAGCCTTTGAAGGGTTTCTTTTCACCTATAGATTATTTTGAACGAGGTTTTGGAGATAGAGTGATTGGTGTTCACGGCGTGTTCATCCACAATACTTAGTTATAATAATAGTATATATTTCATGAACCCCGCCTGGTTAACTAGTTTACTAGTTACTAGCCGGTCCTAAGCCCGGGTAAAGAGGGGAGGTTGGGCATAGGGCTAGCAACCCTACCCCGTAAAACAAATCTAACCGCTAAAGAAACTTCAAAGCACGAACAAAATATCAAAAATGAAAACAAACTTATTCCCCGCTGGAATCGGAGAGGCGAAATGACGCCAGTTGGTGAAAGCCTTCGGGAAGCCAATTGGCCGATGTGTCTTCTCTCGATGAAAGCGAAAGTAAACGTGGGTACATGGAATGTCCGCACCATGTTTGAACCCAGTAAGGCAGCCCAGATTGCAAGGGAGATGAGAAGGTATAACATCGAAGTGCTTGGGATTTGCGAAAGCAGATGGAATGGGAGTGGACTCTCCAAACTGTCAACTGGAGAATCAATAATCTACTCCGATGTTGTCACACACACGACAACCATGAGCACACTGAGTATTGGAGTGGCTATCATGATGTCCCCCTCAACAGCATCGAAGGCTCTCTCTCATGCAGTGGGAACCAATCTCCTCCAGGATCATGACAGCAAGATTCAACTCAAAGGAAGAAAGGTCACAATCATACAATGTTATGCACCTACAAATAATGCAGAGCAAGAGAAAAAGGGGGATTTCTACAGACAACTTCAATCAACACTGGACAAGACGTCAGTTGGCGATATCAAAATTCTAATGGGTGGGGTGACATGAATGCCAAACTGGGAGGGGACAACACGGGAAGAGAACTAACCATGGGTCGAGAGGCACTAGGTGAAATGAATGAGAATGGAGAATTGTTTGCAGAATTCTGCGCATTCAACGATTTGGTGATTGGAGGCAGTGTGTTCAGGCACAAAGATATCCACAAAGCGACATGGATTTCACCAGACCTAGGACACACTAAAAATCAAATCGACTTTATCTCAATCTCAAGAAAATGGAGACGCAGTCTACTTAACACAAGGTCAAGAAGAGGAGCAGATGTAGGTTCAGACCACTACCTAGTGCAAGGAACCTTCCAAATCAAGTTAAAAGCCTTCAAGGAAGCTGGTGATAGACCTCAACCCAAGTACAACACTCGGAAACTGAAGGATGAAACTACAAAGGAGATCTTCAAGGCAGCCATCAAGACAAAATGGGAGACATCGAGCAACATCCCTGAAGAAACCTGTGTGGAAGAACACTGGAAGTCTTTGAAAGCTATGTGGAAAGAGACCTGCACAACAGTATTAGGAAGGAAGAAGAAAGAAGACAAGGAATGGATCTCGACGGATACCTGGAAGCTGATAGAGCAGGGAGAGGAGGATGGTGAAGCAGAAGATAAACCAGTGCAAGGATGCTCAACGACAAGATGAACTGATTACAATGTATAAAACACTTCACAGGACGAAGAAGTGAAGAAGAGTGCACGCAAAGACACTTCTACGAAGCACTGGCAAGTGAAGCAGAACAGGCTGCAGGTAAGAGAGACCTGACGACATTGTATCAAATAACCAGGTTGCTATCAGGGAAGAGACCAACACAGATGAAACCAATAAAAGATGAAGAAGGAAATTTAATTACAAAAGAAGAGAAACAGAGGAAACGATGGACCCACCACTTCAAGAAGCTCTTGAATCGACCACCACCTGCACTTCGTCCAGAAATACCACCTGCAGCCGCTGAACTACAAGTGAACATTAATCCCCCAACGAAAATGGAAGTCCTGAACGCCATAAAGCTACTGAAATGCGGGAAAGCAGCAGGACCAGATGGAATACCGCCAGAAGCACTGAGAACAGATGCAGAGACAACAGCGGCCATGCTCACACCACTATTGCAGAAGGTGTGGAAGGAAGAGAAGGTACCTGACGATTGGAAGAAGGGTTACCTTGTCAAACTGCCGAAGAAGGGAGACCTCAGTGCTTGCAAGAACTGGCGCGGAATCACTCTCCTGTCCACCCCAAGTAAAATATTAAGCCGCATCATCCTGGAGAGGCTAAGGGATGCACTGGATTCAAAACTACGACCGGAACAGGCAGGCTTCAGGAAGTACAAATCATGTGCAGACCAAATTGCAACGCTTCGCATCATCATAGAACAGAGCATAGAATGGCAATCACCTCTCCACCTCAACTTCATCGACTTTGAGAAGGCCTTTGACAGCGTCGACCGAGAAGTAATTTGGAAACTGCTTCAATACTACGGAGTACCGCAAACCTTTATCCGCCTCATTCAACAACTATATGAAGATGCCACATGCCAAGTAATCCACAATGGGAAGCTCAGTGATGCCTTTGAAGTGAAGACAGGAGTGAAACAAGGTTGCCTACTATCCCCCATGATATTCCTGATTGTGGTGGACTGGATCATGCAGCAAACAGTAGGCAGCGAGAAGAGGGGGATACACTGGACGACGGAAAAGAACCTAGAAGACTTGGATTTCGCCGATGACTTATGCCTAATGTCACATAAACTTGAAGATCTGCAGGCAAAAACTAACAAGTTGATAGAAGAGGCAGCGAAGACGGGACTTCAGGTGAATATAGAGAAGACAGAAGTGATGAAGATACCGCACCACCAACTCCAACAACAACAACAAACTCCAATCACCGTCAACGGGAGAAACTTAAAGGAAGTAACTTCCTTCACTTATCTAGGAAGCACTGTTTCAACTACAGGCGGGACGGATGAGGACGTCAAAGTCAGAATCGGAAAAGCAAGACAGGCATTCATTAGCCTGAAACCAGTGTGGAGATCTGCACTCAGCATGCGGAACAAGATACGGATTTTCAACACCAACGTCAAGTCAGTGCTCTTGTATGGTTCAGAGACTTGGCGCGTCACGAAAGGTATTTCCAATAAACTACAGACATTCATCAACAACTGCTTACGCTCGCTGCTGAAGATCAGATGGCCAGAAAAAATAAGCAACTAGGAACTCTGGGAACGAACCAACCAAGAACCTATCACGTAACAAATATGCAGGAAGAAGTGGAGATGGATTGGCCATGCACTGAGAAGGCCGACTGAGGACATCACGCGTCAGGCCCTCGAGTGGAATCCCCATAGGGAGCGACGAGTTGGACGTCCAAGGGTGACATGGAGGAGGTCATGCGAGGAGGAAATGAGAGGTTGTGGGCTGTCGTGGGACCAGGTTCAAAAGATCTCAGAGAACAGAGGTCACTGGAGGCGTGCTACTGAAGCCCTATGTTCCACTAGGAACCCAAGGGACTAATAATAAAAATAAATAATAATATATTTCATGCAACATAGGTTACATGGACACAAACCAGTTTACAGATTTGATCATTTTGGTAATGAGAGATGACTAGTATATACAGTATGAAGCCGTACACTAAACACCGTTATTCATGGCATATAAGAAATGTATTGAAGCAAGCCCGGATGGAAATTAGGAATTATTCGGTTACTGTTCGAATCTTCCAGTATTCTTGGAGTTGGTGAAGGCATTACAGTCATGACCTTGAGGTGTGCGCGTTCGTCATAAGGTTTTGATAGCAAAGCGCACACTGACAAATGCGATTTCAAGGATTCCATTTGAATGCAGGATTGGTTAGGTAAACCTGAAAAATGAATGACAAAAGCGAGGAGCAGGCGAAATTTGTAACAGGAGCACAAAAATACGCAGGAGTAGATCGACCATGATACATCTGGGTGAGTTTGTACTGACTGTTAAACTTACTTGAGGAAGTGTCCAGAACCAACTGTTTAGAGGTAAGCTTAGGTGGAAGAAGATGAATGTGCGCACGACAGTAATGAAAGTCAGTCTGAAGCTGAAGATATCACTACGAAATAGAAAGATTAGAGGATATTTGACCAGGTATTAACTTGTTATATACCTATGTACAAGCGCATGATGAAGTTATAAACATTTAGGTGAAATTCGTGGTTTTTTTTGTTCTTCGGACCACCACCCTTTATCTGGTCACGAGGGGGATGATCATGGTGCTGCCTGTTGAGTATTACCTCATCGGGGCTACCGAAACTATGTTGGTGCAGAGTACTTAGATGTAAGTACTGATGACAAAGGGCAAATAATAAAGAGTTGCATGCTATGAAAATGCACCGACAGACAGTTCTTTTATCTTTTCGGAGTAGAGAGATTACTTTAAGGGGCGATTTGTAGGAAATAGGTGTTAAGTCGTGAGATCAGTTAGGTTATGAAGAAATGTAGGCTACATTAGAGTAGCTACCAAGTTAACTGTTGCATATCGTATCGCACTCTGCTTCCTGTTCACTGTTGGTCATTTTTTTAAAGAAATTAGATTTTGACTCAACTAATGCGTTTAGTTTTCGGCATTGTATACTTTTGTCATTGCTGTTAGTCTCCCTTGAGTCTAGGTAGCAGTAGCACCACTGGACATGGTATTACCGTTTGTGGTTTGGCCGTCAACGAATTGATGAGATTCGTTAGATAGGAGAAATTCACTAGGTAATCGTTGAAACTGGCCGAGAAATCGACATGCTCTTACAGGAGCGGGAAGTTTATTCCACAGCATACTGTATTGCGTTGTGAAAAACCTACACTGGAGTTTTGAGCGACACTTATTTATTGCGATGGTGTACTCGCTATCACGCAGATTATTTGCCTGTGTTGATTTGAAAGTGATGACACATTTCGTTTCAGAGTTTCCAAATAAAAGACGTAAAAGAAAGGTTGGGTTGGGTTTTGGGCGTCTCAGCCAGAGTGATTCTAGTTCCTGTTTTTTGCATCTTACTTTGTATGCAAGTACTTCGTTTTGTATTAGTAGGCGCCGCGTAAAGTTTCACTGAATGTTCTCTACTCGAATTCTGTCCGATACTTCCATGTTACCGCAGATAACCGTGCAATACCCCAGTATTGGGTGAACCATAACCGTGTACAGTATAATTTTTGCGCCAGGTATGTGTGTTTCTGCGTAGGGGACCAATGAGTCTTCTGCCTTTGGAGACCATTGAACCTGCTTACTGCGTAAAAGCCAAACTTCTGGAGTAAGTAACTTCGAGGTCTTTCACAGTGTTGTATATCTGCAGTGCGGTGCCACCCAAGTGTAGTGTTACCTTTGAATGGGATTTGTTGAAATGGAGGATGCCACTCCCGTTTGGGCTTAGAGGGAACTGCTGAGTCACGCTCCATGTGAATATTCTCTTCAGATCCTTTTGTATCTGAGAGAAACCCTGTGGTAGTGCTGCAGGAGAAAAGCTGTGGACTATCTTCAGGTCGTCTTCGATAAGGTATGTCATTTCGGATAACACTGCAGATATTGTTTACATAGATTGGGAAAAGTATCGGTTCCAGCACACTACCCTGGATGACCCCACTTTATATATGTCTAGGGACAGAGTAGCAGTTACTGAATTTTCCTACTTGGAAGAGACCGTCTGAAGATGTTCTAAGCTAGGACAGTAACGGGTCTTGGAAACCATATGATTGCAACTTAGTGACCGGGCGTTTGTGAGGCACCTTATCGAATGCTCGCTTGAAGTCTAAGAAAAGGGTAGTTACAAATAGGCCTTGGTCACGCTTGCTTGTAACGTTTCTAGATAGTCAAGATAGCTTGTAGTGCATGACCGGCCTTTCAAGAATCCATGTTGTGCTGGTGAGAGTAGTTGGTTTGTCGTCATGTAGTCGACAACTGCCTTCACAATCACCTTTTCCATAGTCCTGGATACTACTGACGTGATGTTTATAGGTCGGTAGTTTTCTATATTAGATGTTGGTCCACATTTATGCTTGGGACATATGTATGATAGTTTCCAGTTCTCAGGGTAATTGCCACTGGAGAGGGACGTATTAAAGAGCTTCAAGAGAATCAGCGGTATATCTTCGCCACCTCTTTTTAACAAGATGGTTGGAATTCCATCAGGCCCCCACTGTATGAGGTTCGAAGTGATGCTATAGCTAGAGAAATGTTTTGTTTAGTGAAGAGCACTGTACTTATGGAGTGAGTTGGTGTTGACGGTGCACCAATGACTTTATTTCGTCCTCTTGTGTAAAGCAGCTAGCAAACTGGTAACCGAACAGCTCGCTGATTTGTAGTGGGTCGTCGTAGACGATGCCGTTGTCTATGATTAAACTAGGGGCACTATTTCTGGAGCTGCTTGTCCAGGTTTTCATCAGTCCCACTGGTTCTTCTGTGTTACTAGTTTTACTACATTGGATGCTTTCTTGTTTAACGGCTTTTAGTGCTCTTTCTACCCTGAATGTGTCTTATGTGTCTTTGAGCGTGACAAGCGATGAAAAGTCATTCGACTTACAGTACTCTCTGGCACGATTTCTCAAGCGGTTGCGTACTTTCGTAGGTATATGGTCAACCCTGGTTTTCTTAATTTCTCTTTGGAGCGGTGGAGCAATATAGTCCTGAGCTGCGCCTATATATTTATAAAATAGATCACGGAGTTCTTTGGCTGAACTGTTGGTAAAGTAGGGGCTCCAATCTAGGCAGCGGAGAAACGATTGCAGCTCGTCCCATCTGGCATACTTGTAGTTTCTAGTTAGTACTGTTCCTGACTTTTGGGCTAATCTTGTGCTGGATATGCTGAAGTATCCATATACTTCCTTGTGATCGCCACTCAGAAGTTATGTGCCTGCTTGGAGTTTTGTGGTAGTGGTTCCGTTCATGAAGACTAGGTCCAGGACACTATTGTACCTGGTAGTGTGTTTCAAGTGTTGCCAACCCTCTCTTTCAAGAATGCTTGAGTTTATCAAAGCTCTGTGGATAGCTGAACGGTCGCCACGCTATATCTGGCATGTCAAAGTCACCACATGTAATTTTCGCTGTGTGTGGTAGTGTTGCCACACGAGCAAACACGCTTGTTAGCTCGTCGTCGTATTAAACTGAGGAGGAAGGGGACCGGTAAACGCACCCTATTAGAGGGAAGTGGAGCGAGTAAGTTTGGCGACAATCCATACTGAGTCGTCAATCTCGTTTAGCTCAGATGTTGGGTACTGCGCAGCAGTGATGTTGGGCTTTATGTAGGTAATGCACCCTCCTCCCATACTGTGTAGCCAGTCCCTCCTGAACAAAGAATAGTTGTCGATGGAGATCTCTGCATCACAAATATCAGAGGTACACCGTGTTTCTGTAACCATTATCACGGACGGATCACTTACCAGAGATAGCAGCATAATCTCTTTCATTTTGTTGCGTATAGAGCGGGCGTCAATCGGGCAAAACGAGGGCTGGTTAGGAGTACGAAGGTGTTTGGATATATCTCAAAAAAGTCAGCATTTCTGTACATTTCTTGTGGGTCTTTTGCGTACACCATGCTAGCGATGTCATGACCTTTCGTACAGGGCGACGATTCAGTACTGTTTACCTCGGAAGGGGCGAGGTATCGCCACATTGTGATTGGTATGGAGACTGTTGATCAGGGTAGTGAGCAGATGACCCGACAGCATCCGGATCACCTGCATTACTGATGGCGTTGCTGTGGTAGGCTGTCCGAAAAAACCCTGTTCATAAGAAGGGGGAACTGATAGGTTGTGTGGCACACCCATCCGCTGGTTGTCTTGTGCATTATGGTCACAGCCAAACTCATATTCACCAAGATTTTCTTCAGGGGATCCTTCGTAAGTTTGTCCTTGTGTGGCGTGTGACCCACGCTTTCCGGCGTATGGGCGAGGCGGAGAGCACAGTCGGTGACTACCATTCAGCTCCCTGTCCAATAACTGTGACTGTTGGGTGGTATGGCCGTGGTGTGTGTCTGCTGGTGACCACGGAAGTGTTAAGAAGTGTGGATCACCTGGAAAGCAGTTATTCGACTTGGTCACAGGATGACCTGAGAAATAACGTTCGGCATTTTCTTCAGTGTGGCTTTGCGAGGGTGCAATGGTCTTTCGGCCATTCGTGTTGCTTTTTCATCTATAGGCTTGGCTGCTTAATTGCCTTTTCGGCAGTTTATTTAACCTGGGTGGGTGCATAGTGAGGTTCGTATAAGAGTGTCTAGTGCTATCTGTACTCTCTGTCGTCTGCCCATTTGATGCATATAGGTTATGCACTGGCTGAAGTGGAGGTAGATTAGACTGTTTACGTGCTGGGCTTTGGGATGGCCCTATGGTAGCAGGGTGCTTGTGGCTGGTGCTGGGTATGTTTATAGGCTGAGTGACACCTAGTGACGACATAATAATGTCTTCAGTATTTTGGTGGATCGATAGCATAGCACTTGGTTTGGGAGTGACCTGTGTGGCGGGGTGAGATGGGGACTGGCTTTCCACTTCTGCAGGCAGTGAGATCACTTCTGCTAGATAGTGTGCCTGCTTTCTAGTGCAGTTCATCGATTTGTCCAAGCCTACCGCCGTGTCATTGGCTCCACTACGTCTGTGTGTGAGTAGGCTAATTTATGGGCTTTGGCGTTCCTCATTCCATTGTGTTGCTACAGTAACCAGTTCGCTAATAGATTGTGTTGTTGTTTTGGGTACCAGAGCTTGACTAGAATTTGCAGCTTTTGGTTTTTTGTGCGGCTACGTCCTTGACAAGGTGTTAAGTCCTGTGAAAATGTTACACTTTTGTATAGTGTGGGTACACCAATAAGTTGCTCGGGCGATAGAAAGTGTCTGGCGTTGTAAGAGCTACCAAATTTGAATAACAAGGGGCAGGTATATTTCCCCAACTTCTTGCGAAGACGCGTAACTTGGCATCCTGCAGAAAATATGTTACAAGCCTGTAGACATAAGGCTTTAACTTGTTTGATGGGCTCGCGGTCTGGTATGTTGTATGCTAATACATTATTCGAGGACATAATCCTTTTATTAGCCTCTGCAGCAATGGAATCTAGGACACTCTCTGTTTTCAATAGGTTTTCAGTACTGGCTTCTAGATTAGGCTGACAAAGATGCAGCGGTGGCAGAACGGCTTCACGCTTAGCGTTCATGTCTTGCAGTGACTTCTGAAGGGTTATCAAGTTTTCCCTGCTTTTACGCGAAGTGTTATATAGCTCCGGTATGGGATCGACTACCTTAATTTAAGGACCTCTTTTGGGGCTTGGCGTCGAACTACTTGGTGAAAGTGCTCTTTTAGTTGAGGCGCTAGGATTAGGTTTGCGTGTATGTACAGCACATATACATTTGTTAGGCTGGACCATGGTGGGGCAGTGGTAGTTACACGTTTATTGGGTTCGTCAGTACCGAAGAACAAGTAAAATAACCAGCAGTCACAGACGGTTCACCAACGACTTATGTATCAAATATGACGGTTATCAGTAAGTGTTTCTTTACACTTCAGGTAAAGTATATTGCGAAACTATTATGTCTCGAAGCTAATAGCGTCAGTTCGCAGCTAAAATAAGTGGTACACACAAATAACTTTTCTTTAAGTTAGTCTTCTTTTTGGTTTCCCTATTTTCTCAGCAGTGGTTTCTTGGGTCCCGCTGTGTACATCAAAATGGGTGTCCCCTGAAGGTGATACCCTTTAACGTTCCATAAGAGGGATTTGATGTTCAGAAAGTTGAGTTTCTGAGGAAGGTAGATCTATGAAACCGCCAAAATTACGGATATAAAATACCACGGTATTCAGGGGCAACGTAGCGTAACTTTCGGTGCTCAAAAGTACTAAATCGAGCGATTGGTAATGTTAGAGTTATAGCAGAACAGACCATGTGTAAATGAAACGCAAGTTACGAACTCCCCGCTGTCAGCTTCTATTTTATCCCCACGTGGGATAGTACTCCTGAACCCTTCTAAATAACAGGCACATCAAACTACCCACACACTGGGTCCCATGACAGCAGATGAAATTATAAACGTGCGTAGCAGTGGTCAGATGCGAAAGTCTGCCCCTCGAGTTTCTGGATATCACTGAATGACTAAAGAACACTAGTCCTAGCGTTGAAGCATAGGATGTTCTCCTTGGAGAGTTGGATGTCCTCCTTTTTAGGGTGGCAGAGTTAAATTTGAAATTTAGATCCATATAAAGTATCATTTTCTCCACCAAGGTAGGGTTCTGTTTGCTAAGTCTGGGGTTGACGTGGTTGTAGTCAACATAGGAACATGAATATGGACACAGATAACTAGACACATGCATAGGTAAAGTGGTGGCTGTGTTCTCGAACGAAAACAAATTGTATGAACCTGCGAACGGGTGGAATAAGACGGAATAAATTGAATGGCTAGCTGATGCATTGAAAAGGTAAAAACGGATCAGCCATTGAACAACAGCTTCTAGAAGGCGCATCAAATCAGCAGGCTTGACATTCTCACGACTATGCGAGTGGCCGGAAGTACACAAAAACAATAAAAAATGGGTAAATTTTCGACTTACTCACCTCCAAAACCTCGTTCAAAATAATCTATAGGTGAAAAGAAACCCTTCAAAGGCTTCACGTCTTCGTATTTGCGGGATCGCTGACGTGTTTGCTATCTGTATGGAGGAACCCGAACTTCGTAGGCGAAATAGGATTGTTCAACCACCTTTCCTCTCCTGTCCTTAATTTTCAGTCCTTTAAATCACCTCCTCCCTCTTTTTGACACTGGTTACCCCTAGGTGATTTGGAATTCTTTCTTGATTCTATGTCTTTCCTCGTCACACTTAAGTTTCCAGGTATGTCGTCATGTCATGAAACATTTTATTCAAACTTACTATTCTTTTTACAAGTTCAACCATATTTTGATTAGTGTTCACTATTCGTCATAGTTTTCCTTTTTCAAATTTGTTGATATCCCATACATTAACAATAGTCTTCATGTCACGCTTGAAAGACCACTTCTAACACGAAAAAATGAGTGTATTTTCGACTTACAGCTCTGAGAGCAATATCATTGAAAAGAGACGTCTTGCTAGAATGCTTGCCCTTCACTCGTGTACAGATGGATATATTCCGAGCAATAAAACATTATCACCACACCGTCGACAAGAGTGGACGCTACTAAATGCGGAAACATTTTTAGTAACAGTACAAGTCAAACTACTACGCTACTTCAAATGTTCCGACAAATTTGAATCATAACTCCCAAATTCATCTCATTTCTTCACACCGTACTAGGCTGCGATAAGTTCTCTTATTGAATCTTTGAACAATTCACTACCAACTGCTGTCAGTGTCATGCAACGGCATTTTTGTTGGATATCTGATGCTCGCCACTCCCTATAGACGATTGCATCTCTTCAATTACGTATTCACTCGCACATGTTACACAGGAAGTCAAAAAAGACGCCATATTGTGGAGGCCATAGTAGTAATACAGAATCCTTCACAATGTGTGCTGGTAATTAAGCTCTTATTCACCTCGTATGCCCTACAATGCGTTGCTAAATCTTCATCTTTCTTGCTATGAATAGCAGACTTTTCACTTCACCTTTTACTTTTTGAATGCGAATCTGGAGTTTATGCAGTGCGTTAGCGGCCTGCAAATCTAACGTCTTTTTATACACTGGCTGTTTGCTTATCGTACCTCAGTGATGGTTCCGCGATTGTATGATTCATGCATGTTAGCAACATTTCACATCAAAGATTCACAATCTCGCTGAAAGTTACGACTGAGAGCCAAATGTCTGCATTGTCAAACCCCAGCACACAGAAGCAACAAATTATTTTGAACCTGTCAAGTGGGCTTACAGGGCCTACTGTCCGTGACAGCCTTGTGGTCGGTGTAACGGAAAAATTATCTGAAAATCCCTTCTGATCACCCTATCTGATAGTATTGACGTTTATTTAAGTACTTTTACCCTCGTCATGGATGGTGTGCCTTTGACCCTGGCCGGTGCAATGTTATTTGGTTGTTTGACTGTATTCTTTGACTTTGCACTCAGTATTTGATTTTTTATGGCTGAGGCTTATCATGAACGTTTCACTTTCCGATTGCGTGATGCTGGACCGTTGACAACGCGACGTTGTTTCCCTGCGCCCGACATTTCGTTTCGGTCCAACTTACGGTCGTGTTGTGATTTGACTGCCTACTGGAAGCGTTTACTCGTTGAGTTGATCCTGGCAGAGGGAGTTTTTGGTCCCCACTTGTCGAGAACATTCTTACTGACTCTCAGGTACTTAACAATTGCACTTGTTTAACCAGCCTTTACCTCATAGTGCGTGTTTGCGCCAGAGAACGTTTGGACTGTATAGTTGCTAAGTCACAACCCAATGGCACTGTTGAGGTATTTTCGTAAAGTTGATATGACTCGTTGTTGCCTTGATAGCACCACAGATTTTGTTACGAATCTACCACCGATTTGCTACAGACCGTGTTTTGACACTTTGATCCAACCTTTGACTGTGCGTCACCCGCGGAAGTTCGGAAGCTATACAGTGGAATGCAGGAACTAGTCAGATTCACGTTAGTTGGGACCGCCTAGTTATTTTTGCGCGTTCTGGCCAAGATTGTTACAGTTTGTCTATCGCAGATAGTGTACAGTCTCTTCCGGCTCCGGACATTTTCGGATCTTCTAGTTATTCAGTTGCGGAATTAACATCTGAAATGTTTTTGACTGTTATAGAAACGGTCGTCATCCGCTGCCGTGCGTGATACTTTTGATCTTGTGGTTTGCACATGAGACTCAGACCTGCCTTTTAAATGCATGGTTTTACTTAATGTCAAGCCGCTGCTTACTATTGGCCCGCCTAATAAAATTACTTTCTCGTTTTGCATACTCATGGAAGATAACTACATGAATGCATGAAGAACCCCAAGCATCCTAAATTGTTTTGGAAGGCTCCACGTTGAGGTCGTTTTTGTCCAAATGGTAAGGTTCCTCAACGCCACATAATGAACCGCGCTGGCTTCTTCATGCTGCGTGTCACAGAGTTAAAACGAAGCAAGTCGCAGCGATCTTCGCTCCGCAAGTATTAGTAAAATGAACAAAAATTATCTGCTGAAGATCTCACCAAAATCATCATCAAGCGAACAAAGCCGATGCAGTGAAGTTTAATGAAAATTCCAAAATCCTTTGAAGTCCGGGGCAAATTTCCCATTCCTCAGTATCCATATTCACACTTTGGAGATCGAAGGGTGTGAGCCCATATCAATCCTTTTCTGGTAGATTTCTGTGCCTGTCCAGTCCCTTTTTAAACGAGCCGGTTGATGATGAACGCTACTCCTTCCGTTAGTCGGTTCCAGCAGTTGATTACTTGGTGCAAGAGCCAGTACTTTGTGCGGACTATGCTCATTCTGTGCTCTTGTGGCCTCCTTCTATGTCATCTGAAGTGTTTCGATCTAGTGGGAAGAAAAAAAGGTTGATCGGGCCCGAGGTCATTTCTTAGGATCCTGTTTGGGATGATTAGATCTCCTGTCTGTCTGCGATAGGATAAAGAGAAGAAGTTCAGCTCTCTAAGTCGACCCTCTTAGGTCAGGTCAGCCATCGCAGGAATCACATGAGTGGGCCCTCTCTGAACTCTTTCCAGAAGGTCTGTATCGCCTTTCAGACAAGGTTTTGCCACCTGTGGACACTTTTCCAATCAGGATTTTACTAAGGATGCGTATGAGGTGGTGAACATATCATCACTTATTTTTGTAAGTCTTCTATATAATGCTCAAATTGTCCCGAAGCTCCAAGCTGCTACTAATCGACGGTGTGTCACGGATTCCAACTCTTAGCCAACTGAGACTTCTAGATCACTGCGAGTCATTACTGACGGTAGAGGAGTGCCATCAATATCATAGGTGTTGGCATGCCTATGCCGCAAGTGCATAATCACATATTTGCCTGCGTCGACGGGAGTCGGCTACTTCTCTGACCAGGTAAACAAGCCTGTCAGAAGTGCACGTATACTCTTCGTTCCTAATTTCCAGCCAGATTTCTACATCATCAGCATGGAGAACCACAGGAGATTTCGTGATATTTGGCAGATTATTTACGTATAGGAGAAACAACAGAGGATCCGGAACTGTGCCTTGTGGCACTCCGATCATCACCCTCTGTCTCCTACCACTTAGGAACTCTCTGATCCATGCAGACAGGCCGTCAGTAATTTCAGAACTTTCCAGTCTCCTAAATAACCTGGGATCAGGTACCTTGTCGCACGCCTTACTAAAGTCAGTGAATATGACATCCACGGGCATCCTATCATCTTTAGATTTAACCCGACTCTCTCTGGCTGTGAGAAGGGTCGTCAAGCAAGAGAAATTTCTGAGAAAGCCATACTGCAAACGAGACAATAGAGTGCTCCTCTCTAAGTGGACTGTGATGGCTTTCTTGATTGCTGCTTCAGGGATTTTCAACACAGTACTAGTCAGACTCATCGGTTTTTAGTTCGGTGCATTTGGCCTAGAACTTGCCTTATGGATAGATGTTACTATGGCATCCTTTCAGTCACAAGGGAGCGTGTCTTCACCAAGTGACAGCCCAAATATAGTACCCAACAGGCCACTTATATACAGTGCAAGCTGTCTGAGGAGCATTAGGTGCAGTTCATCCTGTCCCGCTGATTTTTCCACATCGAAATTACTTAATATACGAAACACATCTTTGCAATGGATATCCACGAAGTTTATTCCGTTGGATGTCAATGCTGCTACTGTTGAATAAGTGTTCATAGAAGATTCTTGTGTGAAGATCTCAGCAAAACGTCCATCCATTGCTTCCGCCCCTTACCTGTCGTCTGGAATCAAACAACCATTTTCTGTCCCTTTGATTAGGGTGGGTATGTCACGACACATCTTATTTCTACAGTTCATATAGGAAAATAACCTGTTTGGATGTTGTAATGAAGCTTGGGCAACACATGTTTCAAAGCATATTCGAGACCGGCAGGTGGCAGCGATACATTTACCGCGGGCTTCTTTGTAATGCTTCACCACTATGGGTGTACCGAGGTGAGTAGCAAGACTCCAACACTTTTCTTCACTTTGTAACAAGATTCAGATTTCGTGGTTTATCCACGGAGGACAGTGCTTCTGTCCCCTCGGAACAGTCCATGAAATGAGCGGTTGGGTCACTTGCGCATACAACCATTTGAAGGAGCACCATGCAGCTTCAACTGGGGCTTCTGGATTGGCTGTACATTCCTTCAAAGAGGCTGCCAAGTTAGAAGCCGATGATTTTTGTCTCATATCGCTCAAACTCGGAGATCTACGGGCAAAAACTAACAAGTTGACAGAAGAGGCTGCGAAGACGGGACTTCCTTCAGGTGAACGTGGAGAGAACAGAGGTGACGAAGATACCCAACCAACAACAGGCACCAAATACCATCAACGGGGGAAACGTGAACAAAGTAGCCTCTTTCATCTGCCTGCTTACCTAGGCATCATCGTTTCAACTACAGGTGGCACAGATGAAGATGTCAAGGCTGGGATTGCGAGAGCAAGACAGGCCTTCGTAAACGCGAAATCAGATTTTCAACATTAATTCAGCCAGGTAGGCCGGTGCTCCTATATGATGTTTGAGAGACTTGACGGTGCGTCACGAGAAGCATTTCCAACAAACTACAGGCATGAATCATCAACAGCTGCCACCTACGCTCGCTGAGAAGGCCGACGGGAGACATCACGCACCAGGCTAGGTCGGGCCGTCGAGAGAAACCCAAAGGGGAAACGACAAGTTAGTCTTCCGGGCAAGGGTGACGTGGACGAGATGGCGTGAGGAAGAAATGAAAGCTTGTGGGCATTCATGTAGCCAGGCTGAAAAGGCTGCAGATAAGAGAGTGAAGTGGAGACACGGTAGTGAAGCCCTATGTTCCACCAGGAACCCAAGGAACAAATAACAATGATAATAATAATAATCGCTGTCCATAGATTGGGTCTAGCTGAAACATTGACCTGGTGAGAGACTTCTGATGTGAATCTGAAGATGATCACAGCGTAGTTCAAGTCACAGTTGGAGGCCCCGTGGTTAAAACCAAATTTGAACCAAGACACCAACCCACTTTATACATCTGTCCAGTGCAGAAATTCAGACGACCAAACTTGTGGCCTTCTATTGACTTTCGACCAGAAGTTTCAGCGTTCGTGGTTGGCCTTAACTGACTGCTCCCATCAATGCCGCAAAGCAACGGATTTATGTTCGACTCGGAAAGTTTTCACCATAACCCATTTTCTTCATAGAATAATGATATCTACATATTGCTGAAATCTAAAATTTTCATAGAAGAAACAACAAAAAGGTGCAGCTTCTGTACCTTTGCAGTAGGAAGTTGTTCACATATTAAGAGGTCCTACTATGTCAATAGTTTTAGCAGCATTATTGGTGGTACGTTTTTTAACACAGTCGTGTAACATGGAGTTAGGCTGTTCTAAAAAGTTTCTCAGTGTTTATTCATGGGTATTTTTTGTCATAAAGTAGTCATGTCTGGTAACCGTTTTGTAATGCTCGCTTGCCACTGTTGTGGCTATGTTTCTTAACAAGTGGGCAATTTCATTTGGTACAGAGTACGTACCACGTAGCCAAAATGACTGAATAAATACAACTGTTAAATACCCGGAAGTTAACTGAAGAATTCTCCACAAAATAAGGCCAAACTTCGACCTAAAAGAATCAAATCGGGCAGCAAACGTTCTGAATAGACGGTCGAAAGACAAGCGGTCACTCCACAGCTCAACACTGATTCGGGCCAAACAGTGTTAGAAACAGTAAAATAACGCCACGTTGTCAACAGTCCCGGATCACAGAATAGCAGAGTAGAGCATAGAAGGTGTCCAAAGGTAATTTACAACTAGATTACTAGGACACCATTACAAACAGAATTAAAGTTCCAGATTCAGAACCCTAAGTCTACAACCACTTCGGATGGGACGACTCAAAATTAAGACAACGCTCTTCTTCAATGTGTTACGCAAGTTCACTTTTACTGCCAGTGGTGAGTTACGGTTGGGAAACGACAGTTGGTATTTTAGGATTTGTCCCGGTACGAACTTGACAGACGCAAAGACCAATCACCAATCATCCGAACTTGCTGCGTACCCGCTAATACGAGACCAAGGAAGAACACGATAGCGCAGTTGGATGGAATAGTATATTTGGGTGGTTGTGCCAAGACACCGATGCGCTCCAACCAACTGGCTAGAGAGTCGAATACGAGCAGCCCAAGGCAACACGACAGCATGCCAAATGACCAGGATGCTTGACCAGATGCCTTCAGCTTAGCGAGTCCAGTTAAACAATCAGGGTCAGCATCAATGTTGAATGTCATCGAACCCTAGGCTGTTGCTTTTGGGGGATTGTGTGACGCTACAGATCACTCCCCCCAGTGGGTTCGTGATGACCCTAAGACGATACCAGCCGGAAGTAAAAACCCAGTGGTTTCTCCGCTGGTAAAGCTCTTCCGATGGGCTCACCGCAAGAAGTGGCCCCTGGCTCCCGCTTCGAATTTCGCCTGCTGCTCGCTTTTGTTATTCACTTTTCAGGTTTACCTAACCAATCCTGCATTCAAATAGAATCCTTGAAATCGCATTTGTCAGTGTGCGCTTTGCTATCAAAACCTTATGACGAACGCGCACACCTCAAGGTCATGACTGTAATGCCTTCACCAACTCCAAGAATACTGGAAGATTCGAACAGTAACCGAATAATTCCTAATTTCCATCCGGGCCTGCTTCAATACATTTCTTATATGCCATGAATAACGGTGTTTAGTGTACGGCTTCATACTGTATATACTAGTCATCTCTCATTACCAAAATGATCAAATCTGTAAACTGGTTTGTGTCCATGTAACCTATGTTGCACGAAATATATATGTTATTATTATTGGTTGTCTGAACTTATCCTATGGTGTCGTGGGAAGTGAAAAATAAAATACAATAAATCGAATCGTACGTCAGTCGCAGTCCTCAGTAGCCTTTGACGTTCCGTCTAGTGCTCGTTGCACCTGGAATATAAACAAAAGTCTGTAATACTGCAATAACGTTTCGTAAAAATAGGAATTATTTGTATATGAATATGTCGAAGATAAAAATTTTACGCTTGTTTTCACCGCTTTTTAAAAGGGTTTCATTACATGGCAATAAAAATTGATATAAAAAGGCAAAATGTACGAAAAGTTTCGCATTGCCAGTGAACAAGAAAAATGGTGCCCCCGAAACAATTTTGAATTAAAAGAAGGTTGGCACACCTTATTTTACACCACTAAGTTGGATATGACTTCAAATTCTCCGAGAACCTAGCGGTTCGACCTGATCGTGTTTTCTGTTTCGCCGATGGTTGTTGCAACTGTGCAGTACCTGGAACATCGTCAAGAATTTCGATAATTGAGCTATCCGTCGGTCTGCTGTAGCGAGCTGAAACGTCACTTATAGTGGGGTTGCCTTCAAAATAAGCTGGTTTCAAACTGTCGATGCTGACAGTATCCTCACGCCCGTCTTGCTCAATTATATAGAATTTCTCATGTCGCTTGATCACTTTGAATAGCCCGTCGTATGGTGGTTCAAGTGGTCGACGAACGGTGTCGTGATGAATAAACACGTGTGGTGTCTTCTGTAAACTGGGGTGAATGAAGACATCAGTCGTTTGAGGTCTAACCGGAGAAGGCTTAACTGAACGTATTGCGTTTGCAAGCCTAGTCACGTACGATGCCCTGTCGAAAACACGCTTGAAAGCTGAAGGAGAAACAAATTAACCTGGTAGGCGAAGAGTGGTCCCATAGACGAGTTCTGTAGGGGTACATCCGGCATCAACTTTCGAGGCGTTACAAATACTTAGTAGGACTAGAGGCAGAGCCTCGGTCCACTGAGGTATGTTTGCAGCTGAAAGGGGAGCCTTCAGCTGTCGATGGAAACGCTCTACTATGCCATTTGCTTGTGGATGGTAGGCTGTCGTTCGGAACCGGGTGCAACCTAAAAGTGCTGTTAGAGCGTGAAATAATCCACACTCAAATTGGCGCCCACGGTCGGTTGTGACGTGATATGGACATCCGAAGTTCGCGATCCATCTTTCGACGAAAACACGAGCTACTGTTTCAGCAATGATATCCTTAACAGGTACTGCTTCCAGACGTCGTGTGATCAACGATCAACACAGGTGAAAACATAGGTGCATCCATTAGATTCTGGTAGGGGTTCTACAATATCTATTTGGATGTGGCCGAAACGCATGTCTGGAGCTAGAAATGCGCCTAAAGGGCTTCTCGTGTGTCGCGTGTCTTTGGATGCCAAAGGTGGACCTGTGGTTATGATGTGATGCATGACATTGCTGGTTATGCACGGAAGAGTGTACTTTGGTTGTTGCAACCCTGGATATTTCTCCAAAACTGCCTGGTAGGACGCGTCGCCTGATTGTTCGGTTCTAACGAGGGCTAAACTCGGACCTACATAGATGGTGCCGCCAATAGATAACTTTGTGTTGTTATCTATAAGACGTTGACGACGAGCATCTACGAGTAGATCGTAATGGTTTAGCAAATCTATGCCAATGATGGGCATAGAGACGTCAGCAAGGGGGAAGATCCAGTGGATAGGTTTACGTAAACCTGAGTTGAGGTAGGCATTCCGTCTCCCGAATGTCGTGATTGCCTTGCCGTTGGCTGCTTGGAGATTGAAGGATGGGCCATGATGATGCCCTTTGTCGGTGCAGAAAGAACGCTTACTTCTGCGCCGGTGTCGACGAGGTAGCGAACTTTCGTTTTTATGTCGGTGACGTAGAGCAAACGGCTGTTTCCGCCGGCTACGGTTGCGTGAACACGTGCCGGCGTGACCGTTTCCCGAGTTTGTGTCCTTGTTAAAACTGCATGGTTTCCGACATTTTCTGGTTTCTTCTACATAAGTATTATGAAACCAGCACCATTCAGGGTTTTCCACCCTTTTAGGTTTAGTTTTGGGGCAACCACGCGATTTGCTGCAATGAACTAAGATGCGTTTCTGTGGAGTTCTACGTGAACTAGGACCTCGAGATCGTAGCAACTGTTTAACAGAGTTGCACAGCTTTGTCACCTCTGAATCCCGGCGCTCTGGTTTTGCCGCAGACAGAATATACGTTGGAGATGGGTCTGCTAGAAATCTCCAGTATTTTATCTGTCGGGGATGCCAGGTCATCGAGTGCGACTAACTACAGCGTCACCAACACGGTTTGCACCGGTTGTGGTGGTTTTGAGAGAAGTAGTTCTGGGAAAAGGCCATTGTCGAATGTTCGTGCACCGATTACTTTTCGCATGCATGTGAGGACTTCAGTAGCTGAGTGGCTGCCTAGCTCGATGTTACGAAGTAATCCATCTAGGTGCTGGCGATCTGTCAGATCGCTTTCCTTCAAGAGTGAGGCCTTAAGAAGTGCATAAGGATCACTTACTTCAGGACTAAACGCGTGTGCTTCAGCATACCTGTTTAATTCCCGTGGTAGTGAACGTATGACAGCGAGAAATCGAGAATGAGGGTGTGAGACGCCATATTCTCGAAAATCTGCCTCGGCATACAGAAACTATGTTTCTGCATTGTCTGGTCAGTATGGCATGAGTTGGGTGGTGTTCGTAGTCGGCTTAATACAAATAAGCTTGGGAGTGTGGTTGGACATGAGAAAGTGTAGTAAATGGATATATAAATGTTATCGAAGTGAAAACAATATACAAATATAAAATGGAACAGGCTCACCAATTCAATATTTGCTATTGGTCGGGATATGTGATCACGTCGGGATATTTGAATCGCGTCTGGCTCACCAGTTTAGGATTTGTCCCGGTACGAACTTGACAGACGCAAAGACCAATCACCAATCATCCGAACTTGCTGTGTACCCGCTAATACGAGACCAAGGAAGAACACGATAGCGCAGTTGGATGGAATAGTATATTTGGGTGGTTGTGCCAAGACACCGATGCGCTCCAACCAACTGGCTAGAGAGTCGAATACGAGCAGCCCAAGGCAACACGACAGCATGCCAAATGACCAGGATGCTTGACCAGATGCCTTCAGCTTAGCGAGTCCAGTTAAACAATCAGGGTCAGCATCAATGTTGAATGTCATCGAACCCTAGGCTGTTGCTTTTATGGAAGTGTGTGGTGCTACGGTATGATCTGCACATCCACGTTAATAGCCTCACAGTGAAACCGTTTATATCCTGCTTGCGCGCAAACTTCTTCATCGCAAGTTCTCTTAGCTGTGGAATAGACATCCTGCCAAGATGAAGGCCTCCAAATCAACCTTGAAATTTGGTCGGTTACCAGTTAACTTCGTGTCGGCTGGCCACTGTTTCGGCTTACCGAGTGCACCAACAGTATCATGTATCAAATTTCGTACGCTGGGCCCTCTTGATGGATTATGAGACACCCACCACACCTTCACGGGCCTTTCATACGAAGCGCTGGGGAAGCTTCCAACAGTTATGACCTTAGACTAGCGGCACATTCTGCCCTACCGGACACAGTAATCAAAGACAGAAGTTCCACGCTACACGACGGCATGAAACTCATGTTCCTAAGTACTCAGTAGAAAAAGCACATGCAATGCATGCCACAACAAGGAAAGCTAGGTGGGGAGAAACGCAAAGGTAGACAACACTCCCCTTGTTTTAATTCTTGCTTCTCTCTCTGTCTACTGCTTTGTCTGTTTTTTTATCGTTGTAGAAAACCAATTCAACTCTGAATGTTGGCTTGGTCGTCATCGAGGACTAATTATTTAAGGAACAGGCCTTGGCTGAAAATACCCTTCATGGGGGGGGGGGGGTAATCAGCTTTGCTGAGTTCAGAATACCTAACTAAACAAGCAGAAGCTATGCATCTCCATAGCATAGAATATCTACCTCACATTGCAGGCTGGCGGATCGCATTCCGTCAGTACCAGTGAAGGCCAAAGTCTTGTAGATTATTTGAGATGTATCAGCGTGATGAAGCCTGTAAACTGGCTTCTCTCATGTTAAAACTTTTTAGCGCGAGAATAAAACGTTCATTTTTTATATTATCATGAGCTTTCGGGGCAGATTAAGAGACCCTTCTTAAATTCCCTTTTCTCCTCGGATGTCCATGAATGCAATTTTGCAGTCATGTAGATAGCGTATTCTTTTGTTGCACCAAAATACCGAGGTATGTATTGTAACTGGCTAGGGAATTACAAGCGAGCAACGCAGTGGAATACGACAAAATGCCAAAATGCTGTGAATACTTCCAATATCCAATATTGATAGTGCGAGCGTAGAAAACTGGTAGTTTTTGATCTCTCGCGTCTAGTTCTTAGGGCTTGGTTCCAGTTGTTCGGTTCACTCCTGCAGTGGACGAGGAAATCCCCTCTGCTCTCTCGCTTTTAGCTTCGGTGAGGTGGATGTTTTGTGGGTTAGTAGGTTGTAATTTGTAGAGTGATTAGGGAGCTACTGGTTGCTGGGACGTTTAGAGAACTACCGTGACTCCTATCTGTGTGGGTACCTGAAAGAGAATAGTAAGGTATTGGTAAGGAAATCCATCTGAAACGGTTTCAGAGAAAAGCTATGAAGAAAGGGAATGGGTTACGGCAGAAACCTTGCCTGGATCGTCTAGTTATCGTCAAGCTGCAACCGGTACAATACTGGAGGATCAAAACGGATACGACCATGATGTACCATGTTGTTCATAATCCCTCTCATCGTAACAGATTCCTTTCAGGCTTTGATCAGAAACGTATTAGTGAGGGCCACTCGTTAAGAGTAGAGCATGATAAAGCGCAAACAAAGAGCTATGCCCCTCCCCTGATACACTTAAAAGCAGGTCAGACACACATTTAGAGTCTTTTGGCACCGGTAGACTGTACTAGAGAAGCTTTCTATCATCTACAGATTAGGAAGAGTAGCACTAAGTGGGGAGAGCAAATTAATTAATAATCGCTAATCTCTGTCCTTCCAGGTTTTTCTGAACGAGGAAAAAAAGTGCCATCATTCCAAACCAAGAACGTGTCCCAGTAAGACAGACGTAGAAATCAAGGAACCACTGTTCACTAATTCTACAGCACAAAGTTTGTGGTTTGAAGACATGGTGCTTTGTTATTGCGTGTCATCGAACCACAAGTTTACGATTAACTCTTGGCGCGTTGTTTTTCTGACACGTTATTTTTCGCTCGTTTTAGTCTTCAGCTTTTAGTGGAAGGATTGTAGACGAATCGCCTGTGAGTTTATTCGCTCCAATATCATTGTTTACTGATATCAAGTACTTTTGTGGTGATGAATGTCAGTGCATACGGTCTTTTATATTCTATGGGTGATTCTTATCCACACCGAATAGATAACAAACCATCGAACAAAAATATTTAGATTTGATAGCAGGATGTTCGTCTTCAGCACATAACGTTTTACTTCTTATCATAATTCTCACTCATCACTACTACATCTTTGATGTATCAACTTGATGAACACTTTCTAAAACCTTTATATATCCCTGCAAATCAAATCGTACCCTGTGATTTCGTGATTTATTAGATCTCATATTTTGTTATCCATTGCAGTTTGAACCATTTCACTTTGTCACTTTGTATTTGATTAAGGTTATATTATTTAGTCCATGAACATCTAAATAACGAGTTATAGTTTTTTTAATGATAGCTAAGTGATTCCTGATTCCTTTTGCCTAGTTGGAGTCCTCAAAACAAAAGGCATCAGCGGTTAGGGACTCTTTGTGACATGTCTGAAAATCGGTCACAATGGCGCAGATGTATTCATTCCTTTGACACTTTTCAAAGCCTGAATATTCGCACGAACCTTTATCTTCAGATTGCTTTTCTTACACTGTTTTATTTCCTTTGATATCACTCGTTTTTCTGTCCACCTGTACTACTGTGAAGTGTGGTAGCTTGAGTCGATGCATGTGTGTGCGAGGTTCCATGTTGATTTTATCAGTCAGGCAGTAATCATAAGTATCTGAATACAGAATCACCTGTTTTTCATCATGTGGGGTGTTTGCACTCTTTACACTGAGTTTTGTAATTGAAAAGCACCCCTAACATGATGTTATATTTTAATAAGAGCTGTTAAAAGGTTACTTTAAGTGGCTCCCATAGCTGTCGGGAGTGTCCTTTAAGTGTTATGATGCCCCAAAATTAGTTTTCAGGCCACTGTCCTTTTCAGATAAGCTAGTAAAATATGATGAAGAGTCGTCTCAGACGTGTAACTAAATGGTTTCTTTAGCTGGAAAAAGAGGATCATTTCTTAAAATGAAACAAAAGTCATTTGAGACTGCTAATTTCTTCTACAAATTGCGCAAACTCTACTGTCATGAATATTCGACCATCGAAGTATATTAATTATCTCTTAAAAGCAACAGAATCCGAGCCGCAGTATTGCATACAGATGATCTACTACGTAGATTTGCACTTTGTGTCAAATGACCCAACTTGCAACTGCAGATTTTCTCCATTTTGTTGCAATCTGAAAGCATTTAAATATTGTTTTGCGTAAGTTTCTGATTGTAATACTAAAGAAATACAACTATCGCACCATTATCTCCCGGATGCAACTATTGTCCGACAGGATTCAAAGCAAATAGTTCGCCTGTTAGACTACACTCAAGAGCTTGGGTGACCAAGAGAAATCATTTCTTGAATAATTATGGCAAAGCGGTTTGCCTATACCTATCCGTTTAACAAAAAACAAAAATGATAGTAACTTCCGTGAATAGCAGCCACATTTTTCATCACTATTTTCACTTGTCACCTGGCTTATTTCCTTTTACTTGATAAATTATTGCAGTAGACTTTAGCCGCGTAGACGTGATGTTGATAGTTGTTCACCCTAGGCTTTTAACTTAATAAATGTTGATTGTTATAAATTACAGTGAAATCTCCTCTGATACTTGGTCAAGACTTACCTTTAGTCCCATTTATCTTAGCATAATATTTTTTATCAAATAATCCAATCACTTTGGGTTTTAATCACTTCCGTTTACCTTTGTTGAAAACGTTTTAGGCGGTGAAGTTTTTCCTGAACGAAACAGGGAAATATGAAAGAATTACGCAAAAACTCACTAGTCTAAGCTGTTATATTTTACTGGCCTGCTTAAAATTAGTAAATACAGATGGTCAAAGTGTGTGAATTTTAGAAGAAAGTAATAAACGTTCGCATAAGTGCTATCGATTTTAAGCCGTATCGTCTGCTATTCCCAGCTGGCAGCTTTTTACCTCTAAACAGCAACTTTAACTCAGCGATTGAGAACACATTTGTGCTAAAGATCACTTGTGGTACATGTCACGTGATCGAATTACACCTGATTTCCCAATTCATAGTAATTAGAGTGAGATCAGAACATGTAATAATTAGTTAAAATGTGAGTGCTTCAAATAATAAACACAAACTCCACAAGTGATGCAGCATTTAGAATTGATTCGATATTGTGAAATTTTGTTTGTAACCAAACAGGTAGTCCTTATAAGTGGTCTCTTTAAAATTCTTCAAAATTCATGTCATTTTCATTTTTAGGCACCTGCTTCAGTACTCTGTAAGAATATTATCGCACCAGCTTTAAATCTTGTAAAATCATGTTAATCCCAGAAGATCAAATATGGATGGTCGTGGTTGGTTTCATAATTGCTTTCGTCCTCGCCTTTGGAATCGGTGCTAATGATGTTGCAAATTCATTCGGGACTAGCGTTGGTGCCAAAGTATTAACACTGAAGCAGGCTTGCCTTCTCGCTACAATTTGCGAATTAAGTGGCTCTGTTCTCTTGGGTAAATTTTGTGAAATTGTCTGAATGTATTCAATTTATTAGGTGCTAAGGTGTCCAATACAATACGTAAAGGTATTGTTAGCGTCGAGCTTTTCAGTAAACTTGAAAATGGGCATGTCGTTTTGATGGCCGGACAAGTTGCTGCTTTGGGAGGTGAGTTTATATATGATACATTTCCGCAATAAAAAACAGTTATATAGTATTTTTTTTCTATTCACGATTTTTCAGCATTCTGTTACTCACCAAATCAATTATATTCAACTTTCTTTGTCCTATGAAGTCATAGCTTTTAATTCAGTGACATGTTTAGTACTTAAGGGAACTGTAGTCGTATACTGCTGACATTTGTACATGTAATAAATTGAACGTTTTTTGAAATTCTTTTTCTCGGATAGTTACACTAAAAAACGTTTTTAATTGATGATCCATCTGAGAACTTTCGCTGTTTGCCAGCTACTTTGTTATTGTCTGAAGCATCACATTTGGCATTGAGTAATTTCTATTATCGGAATCGTTCACTCTTCGAACTGAATTTCGCAAACGATTTACGCTGTGCTAAAAATGTGTCAAAAATATTTTAATATTAATACAACAACTAGAGTAGTAAAGAGTTTCGGCTAAATCCTGCAAAGTATGCGTTTATATTCGTGCATATTTTGCATACTATGCTTGTAAGTGCTTGTGAACGCGTTCGGATTCGATGTTTCTAAAAAAATGTCATTTGTCTACAACAGTGACCATTTAAGATTTTGACTAAAGGCACAGGTGAATAGGTACGTTTTACTCTTAAGATCTCAAAGATTGATAATATTTTTCTGTGTAAACACCGTTTATTCTAAAACATTCTGCCTGGTTCCGACACTTACTTTTCATTTTTAGACATGTTGACCATAGTAGGATTATTATTATGTTTTCCCACTTTTATGCTTCCTCCAAGTTAACTACGAATACTGCTAGTATGCAGTCGATGCAAGTTTAAATCTAGTGAAATGCACTTTTACTTGCAGAAGTTTTGGGGACTGTGATTAGTGTTAACCTGTGGGATGCTTGTCGACGAACGTTGTACCTTTGTTTGCTGAAATCTAAGGTTTTCTATGATTGGCTGCAGCGTGTACACAATTTCGCTCAATAGGGATAAATTTTTGTTGCATTCACCACCAACTTCTCATCACTTCACTGTTGAGCCCTGATTCAAAGCTGGTAGACTGAGTTTCAGCTTAATCATTTTGAATTCTGCACAGTATGTTAAAATGTAAACAAGTGGTTAGTATCGTTAACTGCGTCAGAAATGTGTGACTTGTGAACTTTGGCTTCAGCCCAGAATGCTAATAATTTCACCTGGTTGTACCACTTTGTTGTATTCGTGCTCATTTACGGCTTTTATAGACATCAGGATATGCGTTTAATTTGCCATCAGGAAGTGAATTTAGTATCTAGCGTTTAATTTGTTTAAGAAGTATACTCATGAAATCCTGATTGAGTAGGAAAGTAGAAGTCTGACGTTTATGATATCCTTGAAGCCTCTGTTTTGATTAGAAAGGCCTATGCAGCTCAATCATCTGAAAAGCCTTTTCCCAAGGTGGCAGACTAAGGAATTTACGTTTTTACTTAGCTGAGATTTTACAAGTATTTGTTTTTTTTGAATTTCACACTAGTGACATTATCAAAAGACGAAATTCTTAGCACTTTGAATACAAGCGTTATCTTTATGAATTTTCACTTCATCTAAACAGTGAATTTCTTGTTTAAAAATCAAAGAGGCAGATATGTTTTTCTATTAAAATAGCTTTTCTCTGTTTTAGGTTCTTGCATTTGGCTGTTGTTAGCCACATTCTTCCGTCTTCCAGTCTCTGGTACACACAGTATTGTTGGTGCCACAATGGGTTTCAGCCTTGTCATCTTCGGACTTAATGCTATTCAGTGGCAGGGACTACTAAGAATCGGTGAGCACTTTTCAAATTTCATTTGTATTCCGTCAATTTCTCTTAGAATGAATCATTTTTACTTCTCAACAATGATTTTAACCCCATAATTATCGACAGTATTTATTAGACGACTTGTTTAGAGCTGAAATTATTTAACATAACAGTTGGACCAATGCGACATTGAATGGTTGATTTGTAAACTGCTATCGATGAGATACGAATGTTCTATCGTAGGAAATATCGGAGGTGTTGACTACTAAGTGACTACAATCTAGAACTAGTTTTATTTTGTGGTAAAATATATCTTGCTAACATGAAATAAATTTTATTGAACTGTCTTTAAGCGTTGAATTAAGTGGATACGAAAGCTTCGAAAATTTTTACGAATTCTGTTTTGCTCTTGAGGCTGGTAAATTTTAACGAAGTCACCTTCTTTGATACGTTGCCAATGTTGAACATACTTTGTACCAGTAATCATCTTGACCATCCATGTTTTGTGACGCTCATTGAAAGTGTCTTTATTGCTTTCATACTCAACATGTGCACATATGCATTGTTGTGTTAGGTTTATGTGTATAATAATCATTTCCACTTATCATTTTTGTTTTATTTATTTATTGGAACTGAAAAACCTTTCGATTCTCAACAATTTTTAAGCTCCTTTAACTAGGGTAGTATGAAATTAAGCCATTGTTATCCTATAAGATGGTAGTTTATCTTTTTAAGGTTACAACTGGCTTCTCAGTTCTCTGCTTATGCTCATAAGGATAAGTACTTGTCAACAATTAGGAAAAGATTGTCAGTATGAACGTTGTGCAGTGTCAATTGACTGGTCATATCAGAGGTACAAGAAAATCTCAAAGAGGTAATGAGTTAATGTTAGCGCTTTTTAATCACTAAAGTACTTCCTGACACTTTTTGTAGGATATTCAGTTTGCTATGTTTGATATTTCAACGAAGAAGTATAAATATTAGGATAAAACGGCGTTTCGGGACATCTAAAGAAAGTGTGCAGAACTAATAAACAGTTGAAAGTCTCATTTGTTACATGAGGTATACAGCAGATGTACACAGATATAGAATCTCTGATGATATAAAAATATTCTACAGTAGCCTTATAATTTGGTTTGTAGTAAATCGTGTATTAATGAACCAGGTCATCTATATACTAAAGTAGGAAAAGAAACAGAAAGTCAAAAAAAGAGAACTTTCTCTAAAAGTCTTCTAGACATTGTTAGCCATTATGCATCCAGATTATTGATACTGATGCTTCAGTTATGCTGCCTACAAAATATTATTTTATTTTGATGACAACTGGTAATCAAGGTCCTGATGCTCATTGGAAATCAAACACATGCAGCTGATTATTCCCTGTCAGGACTAAAAGTACATTGTCCATTCTACTACCAACTGTTGCCAGATTTATTCAACCTCATTTATAAATTCAACTACAGTATGCAGTAAAGCGAAAATTCACAAGGGAGTTGATGAGTAAAAAGAAGTATCTGGTCTCAGTTTTGCAAAACGTTTTAGGCTTAGATCCAAGTCAGGAAAGTTTTAAAAATGATGCTAGATCACTTTTGTGTTATCTATTTACATCTTTTTCTCTTATCATCTTACTATCTGTTGGAGTATGAACTAATCTTAGGTAATATAGAAAAATAATTTTGCTAATGTATACACATATGTACTTGGGTCAGTCTTTTTAACAACAGATAGATGATAAAGTTCACTTATGCAATAATATTTGCTTCAGAGTCTTTGAATTTATTTTGCTAGTGAAGTGAAACCTGTAGACAAATCTAAACGGTGTAGATTGGATTTAATTGATTGAATTCTGGAAATTAGATGGAAATGCAAACGAATATCGATGCAATAAATCCTGAAAATGGCGTGTCAGTTCAATTTGCATAATTCAACTCATGTTGCTTAAATTAAAGAGTTTATTAACATTGGATTCTTTACACCTCGTTCTTACTGGTAGAGGTAGGGTTGACAAGCAAAATGTGCATACATATAAATTATATCGTTAGAATTACCATCATTATTGATCATATTCACATTACCTGTAATCATGTCAAAATTCTCCCAGAGTTTTTGCTTGCAGAATTATCCAGTTAATGTAGCTGTATCACTGTGCACAATATTAATTCAACGAATCATATATGAAATTACATTCTACCACTGGGCGTAAATTTTACACTGATAGTTTACATTATAATTGTCAGTTTATATGAAGATGGATGACACTAGTTGTAGTGAATGTTGAGTGTTGATGCTGGTTGACTTGACAACCAAAGAATGTAATAGTAAAAGTTGATATCTGTGATAAAAATTGTCTGCAAAAGGAATACATTTTTCCCTTCTGTTACTATATGCACCAACCTGTTTTCTTTTATCGTCGAATATTAAACAAGTTCACAGTCATAACATACATAACAAGTATTACTATTGGGGCCTAGAGTAGTACTGATTACAGATTGTTACTAATGAAATGTTAGTTCCCTATTCAATTTCAAAATCGATGTTAAATTTAGCAGAAAATAAATATATGCTATATTTGTACACTTATTTGGTAGTGATTACCTAGATGCAGCTCTTTCAGTGAGTTACGTTTATCTTTAGGTGGAGATCTTATGTGTTTAAGGTGACAGTTTTCATTCCTGTTTGCTTTGCAGTATATTTACCCGTCAAGTTGCCTGGTGTTCAACTGTATGCATAAAGGAAGTGTTTAGAAAGCTTTCGAAATGTGTATCCTAAGTGGTGTGAAAATGGTTGGTTTATTATTGTAGAAATGATTCAGTTACTTGTCGTTCGTTCTTAAAGATGTGAGTTTAGAGTCATTAAAAAGATGGGGAAAAAGTACTTTTTTAGTTTGAAGCTATATTGTCGTTTTACTGAGTGAAAAATGAGTGTAAAATTCAGGGGCTAAAAACAAGATTGTTTCCTATGTAGTAAATAACGACATGATTGAGTCTCATATTAAGAGACGAAAATGTGCATCTGTTGTGATTAAAAAACGTTTGTTGATTCCCATCGGTGAGGTGTATTTACTGTTCGGATTGCATCATCCAGACTTAACGAACCAACGAATACAATAGACAATTCTCATTTCATCCGTTTTTCTTATATTTACAATCATTTTGGGATAAGTCATGAATCTGTTTATATTTCATTGTATGCTCATCAAATTCGAATGAAAAAGTTTGTGATAAAACACTTGTTTAGGAGTATACAAAATTTCTAATTTTTTTTACCAGAAATTTGTTAAAATAATGTTTAATATACACTCAAGAAATGTTTCTACTTCAAGGAATTTTACTACATTTAGGGGAGATCACTGTACTACAAAAGCAACCAGTAAATACAGGTCGTTCATATGTATCTACTTGTTTTTTTTAAACATGCTTATGGACTACTGGTTACTATTTTAACTCGGTTTCTCATGTTTAAACATATTTCCAAGTTTAGGGATCATCAAATTAATCAACAACTATGATAATGTGTAAGTGCTGTAGGACATTTTTGTGATTATTATCCTCCAAATATACGAAAGAGAATTGAGCCTAATATTACGCCATTATTACATCCATTTTGAACGAGGTGGCTTCTTATTTCAGGCTTTTTAAAATGTTTGTGATCGGTCTGTTAATCAGTTTAATTGCTATTGATGCATAGATTTAGGATAAAACTCATTCCGTTTGAGATTGTTAGCATTTGTCATGTGCTCTATTAGTCAGTCCAGCGATATATTATGTACTACACTGACCCTATTTTTAAAATAGCCAATAATATGCCTCTTTTGGTTGTACATACTTTAATATCTGTCTGCAAGTATCAATAAACAACAGCTGATAATAGCTGCACAAGAGTTAGTCTTCGTGCCCCAATATCATAGTAGATAACTCTTTGACATTTTAAGCGGTGGGTACTGGGTCTGAATCTCATTGGGAACAACATCACTCACTGGAGTGCAGGTACATTCAGCTGACGAGTCCCAAATAGGACAGTATGTTTATCCTAAATATCACTGCTAGCCTTTCAGGTAGACTACAAAGAACAATATAAGTTTTCGTTGAATGTAAAACTTAATTTTACAGTGAGATTGTTAAAAGTTATATCCGAGTAAGAATTAATCTTAGTGAGACAGTGAATGTCATATTCTTTTATTGACTCAGGTAAACGACCTAATGGTAGTTTTCTGCACCATACTCTTAACCAAGGTTTTGCGCCTTCAAACACTTATCGTACTCAAGATTTTCTCAAAGTTTATTCGCCTACAATTTGAATATGTTTTATTTTTCATGCATTTTAATTTTTTGATTATTTATGTACATGTACATTTGTTGGTTTAGTTGCCTAACCTGTGTACGACTAGAAAGAAAAGCAAAAATAGTTTAGGTTTATAATCTCTCTTAACTTTTATTTACACTTTTTTGTATCTACTTCTTTTCCAAGTTATGATAAAGGATATGCAAACACGGTATGCTTCCTAGTCATATGGAATTGTAGTGTATTAACACTTGTCTTTTTGAGTGTCATGAGTTAATTTCGATTTCAACAACAAATAGTGAATTATTACTCTCACTTCTGCTACTTATTTATTCGTGTTAGTGTTTTGCATAATATATCATATATTTATTTGTGTTTTAAGCGAATAACTGGGTGACCGGTTAATTGGAATTTTCAATATCTGATGATGGTTTATATTCAGATGAATGTAATATTTAGACAAGTATATCATCTTGAGAAATCTTAGCATTGTACGATAGAATTCAAAAGTAGTATATATTGTACGGTGTCCGTTTTTGTTATTATTTTTGTCCAAGTTAGAGAAGTCATTATTACTTGCCGTCAGTCAACATAAACCCCAATTTATATATTTTCAAGGATTCTGTAAGATAAGCATCCATAAGTATTATATGTTGCTCCAATATAGTTAATATTTAAAGGTCCTCTCACCTCTCCATTTCACTCTAATACTTAGTTGTTAAATAGATTCAAGCACTTAATGTTGCTAATTTCCTCATTGTTTACTTTTTGAAAAAAACTCATCTCTAAGTCTAGTAATCGCCGCTTAAACTTTAGAACGAATTATTTCACTGCTTGCTTGCCCTTATTTTCTATCAAAAGTCTGTTAGATAATAGTCTAACTTTTGGTAGTGATTTTAACAATTCCAAATCCTATTGTCCAGTTGATGAAGCGTAATTCCCTCTCTAAAAAAAAATATCACAATATGTGTAAAAGTTGAAAAGTGTTGTTCTTTTTTGAACCAAGAGTTTTCAGTAAGCTTTATTATGATTCACATCTATTGTCTAAGTAAAGATTTCGATCTTCGATTAGACTGTCAACACTTTTTCCAATATTTTCGAATCACATTTACAAGGTTATAAAAGTTTCTTGTTTTATCGACCAGAGTTCCTTGGTCGTTGCCTTATCACGAAACATAGTGAATCACAGAGTCAGGTCACACTTAGCTTAGCTATCCGTTTCTCATAAATGGTTGAATATCGTTAGCCTGTCTCATTTCTTGTTTGTGCGCACCCAGTTAGATAAGAAATTTTATTCAAAAGCAGACAGAATCATGATTGTAGTTGTTGTGCCTGGTCGGGAGCTGATACCTTGACCTAGTTTTGTGGCATATATATCACAAGGACCAAACTACCTATTTTGGTTGGCAAATCTGTTACTTGAGGTCCTACTATACCATAAAGGCAGTTGGATAATGGTAAGAGAAAAAGCAACTGCCGCTATTGTGCAATTAGCTGCTGTGTGATGCGGGTCTGAGATTTGAGTTGCACTGATGGCTGGACTGATTGTGACAGCAGTAAAATGTTTTCTGGGGATGACCAGCAGTCCATGCTCATGCTGCCTCTCCTCTGATAAAGAAGGTTCAAAAAGTCGTCATCTAAAGTAGCACAGTCTCCCCTACCCTAAGGTCTTCCAATACCAGCGGTATGGTTTTTCATGCTGGAGTCAAAATAAGCGAGCCTCAACCTCAAACTTATATAAAGGACATGTGCGACTGGCCTCGACTGGATTTGTTTTGGCCCATTCGGTCATGCAAAACTAATCCATTTTCTCCTTCAGATACCTTAAGAAAACAACCTCTACTATGTGCGCAGCTGAGACATACCGTTCACCTGCAAGCACACAAAACTTAACCAAACACAACCTACCTGCCACACATCTGACTCCTTCCTCATCTTCACTTCCTGATACCAACATTAAGCGCCCTGCATTTCACTCAAACTATTATCCTTCCACAACTTGCAACCCTCTAAGCCAACAAAATACCATTCGTAGTCTCTTAAAACCATGCAGCCAGTTTCACATTGAACCCTTCAACCTACGAACACTATGGTGATTCGGATAATAAACGCTGCTTACAGACCTTTGATAACCTCACACCGCAGATACATTTTGAGCTTCTGAGAAAGTCATATGGGTACTCAGATGACCGATTCAGTAAATCAGTAAAATTCACTTCGTGAGAAGTTCAATAGCTAGCTTCCGGGAAATAGCTGGCATACGTTTAGCGTCTAACTGTAGAAAAAAACATACTTCTTGGCTGGATAGCAGTAAACAGCTATATATGCACTGTCCAAATGAACAGACCTGTAACAACTGAAGAAGACGATGCCACTCACCGATACCTACTTGTTGCAACTTACGCCGCCACTGACTACAGTTCACATGATAAAAACGCTAAATTTTACCAGATATTGTCAATCTCGCTACATAAAGTCAAACTTTCATATTATGTCGTTCTACAAGGCGGCTTCAACAATCATGTCGATAGGTTGAGCCAATCCAAAATGAATCCAGGAGGTATCCACGGTATCTCATGTCAGCGCACTGGCAACGGTGATCGTCTCTAACTGATTTGTTGACTCAGTCACTCGTTTCTAATCAGCACAAAATTCAAGCATAAGAAGAGACTCTGTCACACTTGTCATCTGCAGAAATCAAACCAATAATGGAAACAGGTAGGACATATTGCTATAAGTCATTGTTAGGGAGAATCGATTGAGGATTGCCCCTTTTTCTGGAACATCTGTTTTGACTCTACTCCTTTGATAGTATGGGTATGTGTACGCTTGCGCCTTAACGACCAAGCTCTGATACCAGTACCTTTGCACATGTTTAAGTGCATGTTCGAGAACAGAAATCTGATCAGTGCACTCTCTTCTGGGTCTGGAACCTGCCTGGTTTCTCAAGTTTGTTGTTCTCAGGCTCCAGTTAGTTGTCGAATAACTATGGACCCTGGGATCGTGGACAAAATGTCGGTCAAGTTGATTTCTATATAGTAGTCAAAAGAAGACTTGCCTACCTTCTTATAGACTGGAATGGTTACCGATCTACATTTGTTTGGTGAGACTACCATGGGTTCCCATGCCTAGAACCTCCATTAATGCTCCGAGTACCTTATGGCTTAATCCTTGACAGTTTCGGTGGCAAACCATCAGGTCCTGCTGCTTTGCATTGTTTCAGGTTGGAAAAAGCCTTGTAAACTTCAATGAGAGTTGGAGAACCAACATCTATGTCTCATTCAGATTCGTGTTGGATGCTAGTCAACTGACATGTGGTTGTTGGCTAGTTGAACTCTCCTTGAAAGTGTTCCACTGAACCTACTCATCACCTGTGGTGAGAGTTCGTCAGGATCTTATTCTTTTCGTCGACGGTTTCATTAACCATCGCCTTCTTTTGCCAATATCCTTAATCAGCTTAAATAGTTTCCAGATATTACCTGGTAGTGATACCTTCTCCATGTGTTTTGCATTCTGCATCCACGACTGTTAGTCAGTTTGCGCTGGAGTTGCTTTTTCTTTTCATTGTGGTAAGAGTCAGTTGGAATTAGGTTCTGTGCATCAGTCAATTTGAATTATGTTGTGAAAATCCACTGGTTTTTGGTGACTTTTAGATGTAGGTTACCAACTGTATTTGCTAGTGTTTCTATAGTAGAATAAATGTTATGCGAAGCTTCACCAGGTAGAGGATTGGTGCCATGTAGGTATGAATACTTAGCTGTCTCCCCTCTAAATACACACTTGGAATCCTAAATTTCTAGTGAAGCAAGCAGAGGCTTTACTGCTCTCTTTTTCTTGCTCTCATTAAGGCGCAAGCGTACATGTGCCCATACCGTCTCATGGTTAAAAATGTTCCAGAAAAAGGGGCAATCCTCAGTCAATTCCCTCTAACAATGACTTATAGCAATGTGTTTTATCTGTTTCCACCATTGGTTTGATTTCTGCAGATGACAAGTGTGACAGAGTCTCTTCTTATGCTTGAATTTTGTGCTGGTTAGAAACGAGTGACTGAGTCAACAAATCAGTTAGAGACGATCACCGTTGCCAGTGCGCTGACATGAGATACCGTGGATACCTCCTGGATTCATTTTGGATTGGCTCAACCATTTTATCGAATTAACTTTGGGCTTACAGACATTTTATATAATACCAATTGAAATGAAGCATTTGAATTATTTACTTTATCTGGTTTACGTCAATATTTATATATTTCTTTTAAATAGTGGAGAAAGATGATCGGTATTATCGTTTGGATATTTTTCAAGACACCGATTAGTTCGAGAATAGTTTAGATTTTGACGTATATTACCTGGAAAACCATTAGAAACCACCGAATAACTTGTAATCTGATTCAGGATTGTTTTACAGTTAGAGTCCTTGATCCACGCTGGAATGAACCTCGAATCTTCATATGCTTAATTTCCCTGGGAAGTCTAAACGAAATATTGGTAGATGTAATTTTTCTAAGTCATACAACCCAGTTTCGCGAAGTATTTCGAACAGCCTTATGGATAATGACTGCTTCTTTTGGTTTTTTGTCTCCAAATTCTGTATTGCTCATATAGGTACCTGTGGGAAGTAAATATATGCTCAGATTATTTAGAATGTGTTGGGCGACTACATTTCTTGGTTCAGAAAAACTATTCTTGCTAATTTATCAGAATTCATAAATGGGACTAATTTTTACAAAAATTCGCACGAAACGAGGGAAACAAAGTTTTTTAGAATACAGTGAATCCATTGTATTGCATGCATATCAGCTAGATGTAGATGGCCTAAAGTTTTAACGAAAATTAGAACCTCGATGGATGCATAATTTGACTGGAGCATTAAAATTCATTGGTTTATACCTTCAACCTCAGGCGCTTAGCAAAGTCAAAATAATCTTCATATTTGACGGGAGGTTATAAATACGGCTCAAATCTGGAGTTTGTTTCTTGTTTTTGAGTTCCCTGTTCATTCTTTGCTCATATTTTCAATATTTTCTAACTTGGTAGTATCTAGCGTTAATTAGCTATTTAATACAGTTATTCATTAAGGAACTTTAGCAGACTTAATTAGGTAGGAGTGAAGTATGGGCTACAAATGATCCAAACGTAACACGTCTTTTTTGACAATTCTCTTTTTAACTATTCAGGATATCTGATGAAGTGTGGGGTCATTTAGGGTGATAGTTACAATCTTTTTATGCCTCTTTTACTACTCGCTCATCTCGGTTATTAGCATAAGTCAGTTGGTTGAATTCTGTTTCATCCTTACAATTTATACACAAACTCTAAAAAACTTTAAAATTTATAAGTATTTATACGCAAGTTACGTTTGGGCCGTAATTTGCATTTTCAGCATAAAATCCACTCTAAGCCTGATAATTCTGTTGCCTTATTTCATCCATTTTGTTTTCATCTGCAGTTGGTTCATGGTTCCTTTCACCTGTTCTAAGTGGTGTAGCGTCCATTGGAGTATTTTTCCTTATGCGTTTCCTGGTTCTCAGAAAAGTGAGTTATATGTTTATTTTAAATGCATTTATGTGTTGGTCAATTCAAAACCTCATAGTTTTACACTGACATACACTCGTGGTCATTTTTTGATTTAGTTTTAATGTATATGGTAAATGGATTCAAGAATTTTTTGTAAATGCAATTGACCATTTTAAATCGAGCACAGTATCCTGTTCGTCAAATTAATGGAAACATCTTACAACTCAACCTACAAATTACGATTGGAAATGTTGACCAAATGTAACATCAGTTGCTATCATTTTGTAAATCCATCTACAATATAAGTAGGACACATTCATAACTAGTGCTATAGGTAGTAATAAGGAAAACATTTTTAAAATAAATGCATTTTACTGTTGTTTGATATTTTTAATTTCCCGATGCTGTATGGGGTCGAATTGCTCGACCTCTAGTGGCAGATGGGCTCCTATGTGAATATCTCGATACTGCCAGATATTCATGATGTTGTATTCAATATCCGGCAGTGCCGAAGCACCTTCATAGGAGCCCATTTACCAACATAGGTCGAGCAATTCGACCCTGTATAGTAACAGAAAAGTACAAGTATCAAGCGACAAATGATATCTGTTGCACAAACGGTGGTCCTTGTGCCCCAGTGGCTTAGTGGATAACTCTTTGGTGTTCGGAGCAATAGTTGCCGGGCTCAAGGTGCAAATACATCCACCTAATGAGTCCCAAATAAGACGAAACGTGCGTCCTGGATTCCACTGCTAGTTACCACGATGAAAATACACTTTGTTTTACCGGTTTTTCATTAAATTTTCACAGCCTGACCGCTGCAAAATTAGCCTACATGACATGTAGAGACAAATCAAGACTTGGAGATAGGCAAAAACAAAATTGAAATTTCCGAATCGGAAGATAAGGTAAGAAAATCAAACTCATTCAAATTAGACACGTTTTCATAATTTAGGTCAAGAAATGCTGTTAGATGAGTATGATTAAATCAGATTTAGCAGTCACATAGGTTAGATAGATGATTATAACAACAGATAGGATAATAAAGCTAAGAAAACAGTGACTAAAAGGCAAATGATGCCTCATTCCCAATAAATCTTGTTACTCGTCAAACAAATCTGTTAAAGTCCAAGTATTGGCTGCTCTATGTAGTTCTGTGTTGAATGGCACTCTCTCTTGTGCCATCATATTTATGTCCTATGCATAAAGAGAAAAAGTTTAACTAGGGTTGTTCTTCGTGTCGTACTGGAAATTTAATATTGACATGGGTACCTATAAAGTAAATTTATCTCTTGTTGAGCATTTCCATATTCGACCTAGATATCATCTTATTTTTTTATTATTTGTCCCTTGGGTTCCTAGTAGAACATAGGGCTTCAGTAGCAAGTCTCCACTTCGCTCTGTTCTCTCCAGTTTTTTTAACCTCCACGACTGCCCACAAGCTTTCGTTTCTTCCTCACACCATCTCCTACATGTCACCCTCGCCTCGCCTTGGACGCCCAACTCGTCGTTTGCCATCTGGGTTCCACTCAAGGGCCTGATCTGGTGAGTGATGTCCTCAATCGGTTTTCTCAGTGTTTGTTCGATCCAGTCTATTTCCACTTTCCTATGCATATTTGTTGGACGATAGGTTCTTGGTTGGTTCGTTGCCAGCCAGAATTCCTTGTTCTTTATTCTTTTTATGCTGACAATCCATCTGATCTTCAGTGTCAATATCGAGTGAGCGTAGGTGGCAGCTGTTGATGAATATCTGTAGTTTGTTGGAAATGCTTTTCGTGACGCACCACCAAGTCTCTCAACCATCACATAGAAGCACTGACTTACTTGACTGAATTAGTGTTGAAAATCTGGATGTTGTTCACGCTTTATACTGAGTGTAGTGTAGTAGATCTGCACACTGGTTTCATGTTAATGCGGGAAGTCCTGTCTTGCTGTCTTTCCGATCCTGGCTGTTTTGACGTCTTCATCTGTGCCGCCGCCTGTAATTGAAACCATGCTGCCCAGGTAGGTAGGTAGAGACTACTTTACTTAGGTTTCTGCCGTTGATGGTGATTGGTGCTTGTTATTTTTGTCGGTTGGGTATCTTCATCACTTCTGTCTTCTCTACGTTCATCTGAAGGAAGGTCCGTTTTCGTTGCCTCATCTTTTCTGTCAGCTTGTTGGTTTTCACCTGTAGATCTTCTAGTTTGTGCTACAAGACATAAGACATTTGGTCCACGCATGATTTATACTTCCTGAATCCAGCCAGCTAGCCTGTTTCGGTAGTAATTTTGAATCCAGAGCATCTTTTAGTCTTTTCAGGATGATGCGGCTTAACATTTTGCTTGATGCGGACTGGAACAGCAGCATGATTCCGAGCCAGTTCTTGCAAAGACTTAGGTCGCTCTTCTTTGGACGTTTGACAAGGTAGCCTATCACCAGCTTCTTTGAATTGAAGGTTTTCAACTTGATTTTGAAGGCAGGTTCCTTGCACTAGATAATGGTGTGAGTGGTGTGAATCTACATCTTCTCTCTTTTTTGATCTTGTGTCCGGTAGGCTGTCTCCAATTTCGTCACATTAAAATGATGTCGATCTGATTTTTGGTGAAGTGTGTCCTGGTGTGTGGTGAAATCAAATCCATGTCACTTGTGAATATCCTTGTGTTTGTACACACTACCTCCAATCACCAAATCATTAAATGCATAGAACTGTGCAAAGAGTTCTCCAATCTCCCTCATTATTTCACTGAGTGCCTCTCGACCCATGATTAGTTCTCTTCTTGTGTTGTCTGCTCTCAGTTTGGCATTCATATCACCCCACCCATTAGAATTTTTTTGTCGCCATCTGGGGTGGGGTGTTCTCCATTACTGTAGAACTCCTCCTTCTTCTCTTGATCTACATTATTTGTGGGTGCGTAGCGTAGCATTGTATGATTCTGACTTTCCTTCCTTCCGAGTTGAATCCATCTTGCTGTCATGATCGTGGTTCCCACTGAATGAGAGAGAGCCTTCGATGCTGTTGGGGGCATCGTGATAGCCACTCGAGAACTCATTGTGCTGTGCTTGTGATTGTCGTCTGTGTGACAATATCGGAGTAGGTTATTGACTCTCTAGTTGACAGCTTGGAGAGTCCACTTCCATTCCATCTGCAGATTCCTGGCACTTCTATGCTGTATCTTCTCACTTCTTTTGCAATGTGGGCAGCCTTGTCAGTCAGCTTCAAACGTTGTGCAGATATTCCATGTCCCCATTCTTCCTTTTGGTTTGATCGAGAGAATAGAATAGAAGATACATCATCCAATTGGCTTCCTGAAGGCTTTCACCAACCGGCGTCATTCTGTCTCTCCGATTCCAGCTAGGAATAAGTTTATTTTTATTCCTAATATTTTCTTTGTGCTCTGGAGTTTGTTTAGCGATTGGATTGGTTTTCGGGGGTAGGTTTTGCTAGCCGTATGCCCAACCTTCCCTCTTTATCGGTGCTTAGGATTGGCTAGTAACTAGTGAACTGGTTACCTAGGCGAGGTTGATATCATCTTACTTTGGCTAAAATACGCGTACAATTTACACAGTGGTACTTTCCAGGTATTACGTAATGATGTTGATCGTTACTGACCTTCTTGGGCTTCTCATTGTTGAATTTTAATTAGACGTGTTTAATGAACAAAAGTAATGACTCGTTAACCATAATGCGATAATTAAAAGATTGAACATTGATCAGCAACATGTAATTGACTTGTTATGTATTCTACGATGAATAAGCTAAATCACTGTTTTTAGTGAACTGTGCTACGAATCCATAAGAAAATCAGAGAAATCAAACATGTAGATCTATTTTACATCGGTTTTTGTGTTTCCTCAACAGTAAACGTTATTTCCATATAATGCCCCTTACCCTGTTATCTGAATGGTGAGCTATTTTTGATCTAACTGTTCAGTTGCTAATCCGTGTCTGACTTTGTGGTGTATTTTTTCACTCGATTAGGTTGAAGTTTATTTTGTCAGGTCAGTTGAAAGCTGTGCTTCTGTCCATTCACTAGAAGTGGTTTGTAGGTAGTTATAATAGAGATCTAGTATGTGATGTGGATAATGTATCATATGTGATGTTATCATTAAATATCCATGCTTGTAAAATTGTAAATCCCCTAAACGTTGGCACATAAAGTTTCACTTTATGACAGTTCATGTGCTTTTCTTAAGTTAACCACTTATTTATGCTTATTGAGATTATATAGTAAGTACCTCAAAGTACAAATCTAAACGTAGAATGGGGTTTGTTATTTGGTAATTCTAAAACTGATTAAAGAGGCATTATGGTGTATTGGTTTAGGTCATTCTACTCCAAATGTTGCATTTTCATGCAACCAATAAGGTAGGTTTCTCGCACTTTCATAGGCTTGTTCTTATTCCAACAAAAACACTTGAGTACAATTATTCGAAAACTGTTCCCATTTAGTTTATTCACACATACTTTCATAGAAGTTTCTCGTCATAAATAACATGAAACCAAGCTTGCGTTCTACCTTACTGATTATGAGAACAGAGAAACATAATTAACAAAACCAATATGCATGGTAGTTGGTTGGAGCCAGTCGTCAGGCAGCCCTCCACTTATGTTTGGTGATTGTTGGTACCCATCAGTAAGGCGTATCTACAACCTCTAGGGAACTGATGTCTCCTCGGAGTTTCGATTCCATGTCAGCCAGTGCTTCAGTCAGCGAAGTTACCACTGAACTACTTGGGCCGTCTCTGACTGTAACATACACTAAATGCATTTAAATGACATTTTACGGATGCAGAGGATGATATCGCCAAAAAAAATTTGTCCGCTGAAGTCTTTGTTTGTCTAAGTTACGGAATGTGATGTAATAGCTGAGATGAAAGTTGGGTTTAGATTACACCTAGACAAGTGCGATTAGTCTTAAGCCTATTCATCTCAAGTCTCCAACCTCTGAAGTAGGGTGTAGCGTAGCACATCACTGTAGGCTGTCATGCCTGGAAAGTAGGTGATTATTATGTATAACAATAATTATAAATCGAATGCAATGAAATAATTACACCAACAGCAGTCAAGACAAATTAAATCAGCGAAATTTTTCTCTTCGACAAATCACTTTCAGCAGCTATACAATCTTATTTATGGTAATAACAAAGAAATAGGTTAGTCTGTTCTTGGCTAGTAGATCAACATTAGGTCATCAACATGGAATGTTCTAGGTTGAAATAGTGGGTCGATTGCGTAATGAAGCGTGTACACGGAAGATATTCGGTAGATTAACTCGATGACTAATTGGTTAAAAAAACAGGTCAAAAATAATAGAACTAACTACAATCGATAATCTGAACAAAGTAATGTCAGAATTTTAACGGGAGATTGAAGCTAACATGTGAAAATGTGTGAAAGTAAGCCGCAAAGAAAAATAGAAAGTAATGATAGTCAGTCAGTAAGACTAAGACGAATATTGAAGCAATAAAGAAACTCAAGAAAGAGTTATGACCACAGCAAAATAAGAGGATGAATGTACCTCTCTTGTATGCAGAGCTCAGGTTTCGGATGTTGGATTGCCAACGCCTCTGCTATACATAAGTGACGAGTTCATACTCATTTCGTGCTGTTTGGCCTAACTTTGTGTAGGATTTTTAAAAAGACTGTAGGGAAGTGATATGACCAGAGTTGACCAAATGACTCACGATGGAACTGTTACTTGGCTTGTGTTCTCCTCTGGACAGCGATGTAGGATAGTGCTTGGAGATGCACCTGGAAAGACTGCACTTTGTGTGGCTCACATAACCACCTCCACACCAGCAGGTAAACTGACAGACACATACGGATATGGCCTGAAGTGGCAGTTTTTCCTTCACACTACCTTGCATCAACTGTCAATAGAAGAAGACAATTCGCAGCTCCACAGAAAAGAATCCCTTTCTGAATGTTTTGAAGAGACAAATTCTCAGTATTTCTGATGGGTTATCCACCCTGAATCCAATATTCATCAAAAGGCTTTCTTAGAAGAAGTAAGAATTTGTTCTTATTGTTGTTTCCGCTTCGCGCTTTTTTCAATGAACTTTGAGGGATAGCCATTCTGAAGGACTACCTTTCAAAAGTATTCCAAATCATTGTCTAATGTTTCATTTGTGTACATGTCTCTGGTTCCGGTACAGAGCGAACGAATAAGATTCCTTTCTCAGCTGACTGGCACCCAATTTGGGAAATGAGGGTATTTCGATAGCGTAATTAGAAGACGAAGTTTATCTGAACAATGTGGTGTATTTGCGCAACACATTTCGAACAATCTGATCACACATTTACTTGTCAAATCAATATATATTAAACCGAGGACTGGAGAGGGGGACAAATACAACAATTAACACAATAGAGGATTAAAATTAAGAAAGATGAGAACAAACAGGAAGTGACATAGTTGATCCTAATCTTGGTAAAAAAACAAAGTTTACACCACACCTACCTTGGTAGGTAGCGGCGAATCCTACCATTGTAGAGAAAACAAAACACATGCTTCACCAAAAGCCTAAACACCGCATCTGTGATTACGTCACATCCCACTGTGTTTACCAACTTACATGTGTGTATGGTCACACATACATAGGGAGGAGTAATCGAGTCATGCAGATTGACCTTTTTAAGGACCTATAAGATTTCCTCTTCAGTGAGACATTAAGGAAATGAAATTGAAAGTTGTTTCCAGCTTCCATCGTGAGGTTGATAGAAAGATGACTCTCAGCTTAAACATCATAGATAGAAATGATCAATGATTGACGTAGTACAACATTTTCCAAATTGGTGATGAAGTAATCAGCTAGAAAAAAGGCTCAGTGGTGGCCGCATGGCTACTCCATCTTCCTGTCGATAGAATTCTTCGGTGGACTTAAATTGCACATTGAGTGCATCGTAGGAGTACTTGCTCCAGACTACGAATTAATATACGGACTTCTAGACTATTATTTTCGATGTATTTATATCGTAAACAAATGATTTCTGTAAGTGGAACATTTTTGAATGGTGAAGTGACGTCTAAAGAGAGCAGTCGTTCTTTAAATATACTGAGGCTGCCTATTGCGCCGACGAAGTTAAATGAATCAAGTGGAGTGTATCTATTAATCCACTTTTTCACTTGTGGAAGAACCTTAGACACTTAACAATCTTGTGATATCAGAAATTGGGCTTAGTGGGACATCCTTTCTCTGTCAGAGTCATAGGATTACAGACCCTGATGGTTTCAAATGTTGGAAAAAATCACTACTAATGATCGACTCGTTTTCCATCTTTTCAAGGACTACTGATTCTTGTTACCATTATTATTTTTGACCTGTTTTTTTAATTAATTAGTCATCAAGTTAATCTACTGAATATTTTCCCTGTACACACTTCATTACGCAATCGACCCACTATTTCACCCTGGAACGTGACCTAATGTTGACCTATTAGACAAGAATAGACTAACCTATTTGTTTATTACTATAAGTAGGATTGTACAACTATCGAAAGTGATTCATCTTCAAGAAACGTTTTGTGGTTTTTAATGTCTCAACGGGACTTTTTCCGATCCTAAAGTTGTGAAGACCTTGACGGAAAATTCAACAAAAACCAAGACAGAAATTAAGATAAAGACGAAAATATACATTTTATTTGGTTCTTACTACATAATAGTTTCTTTCTTGTCACTGCAGCATATTCAAGGTCACAATACTTGAAATTTGATCGATGAATTTTGTTTCCTTGCCAATCTGTGTTATTAGTGAGTTTGTAGGTGCTTGTTGTATCCTAATTTATTTTTTCTTAGCCTTTTTAAATCATTTTAATTAACGCATAACAGAAATATCTAGGTCATTTCAGTTGACCCACCTAAACAATGTAGCTGAAATTATTCATCTAAGTTAATCATTCTTTCCTCTCAGTGATCCCACTACAGATTGTTGTTATTTCATGAATATTCTTCATAACCACATATCACGATGGAAGACTAGTACTGCAGTATACGCTTTATAGTCAGTACAGTTGGTGTAAACAGAGTTTTGTTTAGCAAAGTGACATAAGAATACTGTCAGTAATGTAATGATGTACCTAGCATCAGTTGGCCTCTGAAGTATGCTTGATGTAAAACCTAAAAATAATTCAGCTTTTGAAACTGAAAGTCAACAACCTAAGTAGCTGTCATTTTATAGGCCTTTAAATATCACACTTACTAGCCCATTTGAGTATTTGTTTACCGAAATAACATTCTTTTACCAGAAGTACTAACCTGGTACCAATCTGTAATCGGATTCTATGCTTTTAGCTGTTTTATCTTATTCCAACATTGTAACGAGGAAATTTCGTATCGTTGTATGGGCTTGCAGTAATAGGTTTCACTATTCTTAAAATCTTGTTTTAGGGATTCTAACTTACATAGAAATGTGATGTCTGAAAATGAAGTTAGTAATACTTCAAATAAGAAGTTTGTACCGATTTACTTATTGATTCCAGGTTGGTATTCATCATGAAATTACATCATTTGGGATTCCCCAACAGTGCACACTCATGACCACACCAGTGAGCGAACCCAGGACCTTCAGGTCCCACTGCCAGCACGTTACCATTGAGCCACTTGATGGAAATCTAGTGGTCTATATCTCCTACTTCTATCAGTTCACGATATAGCGCAACCTCTATCCAATGTCGTGGTTGAGTATCTATCCTATGGTGTCCAGTACTCTCATGTTTCCAATGTTTCTCCAAATGATGTCTATTCATGATGAATACCAACCTGAGATTAGTAATATTTAAGTCCTTTCGCATATTCAGAAGCTTACTTCTAACATTAGCCTCAAGATTTCAGGTGCTAGTCGCTGATAAACTCCAGAAAGCAAGAAAACTAGGTTTGGGCCTCATAACCAACTAATTACTAACGTCTAACACCATGGTCAGGTTTACTAACTAGTTGGTGGAATAAGACTGAAACTAGTTCAGTTGATCAAGTTTTATATGTCATCTTTCCATGTACTATATCTAGTGACTAAGGGTTCCTCTTCGACATCACAGATGATTCCAGTGACAAAGCCTTATAACCAAAAATATTTTTCATTTTTTGTTGTTGAATTAATGAGGTTTAAATTAATGGAGTTTATTATTCACGTTCATGGGTTCACATGCAGGGTCAAAATGAAAGAATAACAGAGCTTATAATAATTATATATATATGTGTTGTTACTTGCACTGGCTTAGTGGGTAACGCTCTGATGTTTGGAGCAATCCGTCCCGGGTTCGAGTCTTAGTGGGGACAGCACCGGTCAATATCCATCATTAATATAAATATACACCTATGGCTGATTAGAATTCACCCAAAATACATAGTTGCTTTAGGCTCTGTTTCCTAAACACACCATACAGCTGGATTGTTATGACAGTGACACTGCAAATGTTCATTCAACTCAATAAAATAATTTTGCTATATATATTGATACTCATTTGTTGATTCATTATCTTTTCTGACTTCACTTAAGCGGTGAATACATACTGATGATAAGTAGGACAAATATTTGTTATAGATTATAGGTTCACAATATGTCTAGCCTAATTCACGCTTACTTAACTTCATAGTACATATTAACAGTCCTATAAGCTTGCCGTAGTAAGGGGATATTTTGTCGAGTGTGTATCATATTCTGGTTGGTGACATCTTCAATTCAGTATCGCGTGAAAGGTTTAAGGTGAAAAAAATTGCCAGGGATTTTATGGGCACTTTAGGTCGCCTTATGTAGTATAACAGTTTGTAGGAATGTTCAGTCACACTGGTATTTTTCTAGCTGTTAGACTACTGAAAGGATTTTTTTTCTCAATTGATTTCGTAATTACTTGCAAAGAGTCTTTAGAAAAGAAATTCAAAAATCCCCTGCATGTATTGCTGAAAGTGTTCGTCTATTACCTTCCCATCTAACTGTTTTGTGGAACTGACCGAAACATTCAGTGACAGTGTTTATATAGTCACTTTATCATGAAACTCTTTGTTTACTGAAAAAGATGATCTAACTGTCAGAGTTTAGTGTGTTGTAAAACTTTCGCGGTTTAGTCATCAAGTTGCCCATTTTGGTAAATTTTGAGATAATCTACGCTATACTAAAATTTGATGAAGCCATTTATATAGTTGATAATAGCTAAATAGTTGGGCGAACATGTTATTTCGTATTATGTGTAAACGTCTAAGTAGTTGGTTACACGTGACTACTTATAAATTTACTGAAGTTGGGTCCTTTGAAAAAATCAATGATTTTCACTTAATGTGAAACAATTATCAAATTTCAGTTATTAAGCTGCTCCATAAAGGGTTGGGCTGATCCACGAAAATCAACCAAGAAAATAAACGGTGTCTTTTTGTGCTTAGTAACTTAAATAAAAAATAAACATTTAAATCATTTTCTTAAATATCAGTATTTCATGTTCAGTGACCTAATGTATATCTTTCAGAAGGTTGCGTGACAAATGCATATAAGTATGAAGGCTGAACTAAGTGTTTTAGGTGAGATAAACTGGTAAATTGATCAGATTAGAAAAACCTAACCTGTATTTATCTTGACGGGTTGCGACATAATCTTTCAAGAGCTAGAGCATATTTAACTCTCCAATCTGTTTAGATCAAGAAATGACTCCAGTGCATTCATTCGGTGAGCTTCAGTTGCATACAGGAATGGCATCATACCGTCTTAGTTCATATAAAAACAGTGGCTTTTTGTTGATTTTAGGTTACATTTTCCAAAATTAGCATTTGTGACGCATATGTATTCCTATTCCAACTCACATGAAGTTCAAAAGCCTGTTATTTAAATCCACTTTTTCACATTATTATATTATACCTAGCATTGAGGGACGCATTATTTTCTCACAATCTTTAGGGATCCGGTCATTTACTAAGTTGACCAATGTCAGCCGTTTTACAATTACTCTAGTAGGCAAGTCATCAGTTTGAGTTTTCTTCCTTTCGTATAACTTAGCCATGTAGCAGTAAAGGAAATAAAATACAAAAAGGTTAACATTAGTTTTATCATTGTTTATCCATTGAGAAGTTAACTCTCATGCATGACCATTATGGGGTAGTTTTTAAATGTACAGTCGCTACTGTCAAATCTGTTTATGACGGAAATACTTAACTTGGTTACATCTGCTACACCTTTTAATTAACCATTTTTGTGGGGTAATATTCTAAATTATTCTTTTCGAATAAAAACATTCTCTATCGTTCAAATTGTTATTAGGCTTGTTAAGCAGTCAATGCATTATAACCATCTTGGACTCATAACACATTTAGATGAAGGATGAAATATTTCACTCAGTAACATGACTGACCAAGCACTGCCTATGACATCAAAGTGCATGGGACGTAGAGAAACTGTTCCGTTATTTCCTTGTTCGATGGATTGCATTTGTAGATAATAATTTTTAACATTTAATTTTGAGGTATAATCTAAATAGACCGCTGCAATGTTCATTTTATATCTCAAAGATTCTCAGGGAGAATTCAGCTTTAATGTTACATTTGTTGGTAAATTCGTGTACTGGCTGAACAGCTAGATTCGAACGATTTCATAGTCCCTAAAACAGTGCTTTATGTTGACTGCATAAGTTATTGAATATCTCACACAATGAAACATTATTTACTGGACAACATTTAGAACATTATCTACTTTTCTAGCCCTTCATCTCTTGACTTACGAACTTCTGTCATTATTTGAAATTCGAGAATTATCTTCTTCATTTAGACTACTTTTCTTGTTCATAAAATTTCATTTGGTTATTTCAAATATACTTATTCTTTTGTTTAATCCCTATGCATTTTATACGGTTACATGATAGTTTTTAGATCTCAGTTGCCTCTTTGAATTTTCTTTGAGGAAGAGTTTGAAACACGCACTAGTGTATAAATGCCTATACCATCATTTCTTTGTACTTATAAGTATCAAAAGTGAAAAAGAAACAAAAAGAGGAAGAGGACGGAAGTTCTTTACTGTATTATTTTTTAAAATTCTCTTTGTTGGAATTTCTTCTGGTCGAGATTCTTCACTTCACATTCCTGTCATTACTGACTGCACAACTGTGCACAAATATATACATATATATATTAACAGTTCCGTGCGTCTATAACAATAGCTTACAGAAAATGTTTGTAGTTCTGTCTGTTTATTATTAAAAAAAATTTTTCTGCTGCTCTGTTTTTTTTAATATATGGCGTTAGGATTCTGTGCGTAAACACAAGCACTAAGATTATACTACGCTGCATCTGTGTATGCTTATTGCGTACAAATAGACATTAGAAGACTTAAAAAACAAGTCGAAAATAATTGACACTAAGATGTGAATGCGTACGTTTTTCTCTCGACACATGCCACTGTTATTTTATTACGTTAAAATAGATTAATCAAAAAGTTGAGCTAATCATTGACTTCGATATAACGTATTGTTTTGTACTTGCGTGACTTTTTGTTTATTTATTTCTTTTAATGTGTACTCGACATCATAGTTTATGAGTTATGCTCAGATATTAAACTTATTCTTAACCTCTAGCGTAATATTATGTAGATGGAGCTGAATTTTATTTATATTAGGTTGAGGAGAATACTTTTCATCGAAACGTCATCTCCACCAACCCTACACTTACTCTGTGGTGTAATTTCTCACGCATATGGAATGCAAGTTGACTGACGGACTTTCTATTTGGCACCTTAAACAAATAAATCTGCCGCTTATTATAGTCTGAAAGATAAGTAGTTTAGCATGCACAACTATTATCTCAACTCCACCTATCTGTGGTATTGCTTTAGATTCAGGGAAAATGGGAAAGCTCGGTATTTGTCGGTTTAAACCAACTGTAGTATGCGCAAGTTATGTGATTCACCAATAATGTATCAGCATATTGTGCTTTGTTGATGTGAAACATATCTGTTGAGCGTTGAATAATGTGAGGGTTAGTGTTGAGGTGGTATCAAGAGACCGGTTATCAAGGGATTTTTTATGTGCCATTTCGGTCAATTTTCATCTCACAATCTTGTCATTGTATAGTTGTAATCAAATCTTGAGATAGATTTAGCATTATCAGGCATCCAGCTTATCTCTAATAATTTATTAGTCTTAAAAACTTGATGGAAACACCTACACAACTGCGTTGAAGTCACCAGGCGATACACTATGACGTGATCATAGACGTTTTTATAGGTTAAGGTTGCATAAATTCAGCACAATGGTTAGAAATTAAAGCTGAGTTACGCAGCCAAAACTGATTGAATAATCGTTGTTTTTAAGTTACTTATACCTCTTTATGTGTAATGTGTAAACTAACTTGTAGTCATATTTATTTCATCTTACAAAAGCAGTATTTAGGCAAACGTTTCACCTAGTCGCACTATCTTAATAGTCATTAGATGGTCACTAGTACTATGTTCTGATATCAGCCTACTTCGTACTCCTGGGTACTTGCCACATCAATGAAAAGGTGTCTACAGAAATGTTGAGCAATAATTTCGTGACACAACAAAGTTTTAAAGATATAGAGATGATGAAAGTGTCTAAATTATGCCTGAAATGGTAGTCAGCTGTCAGGCGGAAGCATAATAATGAGATTTTAACAACCAATACCACACATTCTACTGGTCTCTTCCAAAAAAGTTTAAAATTACGAATTTCGTGTACCTATTTTCAATACTGTAAGTGACTACGCTTTCTTGAGTGACTGTTTCTTGGAGTTCTACTACAGCAGAAAGACCTTTCGATTTTTAGTAAGGCTAAAAGCACTTACATCAGTGTAAATAGATTAGGATATAGCAGAGGTTCATGGGAGAAGTGTTGCTATTGGTTATAGGGAGGGTTATCATCACTACTCCTTCGGGTCAATACTTTTCACAAAGTGTAGTTTTTCTCATGACATATAAAGTTTTAACTTTTTATGATCCAGTGGAATTCGCGTTAAATTTTCGGTATTTTAAATATTAATACTTTTCAACACCCCTTTTTTGCATCTGAAAGAAATGTTCATGTGTCTACTGACCAGGTAGTATCCCTTATGTCTGACTTAGATAATTTTGTCTTCAGCTGGGATTTTTCTAATGAGGTTTCAAGGTTGAATAGAATAGAACAATTTTCTTTCATTTCGAGGCCAGTGCCTATCTACATTGTGAACATGTTACAAATACTGAAATCTAATGTTGACAATGAAATTTATGTACTATATCCCTCTGTAATTTTCATAATAAAATTGAAATTGACTGAAAAATTCTCTACGTATCAGTTAAAGTCTTAATAATTTTAAAATCAGTCAATCACTGTTCACCTCATAGAGAAGTGCGAAATTAACTGACTTTATCATTAAATATTTACATGCAACTAAAGAGCTGTTTTGAGCCATTTAAGTATAATCATAATCAGTATTCTTCTACTTGTACAAACTGAAACCTGACTAAGGATGCTGAACTTAATGAGAACTTCACTTTAAACCAATAAAAATATATACATTTTAATAACTTCTTGAGGTTTCTTGTGTTGATTTTATTTGGCTACATTTTTTGAAGAGGTTTAAAAAATAATTTTTTTGTTAAGAAGTTAGACCGATTAGGATTCGAGTTCATGACGTTATGATCTAAAATCAAGTAATCAGGTAACCCCAGTTTTACAAATAATAATAGCCACGTGTACATCTCGCATAATTTCAATATAAGGTATGTATAAAAAGGTTAACAGACAGTGCCAAATAATCTGCTTTCTTATAATATTCAGAATACTTTTATTCAAATGTTATTTTTGCATTATTGTTACTTTAATTAATACAGTCTATGTGTTGACCTTGATAGGAATGAATATCTTTCTTGATTTTCATGAAATAACCTAGACATAACATAGAGGTTCATCTATCAGAAGTTTCTTTTCTCTCTTCATCTACTCCGTATCTGCATATTTGTATACTCTAGATACAGCATAACCTTTAAATAAATATAAAGTTTATATGTATATGCACACCTAATATCCTATCTCATTTAAATCACACATATATTCCAGTTGAATAAAGTGTGATTGTGAGGAAGGATTTCATCCTTTTATATATATATATATATATATATATATATATATATATATATATATATATATATATATATATATATATAAACGTAGTTCAGATAGACGAGAAAGTTTTCTATTTAGTTGATTTATAACTTGACTTTTTAGTTTGTTTTCTAGTGTCTCCCAAAGTTATATTAGATTTGCCAAATTAAAATAATTTAACAGTATCGAGTTGTATCACATCACACTTATTATCGTTTTTATTAGAACTTGTGTGACCTGAAATTTCCCCCAGAGTTGCATTCTCATTTCTAAAATAAGAAAATATTTTGTTACTACCAAAAGTTTAAGTTGTCATCCGGATCACTTCTTATTCACGACACATTAGTCCGTAACTGCAGCAATCGTGAGGTGTAGGTTATGGAAAGCCATATTTTAATAAAGGCGAATGGGTTTTTCTTAATTATTTGAGAGTCAAGCCTTACATGGTTTCATAACAATTGGCCAGTTGTTTGTATGAAATTTTGGCTTAAAGTGAGATCCAGAGAGCCAAATATTTCATTAGTTCACACTACTTCAGTTTCATGAAGATGACTGTAAGCAGAAGGCAGGTAGTGTTGATATCTGCTTGGTGACTAGCCCTAGAATCCAGAATGTACTTGCATCCTAGTGAGTGATGTCGTTCCCACTCAGACTCAAACCCATTACCCCCGGCCTCAAATAAAAGCTCACTACCATTTACTGTAAGGTTTTTTCTTCATTTTACTTAGATGGAGCAAGAATCAAGGCTAGTAGATTATAGATACCAGAATTGACGATGGATTAGACCGTCATTTCGCCAACTAAATACTTTTCATACAAACTCAAAACAAAAGTGTCATTTTCTTCTGCAGTATTTAGGCCTTAGATTATTTATTCTTCATCTGGAATCCTTTAAAGATGCATTCTTATTACTATTATCTCAGTTATTCAATTTTAACAGCAATCATTTCTCATAACAGTTTGCACTCTTTAGTCAAGTTGATTATACAAGTCCTTATTTCATCCTTAAATGTACCATATTTTATCAAATATTTGTTCATTATTTCAATCTCTTTTAAAAGATATTACATTGTATTCCTTTGTAAACTAGATGCCGTGGATATTTTTTTAACAAGTTCAAAATAACAGAAATTTGTGATGAAAGTATAACACTATCAATTTTATCACTTTACAAAGACAAGAAATATGAGCATATATTCTTTCGACATATTCGGAAGTCTTAATGTCAAAACCGATGTAAGGAAGAACTCATTCATTTGAGATGTATCTTAAAATGCAATCAGTATAACACAACCTCTGAAAATACCACGACAATTTCTCTGAATTTTATACAACATTGAAAAAAATGATGCGTTTGTAAAATCTATGAGTGTAAAGTATCAAAGGTGGCCTCATTCTTCATATGTATACTCTTTTAAATAATCCGTTGTACTTGGTAAAGCTGCCTTCTGTAGGCTCAATTTAGCTGAAACAAAAACGTTTAGTGTCACCTCATTCTTCTGTGTTTTCTTAACCTTTCTTAAGTCTTGTTTTCCTTTCATAGAATTCTCAATGTTTATATATAAAAAGGGAAAGAGAGAGAGAAAGAAAGAAAGAAAAAGTAAAGGGAAACTTATCCGTCAAGAATCTGTATTTTCTTGATATGAGTTAAATTTGTTTTTATCTTTTCGAATATGTTTTACCTCGAAACTATTTCAAGAAGCGCTCAATCATCATTTCTTCATTATCAGTGTTCAGTGTTCATTCATTCAAAAGAAAATAGTCGTTAAAAAAACTATTATGAAGCAGAAAAGACGAGTCTAGAAATAGGACTAATGATAATGTAAGCGGGAAATTTGGACACTGATAGAATGTAATTTCATAATAGATTTGTTAGCGCACATACTGCACAGTGATACAGTGTTATTTACTTGATAACGTTTCAAGCAAAAATTATTCTTCGGAATCATATCAATCTAATCACACTCCTTTCGATATCTACTTTTTATAGTCCTGTCACCTGATATTCTTCGTTTTTAGTGTTAGTAAGATTTTCATTATCTCTGATATTGATGTTGCATCAATCCTGTCACATGTATTGGGTGTAGATTCGATGAATAATGCTTCTGTAATCAATCTCTCTCTCCTCCTAATGATATTCGACTGACTTAAGTACAGTGGTTCTATCCCACCTAGCTCATTGTGTGGTTGAGTGTTTATGCATACATTGCAATTGCTGAGTGTTTGTTCTAGATTACTGATCTTATTGGGATATGTCTTTCTATATTCAGCTATATTCCTTTGTTCGGATATTCTAACTGACTCCGACCGGCTAGTTTGACCTATGTACTTGACCTCACAGTCATTACATGGAATTTCATAGACTACATTATTTCGCTGAATTAAAAACCGACACATTCTAACAGGTATCTAGACTTCAGGTCAGTCGCCACCTGAATATCTCAATGGTAGCGTTGCTGAATACAACACTAGGTGACGTGGGTGACACATCATTTCCTTTGAGGTTACAGATATGCCTTGTTGATGAATCCAAAGAAGCATGAAACCTAAATCCAGGGCTTCCTGTCCATTACCTGTATCCAACTAACATCTCATCAAATGTTAGCTAGGGTGGATTAAGCCAAATGTCTAAATGATAGAGCTAGAAAATTGACTGATCAGTGCAAAGACTTAAACAGGGAACTGAAACACATAAAATAGCACTAACGGCTAATAATTATCCTCCTCAGTTTATCAAGAAATTCATGGGAAGACATAAGAAACAAAATAATTAAAGTAATACAAATAGAAATGATGGAGACAACACGAGTAGAAATTAGTTCAAAGCCTCTATTGTGTCACTGGCGTATATGAGGAAGGAAGATCAGAAAATTTACATAGGATTCTCAACAAAGCTGTAATTAGGGTGGCATTTAAACCTACAAAGTCACTCAGAGATAAGCTTTGTCGGCTTAAGTGTCCGACAGATGCAATTCAGCGAAATAATGTAGTCTATGGAATTCCATGTAATGACTGTGAGGTCAAGTACATAGGTCAAACTAGCCGGTCGGAGTCAGTTAGAATATCCGAACAAAGGAATATAGCTGAATATAGAAAGACATATCCCAATAAGATCAGTAATCTAGAACAAACACTCAGCAATTGCAATGTATGCATAAACACTCAACCACACAATGAGCTAGGTGGGATAGAACCACTGTACTTAAGTCAGTCGAATATCATTAGGAGGAGAGAGAGATTGATTACAGAAGCATTATTCATCGAATCTACACCCAATACATGTGACAGGATTGATGCAACATCAATATCAGAGATAATGAAAATCTTACTAACACTAAAAACGAAGAATATCAGGTGACAGGACTATAAAAAGTAGATATCGAAAGGAGTGTGATTAGATTGATATGATTCCGAAGAATAATTTTTGCTTGAAACGTTATCAAGTAAATAACACTGTATCACTGTGCATTATGTGCGCTAGCGAATAAACAAATGTGCTATGGAATAATAGTTGTCGCTTGACTCCAGACACCATTTTTGTTACGTTATGGGATTTTCAGCTTGTAATATTTTAACAGACTTACCGCCTGTATAATATTCTGATGTTGAAGATTTTTAGCATCTGAAAAGTCCTAATACTAGCAATGTTACACACAATGTGATATAATCAGATGTTTTGAGGTGATCATTTGGTGTAAAGTGGGAATGAACTGAAAAGCGTTCATAAGTTTGGTGATCGTGGTTCATTCAGCCGGTATGAATATCTGTAATTTGAGCTAGATATTTCAGAAATAGTAATATTATGTATAATTGTGCTTTTGAAAGTCCACTGCCATCAATGTTGACATTTTTTGTCTACTTTATTTTAATAGAGCGAGAGAAGCAATTTTAGCAGAATAGCATGGCTCCATTTTATTTTGAGGTTTCTCGACAGCTACTCACAGTCTGAGATGATTTTATAACAGTTATTACGGAATGTTTGCATACTTTAATTATTTCGATAGAAATTATCGGCTTTGAGGAAAGATAATATTGATATGATGTAGTTAAAAATAGCAGTTGGTGGAAAACCCCGAAATAAAATGGATCCACGTTATTCTGCCGAAACTGTTGTTCTCACCTTGTTTTATTTTATTAGGGGAGTTTGGAACTTTGTTTCACTGTAACTTGAAAATCGACAGGTTGGAGGTATTTCCAAAAGGCATCAGGTCGCATGATACGTTTAGAAGTTGTCTGAACGTTCCGAGCAAGTTGAAACGGAGAGATATGGTGTCATTTAATAGGTGGAAAATGTTTGAGTGCTCGAGGTTGAAGCACGTCATTATGGTGTTCATGCATTATAAACGGCCTTCATCTGAAATCAGAATGTCTCCAATTTAGTATAATTTCGGTTACTTATATGCATGTGTTAATTTCACATGTGACTTATTCACATGCTTGTAGACGAGACAAAATATTACACACTCAAAACAGCCTAGGCAATCAAACACAGATTGAGAACATCGACTTATAATAATTTATAAAACCAGCAAAAGTAAGCACGACCATGTATTCTGCTTATCACTTTTAAAGCAGTAGTCATAAGTATGAAGTTGTTGAGGATTGTGACATGTTCATATTTAGGTTATCCAAAAGGCTATCTGAAATGTCATCCACAAAACATTCTGTTCACATGTATCTATTATATTTATGTACTCTAGAAAATTAATTGATACTTCGTTCACGGAATCTTTGTATACAGCATACTTTTGTTGACTTATAAAACATTTATTTTCTGATAGAATGGGTTAAATTTAGTCTTAGCTAAGGAGTAGCAGCTCTTATAGAAGTATCATTAGATGACTTTCACCGAGTTCCTGAAATAAACCGATGCACCAACTTAAAATTTTGTATTAGTTATTTATCCAGGTCATAAGTTAATAAGTAAATTCATGCCAGAACAAGTAAGAGATAATAATTTGATCTTGTGTAGAGTTACTGTCATCTCAATGCGTTACTTCCTAATACGGCATTTCCAATTAGTTCGTTCCAACAAATAGGTGTTCTCTTACTCATAGCATCTGATTAGTCTCCATTTTATTTATTCTTCATTTCATTCACTACGTCTTGTTGATAAGTGCCAACAAGCACTAGACGTAGGTCTAGGGCTTCCTGTCGATTGGCACGAAACATTGAACACCACATTTTATTTCTACAGCTGATTGGTCTCATGCTTGTGTCATCATAAGAAAATACCAAGTGAATACGTGTTCTATAACGAAGTTCATGGATAGATATTAATTCTCTACCTTAGAGTTTTAAGCCTATTTTACTGTTTTCTGAATATTTGAAAATAAAGTGTGACTAGCTTTTAGTCCCGGTCAATCCTCCAATGTTGAGTTGAATTGTTATATGAATGAAAAATCGTAACTACCTAGTTTTATCATGCCGATCGTTTGGCTATGCCGTCAACCAAGAAATACCTTACTAGCTATTAGTTGTCACATCTACTATCAATACAGCCGTAAGATTGAAAGATGCTAACTAACGTTAAACAAAGGAAGAATCATTTTAGGATTCGTATCATATTAGGGCGAAATATAGGATTAAAATTTGGACTTTGCGGTTGGTTGTTATCCCATTTTAGTATGTTTATTAGATAGGTCATGCAGTGAAACAGTATTGTTTACTATTGGACAACACTTTTACTAATCAGCAGACTTAAAGAGCATATTAGGGTAACATCAACTGGGTGCGATTTGACGCCACAGATTCGTAGTTGCAGAAAAGTCAAGTCTATTAAGTGTTTTGCTTTTGAATAACATCCAGTTGTACAACTTACTAAACATGCCAAAATCAATATCTAGTTATCTATTTCTTTAAGTAGCTGCTATATAATCTGCAGTATCTCAGTTTTAATATTCCCTCAAGGAAGTTCCTACCAAAGTTATCTGTTTGTGTGGTCTCGTTACTAATCATTTGGACACCTTTCATACGTTATTTTATTTTTCTGGTGTCACTCAGCCTCTAAATGCCTTAATTCTGTTTACTTGTGTGACGCAAATACGTTGGTCGAGTGCACTGATTCGTTAGTTAGGTATTACACTGAACCTTATACTTGATCTATTACTGTCTCATAACAGGTATCAAACTATCTTTAGTGCTTTGTTTATCTTTATAGTTGTGAGTAGAAAATGCACTGGAATTATCGGCTGGGAATTTTTTGTCTTGCTCTGTATGTAAACACCTGACTTCTTCACAGACTCCTATTTATTCATTCTGTGCATGAGTCTCTTAATTTTAGGATTGACGAAGCATTTAGGTTCGAATACCTTTTGGTGTACGAGGGGATATTCAATGATGAAACAGTTCATTGAGTCCCATTACCTACCGTAATACTATATCACTTTCTTCAAGGGTATTAACTATATGGAAAATTAATGCAACTCAAATTGGCACAGGTTTCACATTCTTAACTATGAGCCACATCTGTTATTTGGGGAACCATTTCACTACCCACTTCCTTAGATCTAAGTAGCTGACGCGGTGTTTTAATTCGTGAACTATGATTTGGAAGTTAGGTGACTAAACTTATCAACTACATATAATGAAGATGTGAACATGTTTGTTTTGAGTTATCACCACTATATGTCAGAGGCAACAATAATTATCAGTGAAACCGCTGCTGTATTTGACCGTTTCTCCAGTCTTTTCAAGCTCATTATTTACCTGTTAGTCTAGAATCTAAAAAAACTTACCATGCAACCGCATGATACTGCTTGTCACGTTTAACATTAAAATCTTGTTTATTTGTTGACTTTCGGTATCCGATCTTATAAGAGAATGCAAACAGTTAAAATATTTTGCTCATCATGCTTTCGATTTCATGGAGCATTGTTTTGCTAATCTCTTCGTAACTACTTTCATACATTTTTGGATAAATTCTTAGTGTGTAGGTTTTTTTCTTATTTTGCAATATGAAGACAAATTTTTCCAAAAACGAATACTACTATGGGATGTAGTTAACTAAGCAAATTTGTATTTTTCTCGATGCCACCCATCCATTTTTGTATTTTTACCTCTCTAGTAAAAGAAATCAATTTTGTGTTAGTATTTCGTGTCTGGTAGGACTGAGATCCGGAACTCATAGTTCCTCTTAATTTCCTTCAGTCTGCTGGCTATACTACGATCCCAGTGACTTTTACTATCCTCCACTGACTTACACCTAGGTATTGGCACAATCATGTTGTGTATTGCTAGTGATGAAACAATTCTACATCTAAATTTTGAGGAAACTGGTTTTTCATAAATTCAACTATATTTGTGTGTTTAAAATACGACTTCTTGTTTTAGTGGGTATTTATTAAAAAGCATTTTAAAACACACCTGTATATTATTCTGAACGCATAGTATAAAATACATTTGAAGTGCAATCAAGAATAAGTAGAAGTCACAATAAAAGCTGAAATCAATTTTACATCTCTACAATAGTGGGGCTGTGGCTCATTGGCTTAGAGAGATGACTTTGAACCAGTGGATCACGGGTTCGAACACCACTTCGCCTACCGAGGTTTGGATAACCAGCTAGTATAATCAGCCCTCACACACTAGCTGTAGCTCACTGCCTATCGTACGGATATGCGGAAGCTATCTGAATGGATTTTTTGGTTTTCGGTTCTGCAGTAGGTATCAAATTCCTCAGTACATTCATAATATTTACCTATGCATTTATTTCGACACTAATGGTAATGGCAGTAATAGTATCTGCATAAAGCTTGTTTTAATTTCTTTCCTTCGTCTCAAAATTTCTCCACAACTTATTGAATGAACAGCTTTCTGCTTCATTTATTACCTGTTCGCTAAAAGCTAGAGGGACTCACAAAAGTATGGGTGAAGTTATTTTTTCATTTTCACTGTTCAAAGGAAGGTAGCCAGTGTTATGCAGTGTGATTTTGAGTTTCGTCTTGTTTGCACATAATCTCATTTTTTATTTTCAGAAACCAGTTTCTTATTTTTGTTTTAAATAAGTTTCCACCTAGTGTGGCGGAGTTTTTCGACCTCTGTCAATGTTGTGTCTGTAGATTGAAGTTACGAATCATTAGAGTAAGCATTCATCTTTCAACCTTGTTGGTTACAGGTACTCGAAACGTGACCCACTGAAGTGTGGACAACCAGGTAGAGCTATCAGACGTCTCATGATATTTAGGGCTCAGCCAAAGCACGGACCTGTATATATTTGTTGAGTTACTTACTTCATCTTTAAGCATTTTTGACCCCACGGTCTTTTAGCGATCTCAACCAGTTAATGTCAACCTGACTTCTGGTGATACTGTGAAACACTCCAAGTCGTCATGAGTCATATTAGTATATACAGATGGCTGCCGGTAAGATAAAAGTAAACCAGGAAAAATGTATAGTCAGAAGTCGAAATAAGTCATTAAAATATGACATGAAACAAATAATGTTATTTGACGTGAAGATTAAGATAAAAATGTAGATGTATAGATGCATGTCGGCCGTCGTAATAGCTTCTGACCCATATCATCTGCAATAGGTGATTTATAGGTTTCGAGCTCATGATTTTGATATTTCGTGATCTTAAATAATCCTGTAAAAAGGTAGTTGTTTAGATTCGTGGTAATTCACTTCTTGTATATACACAGTCGCTTCTTGTTTGTCTTTTGATTACTTGACGGATATATTTGAAATATAATATCATAATGAACTGTTAATATCTTCTTTGAAATATCTTTAAAGTAAGAATTACGTTGAGTGGGAACACTGGACAACAAACACTGACATTGATGCATCATGGAAATAATCTACTGTAGTGACATATCGATCTTTCTGAAATCATTTCTTAAATTGCTGTTTGGTTGTGGTAGAAAGTGAAAGAGTTTGTCCAGGATATCTTAAATCAGACATAACAATAGACCAAGTTCCCCGCAATATACAGATATTGCATTACTTCCTTATGTATGATAATAATTAAAAGTAAACTTATCCTTGACCATATGTTCATGTGTGTATAAAAGCTCTAGTAGTTCAGTTGACTTTTCGTTTTATACGAGTGAATTCATTTTATATGGGTTTTAAATAACCCCATATGTTTATCAAGTTAAACGCTGTGTTATGCTGCTTGTTATTATGGTCCATGTAATACTGGCATGCATAGAAGTGAATCATGATACATATTTGTTGGGTCATTTTATCTGAGGTACTATGCGACTGATGATTTGAAGTTAATCTATTTTCTGACTTGTATGTGAAATATAAAAAAGCCACAACAATGAATCACGGCAGCATATACCCAAATACACATCCGACTGAACGTTTGAACTTAAATTGTCGTTGTTTTTTTTTAAATCTTGCGTATATGAATAATTTGTCATGATTATTATTTTCTTTTTTTGATTTATACAATTTACAGGATGATCCCCTTGAACCTGCTCTTAAACTGCTCCCAGGATTTTTTGGCACAGTAGTACTAGTCAACTGTTTTTCAATATTTTATGAAGGACCTCCATGTACGTTAGTTTTGAATTATTTCTTTATTTCAATTGCTTTTATTATTGTCCTGACAGTTAATAGTAACTTTGTGACTTTTTTGCTTTATGTCAGTTTAATCACCATGATATTAGTCACTGCTTCGTACATTTTTCATTTCCATCTACCTTTACTGTATATACTTTTCTGGAGTTCAGTATACATTGATACATAATGAAACAAACTTCCACGTAAAAATATTCTGATCGACTTCACGTACGCTGACATGGAAGATGTTTAAATATTAATTTTCTCCACACCATGTATGCCGACAGAAGAGTAAGACAGTGTGTATCGACTGTTCATCTGCCTTTACAATTAAGCAGGTAGATCACACTAGTCTTGATGAGTGAATGGTTGTCACAGTGATTACAGATACATAAAATGTAGCACCGCTAATATAGCCATAAGAACAAAGTTAAAAGTAATTTGTTGAATAGAAATTTTAGCACAGCAGAAATTTTTAAAAAAATTAATTTGCATGCGCATATTGTTGACTTTTTATTTGTTAGTTAAAGAGTAAAAACAGCATGTTCAGGTATTTTGCTGATGTCACTCTTCATGCAATACTGATTTGTAGGTTTGTTCACGAAACTCTGAGGTTAAGTTACTTGGTTAACGACAGTAAACTGTTTTACATGCCATAAGAAATAACTTTAACCAATCACATTTATGTGGGTTAGGGACGTATTCTGATTGTGAATATGAACAGCAATATAGAAAATTATACAACTATGTATCGATTAATATTGCTATACTTCACAGAAGGACACTAAAATAAAACTGATACAAGTAAGTATTTATTGAAAATCTTAAAAAGTGTACGAATCGGTATAAATTCATCAGGTGTGGAGAAATAAGGTTAACCAAGTTTCGGTAGTAGATAAAAAGTGAATGCTTTTGCATCACTATGATTCATTGAGAGTTATGTCACTAACTGTTCCCAGCCACCGAGTTAATACACTCTGAGGAACTTAATGAGAAAGACAGCAGTCACTGGTTTTTTGAACTAATGACCTGTTTTTGTTTGACGAACTACAGTCATGCGACTGCATCACTAAAATTACCATCATTGCAGGTGAGGGCAAGCAATGATATGCATGCATAATATGTAGCAAAGTGAACGCATCGGATCAGTATCGTTCTACAGTTTGCCAACAAACCAATAGAGTTAATGTAACTATTCAAATGATTAGGCTGGTGAACATGGCCAACACATTTACTTTGTGTTTTTCAACTCAACTACAATGCACAGCAGTTATGATGACCACTAAATGTATACCGAATATCATCTGAAGGTAATACATCTTTAGGGGTTTGCCTAAAAGTCTTGTTTCGTGTGTGAACTGTAAGTTAGGATACTTTGTGATTAGCAGTTAGTTTAAAAGTTCACGTCTTTAATTTTCTTGGTTATGATGTTGAGCCTATGGCTTACTTCTTAACTCCATCAGTTGGCATCAGCAGGGTACAGGGTGAATTTCCATCTATATAGCATCTTGTGAAATCGTCTGACCGCTAAAACTAGGTCAAGTGTTTCCGTCTCTATCTGTGAGGAGCGTTTTCCCGGCCTAAGTGAAAAACTGAGATGCGTGCATGACAGCTTGTTGTGAGCCATCTGGATATTCATGCGATAGGACGGCCCCAATACCAGCGATGTAAACATCTCCGGCAGTGGAAGTTGGTAGATGTTAACAGAAGATCAAAGCTGAGAGTGGGCTTCAATCATCTTATAGCAGTGTCACATTCTCTTGACCAGAACCATGCGGAATCCTTGGGTAAGAGGTGATTCAAAGGTTTCCGTATATCACATAGAAAGGGCAGGGACGCTGAATGGTAACTAATGAGACAAGGAAGTGATTAGAGTCGCGAAATCTGTTAGAGTTGTCATCTGCTGTATGGCGCGAATGTTTTCAAGGTCGGGACGTCAATCAGATACATTATAGATGAACCCTAAATATTTTACTCACTTAAGAAAGAATTGGCATTTTTCTGCACTGAGTAGAAGGCCGTTGTCTAGGATTTACTGTAGGACCGACCGCATTCGATTCGTTAATTCCATCGAACAGGTGGCAACTGTCAGGACACCATCGAGGTATGCAGCAACACCTGAAATGCCTGCCAGCATAATATCCATAATCTGTTGGAAAACGGTAGGGACAGTTTAATGCCGAACGGAGAACGATTGAACTGTAAAAGTGTAAGTGTAAAAATTGGGCACTGTGTTAAAATGTAATTCCACATCAGATTTGGTTATTTGATATATAACTCACAGTGATACAGTGTTATTTACTTGATAACGTTTCAAGCAAAAATTATTCTTCGGAATCATATCAATCTAATCACACTCCTTTCGATATCTACTTTTTATAGTCCTGTCACCTGATATTCTTCGTTTTTAGTGTTAGTAAGATTTTCATTATCTCTGATATTGATGTTGCATCAATCCTGTCACATGTATTGGGTGTAGATTCGATGAATAATGCTTCTGTAATCAATCTCTCTCTCCTCCTAATGATATTCGACTGACTTAAGTACAGTGGTTCTATCCCACCTAGCTCATTGTGTGGTTGAGTGTTTATGCATACATTGCAACTGCTGAGTGTTTGCTCTAGATTACTGATCTTATTGGGATATGTCTTTCTACATTTAGCCAAATTCTTATGTTTCGCGAGTCTAATCAATATGGGACTGGGGGCAATTGGAAATCAACTGAATAATGACTTAGAACTTACTCAAAGAACTAAGATATCAGTTGATGAAGTCGTGTTAGGCTCACAGTTGCGCTTGATATCCACAGTCTTCAAGTTTCATGAAAAAATGTATCGACAAACAGAAAGAGTAGCAGTAGGATCACCAGTATCCCCAACCGTAGTATATATATTTATCGATCATTGGGAATACATGGCTTTACGAACGTATAGTCCTGCACCTATGATATGGTGGATGTAATATTTTGATGATAAATTAACCATATTGAAATCGCAGTATATCGACGGCTTCCTCACACATATAAACTCATTATTGGACACAATCCAATTCACTTATGAGGTAGAAAATGAACAGGAGAAATTACTTATGCTGGATTGCGGAATAAAACGATGAACAGACGGTGATTTGGATACTTCTGCCTACAGAAAACCAACACACTCAACAGGTATCTAGACTTCAGTTAATATGGGTTTAGTCCAATGTTTAAATGATAGGGCTAAAAAACTTACAAGTCATTGCAACGGCTTAAACAAGAAATTGGAACATCTAAGAGAAGTATTATTAATTATCCTCTGCGGTTTATTAAGAAATTCATGGGAAGATATAAGAAACAAAATAATTAAAGTAATACAAATAGAAATGATGGAGACAACACGAGTAGAAATTAGTTCAAAGCCTCTATTGTGTCACCGGCGTATATGAGGAAGGAAGATCAGAAAATTTACATAGGATTCTCAACAAAGCTGTAATTAGGGTGGCATTTAAACCTACAAAGTCACTCAGAGATAAGCTTTGTCGGCTTAAGTGTCCGACAGATGCAATTCAGCGAAATAATGTAGTCTATGGAATTCCATGTAATGACTGTGAGGTCAAGTACATAGGTCAAACTAGCCGGTCGGAGTCAGTTAGAATATCCGAACAAAGGAATATAGCTGAATATAGAAAGACATATCCCAATAAGATCAGTAATCTAGAACAAACACTCAGCAATTGCAATGTATGCATAAACACTCAACCACACAATGAGCTAGGTGGGATAGAACCACTGTACTTAAGTCAGTCGAATATCATTAGGAGGAGAGAGAGATTGATTACAGAAGCATTATTCATCGAATCTACACCCAATACATGTGACAGGATTGATGCAACATCAATATCAGAGATAATGAAAATCTTACTAACACTAAAAACGAAGAATATCAGGTGACAGGACTATAAAAAGTAGATATCGAAAGGAGTGTGATTAGATTGATATGATTCCGAAGAATAATTTTTGCTTGAAACGTTATCAAGTAAATAACACTGTATCACTGTGCATTATGTGCGCTAGCAAATTAACAAGTCTATTACAGAATATCTAGGAAAGTTCTCAATGTATCTTGACGGTAAGGAGTTCACTCCATTGTGATGAGACTTTGACTGTTTAGGAAGCATTTTCCAGGTCGAGTTTTGCGAAATATTCTCTTCAATGCAGTCTGCTAAATAAATCTGGAGCAGGCAGTCGGTAATGATGTTGCTACAATGTAACAATTAAACGTTTCAAAAAGTCAGCACGTAGTCGGATGGTGCCATTACGTTTCTTCTTAACGACGATCGGTGTAGCGCAAGCGTAATGATATACTGGAGTAATGACACTTTGTTTTCGAATTCGTTTAGTTTTTGCCTCGACAGGAGATAGTGATGCATATGAGACGGGTCTACTAACGCGATAAACAGGTGATGGGTTTGTTTCCAGGCGTAGAACGGTTTTGGTTGTAGTACAGTGACCGAGGCCAAGTTTGAAAGTATCTTACTATTCAGTAATAATATCGTTAGGGTTCTTCGGAACATCTAAGTGTGCTCCCGCTATGTTGCATACCATATTCTGTGAAAGGTTGGCGAGTTTCAAACCCTCGATACCCGACAGTTTGAGATTAACATCAGTAATGTAACAACTCCAAATGAAATACAGCAGTGTGATTGACCAAACAGTTGAAGCTTACAGCCGCATGCACTGATAGCTGCTTGTGTCGTTTTCAACATTTTTGGCTGACCAAGCGTGCATCATAATTCTCGGGAAATCACTGTGATATCAACCACTGTATCCACTTTGAGGTATGCAGGTTGACCATTTATATTAAGCTTTATATACTTCCGCTGGACTGGTCTACTACTATGAAAAATAGCCATGATATTGAGGGTTCCTGTTGTAAGTCGACATCCGGATAGTCTTTTTTTCTGTTAGCCGACGTTGTTTGGCTGCAAAGCCTATCCTTACGCCGCACAACATGACAATAGGGACACTTATGTTGTTCGAAGGGGTAAGATTTCACATAATTCCAAGCTCCAGAGTTCTAACATACATATGGTGGTTTTCTCTGAGTACTACTTGTAGGTCGGCGTGCTGTATTACCTGATATAGAACTGGGTATAGACGCTGGGTATTTGATAGCATGCACTTCTGTCGCTTCCCGGCCAACAGTCTGTATCGGGGTGATATCTTGAAGCATATTAGTTAGTTGCTGATATTCCTCGCCAATGTCTTTTAGTCAGCTTCGGGTTTTGTTCCAGACGATTCAGCAGGCGAGTGCATGTATACGTGAATTCCTACTATTTCATCAAATGTTGTGTCATGTGGATTCTGAGGAAGGATAAGACCACAATATTTGTCCAATCCATGTGGACCAGGCTTTTGGAGTAAAATTTAACTCTCCATGCTCCGTCTTGATTTGCAAAATCAGCTCTAAAAAGGTCTTCATATCGGAACTAATTGTACCATCAGAAAAAGATGGAGTGAAGGTAGAGGAAGTGACACGTTGACCAGCAAGCAGTCCCACCATCTTCAGTTGGTACTCCACCAACTTTACTAATCTCTGTGCATCCATCTCGTGGTTTTCACTTCTAGAACGGAGCAAAATGCAGAGTAGTGCACTGAATCTTTGATAGGCAATTGGATTCTACGCTTGGACCACAGATAGTGTAATTTGGAAAAAGCCGAACGGAGCATTTTGTACCCATGCAGGAGTTCTCTTAGTCACTGGCCCGTCGCAGTTGATTCATCTCCTCAAGTGAGCGAAGTGATCAAGATGACTAATTACTTTACTCCTGATCGTCAAATTAGGTAGTGATACCAACCACTTTCAAAGCGATCATTTGCAATCAGGCGATGGGAAACGCATCGTGGGCATTCTCAGATTATTACTCAAGGTGTCCAGGAAACCCTGAATCCTATTAGCAAGCTGATATATTTGCTCGGTACCTCTTTCTTTGGAACAGTTCTACGAGATATTTTGTTCGACGGAGTCGAATGCCACCTTTGTTTCAATAAATTCATGTAGTGTCAGAAACTGGTAAGTTTGCTAGCTGCCGCAAAGTGGACTTCTGATCGAGACACCTACAACCAGCTCTGAAATCTATCTAGCGCTTCTGGGTCTGCTATTTCAAGGTTTCGCCTGGGATTACGATAGTGATAGATTTAATAATCTTGTGTTCATCCTAAGAGGATTCCTCTTTACTTCTGAAGACAATAAAAACCGGCGATTGAGGCCACTCAGAGGAGATCATTCCTTATTCTTGGAAATTCATAGTCCACCCTCCTTAAATGCTTTTGCCTGTAGTCCAACTGACCCTGCTTCACCTTCTTTTCAGTCTTCTCAGTTTTTGTAAGATTTGCGGTCTCGACCTCAGCTTTGCATTCGGGATGGGACTGGGTAGTGGGGAACAGAATCAAAGCTCGAGGCTAGTTAAGTATTCCTCCAAATGTTTTGCCTGCCGTCCCAGTAGTCTCTCTTTCTAGTGAGTCGCAGATTCATCCTTTTGTGCTGTTGTCTTGCTAGCCATTGACTGTTTTGCCCAGTCTTCTTGGCAGATCTATATATCTTCCTATTGTTACCTTTCACCGCTATTTTCCCCACCTTTTAATGGACTACTACTCACTGTCATCGCACAGACTTCTTTCAGTCTACATTTGAGTTGCTTCCGCTCCTCATTGTTCGGAAGCCTTCAGGAATGCATTCGCGTGAATCCGTGAGTTCATAAAAAGCTGCTGAGATTCACTAGTTCTTTGTAACCTTTTCTTGTGTAAGCTCCCACTGAGATGTTATCGCTGTCCAAAAGTGACATTTTTCCACCAACGTTTTTCAGCGATAACTGGTATCCACTACTGAAGCCAGGGGTCACCATACCAGACAGCGTCTTTTTTAACCTGAAGTTCGTACCAACAAAAGTAAGGTGATTATTTGAGCAAAACTGTGCCAGGTGGTTGCTGTTTTATGTTCGTTTGGGTGGAATGCTGAAAGTTCAAGCTGTCTTAACCCACCTATTCAGACATGGAAACCACCTGCTACGATAACCATATCTGAACGTCTGGCTTTCAGTAGGTGGCTAGACAGTTTTCGGGGAAACGTGCTTCACTTAAGCCGAGCTGCAGTCAGTGCATAGACAGAGACTAGAGAGGAACAACCGTGAGTTTCACTGTACCACTTAGTCAAACAACGCACAGACAAGTGTGAATTGAAATATCCAGTGGGACAGTGCACTTTTATACTTACGGGTAGTTGCTATACCTACACCTGTACGATCATGAAAGTTTGTCAACGATTCCCAAAATATCAGAGAGTACATTTTGAAGACTCACTGCGTTGGTCAGGTGCGATTGAGTGGATTTCACATAGGTCTTGTATGCGTATCTCAAAAACAACACATGTCGATATCTCAAGACTGCCAGTCAAGTTTGTTGTCCGGTTTGATGGAGGGAGGGGGTGCAGACATTAAAAGCTTTATTTCGCAGTTTGGAATGTAGCTTTCGGAAACCAGGGGTACTATTTCTTGAGTTGTTATCAAGGACTGCGTAGTTGAAAGAAATTAAAGATCACGTAGGAATATTTAATCGGAAGAAGTGAGGAATGATTAGAAGGTGAAGACTTGTAAAGTCGTTACTGATCTAAGGAACTTGAGTGTTGGCAAAATTGTGGAGAGTTGCTTCTTCATGATAAGGTTATTGTAATGGTAATAATGTTATGTAGCAGTAGAATCAAAGGTACATGCACTTTAGGCTGGTCAGAACATGACCTTTTAAGATGTTTTAGTTCTAAATGTTATTAATTCCAGCCGCCAAAATTATATCACCAGATGACCGTAGGGTAAAGGAAAATGTCCTATTTTTAAGGCCAACCTTTTCCATTTTTACTTTCTTACAGGGAAAGCAGTATCAGCATGTAACGCTGGTCGTACCTGGTCTAGCCATCAGTGTAACTTTTCCGTCGTACCTACATCTTAATCTATACATTTACACTATGACGATGACTTCTCTATGTTTTAAGACTATCCAACCAGCATTTCTGATATGGTAGCATATCAACAACACAATTTTCCAACCATTATTGCTCTCCAAGTCATTGGGATATACGAGCCTGCAGGCATATTTGGATAACAGCTGTTGGTCTAGGATAGCAGGGGTTGGATTGTTTATAATTATATGCAGCTTTACAAATAATGTTAGGAATAGAACAGGTGAGAGACTCAGAAGACCGAGGCATAATTCACCAATCGTTGCTGCCCGATACGGCATTTTGGGGCAGTTTGGATCACGTGACTTTTGGTGAACACGGTTATCATCTGCATCTGTGGAGTCTGCCTGTTGAACACTAAACGTTCGATCATTTTTATGCTTTATAATCCCACTGTTTGTAATCAGTACTCAAATTGACGGGCATAGGTTTGTTATGGTCAGTAAGTTCTCCACCAAAGGTATAGTTTTTTTGGGACGTATTCTGCCGAGTGACTGACACTGTATGCGTGCCGTTTCATTTTTCAGCTTTTTTTTTGCAGCTTTTTAACTTCATAACTACCCTGATTTTGATTGCAAGGGTAAATTAATTGGTTACATCATAATGTGATGTTCTGGAATAATTAGAATTCGTGTTAAATCAACGCCGTATATGTCACAGTAGTGCATCGTACTATCAGAGTAATTCATTCGTAATGTAGGGCGAATTTTCAAATCGTGGAAATTCTGATTCACTATTCTTATTTTCTACATAAGAGGGATAAGAGCGTGACGTTCTTATGATACTGATATTGATAATTAACTGGATAGCGTTCACAGGGATGTTTAGCCATTAATTGTTAGCTCTAAGTGAAAAAAATGCTAAAAATTGTTTTTGATGGCTTGGGGTTCGTATAATGATCTGTTGTAGCGTTCCTAGGATTGAATTATCTCTTAGAACTGGGGACTCCTTCTGTGTCTATATTACACATATTTGTCTATCTCATCGATAAGTGATCTGTGAAGTATGGCCTAGCTTAGTGACAATGTAAAGTGTTTACGTCAAACACTCAGCAGAGCTCTCAGGAAAAAATAGCTCAAAGCCAGCTGAAGTGTTTTCCGAATGGATGCCACCATTGCTGTAATCATCTCCCTGGCTTGGACATGTATTGCGTATGTTGATCCACCACCTACCTCGGCGTGCTAAGCTAGGGGAAGCTGAGTTAAGTTGTAAGACGGTTCAGGGTAGCTAGACCAAGGTGTTACACTAGTCGATAAAGTCTCTAACTGTTAGTTTGAGCCGTATGGGGAGACACAGACTGCCTAGCTGGGGTACACGTGACGACAGGAATCAGTAGTTGGGGACTTTTGGTTAAAATTGGTGACGATGACGCAGATGTAGTCACTCATTGACATCTTTTAAAGCTCGAATATTTGTACTAACCTCTATCTTCAGATTATTTATTCTCTCACACAACTTCGTCTACTTGGTTACGATTCTTCTTCTATCCACTTGTTCTTTGTATACTACTGTGAATTGTGGCAACTTGAGGTGATGCACTTATGTGCGAGGTTCTGCGTTGATTTTGTCTATCTGTCTCCCTTGCAAGAGAATCTTAAGACCATCTTTTTTCACTAAAGCCTCAGTAACCGCTGACTTTTAACTCCCCTCTCCTAGACTAGTCTAGATGGTTATCTATTGCTGCCTATCACCGTCGTTTTTCCACATTTCTAACTTTCGCTACTCCTGATCATTACTTCAGGTGTTTTTCATTCTGTATTAGACTACTTCTCCTCATCATTTCGCCGGGAGCCTGAAGGACTGAGTTACTGTAAATCCATTTATTCGCACGAAGCTGTTTAAATTCATTGACTCTCAAACTTTTTTCTGAGAGTCAGTTTGAATCTTTTTCGCCGTTTATATAGTAGGCCAGAGACTGTACCAGGCTTCTTCAGGCTGAATAATGCTGCCTTCTTGTAATAGTTGCCTAAAACGCTCCCTTTTATGATCAACTATGGCGTCATTATTGATTTGGACTTATAACGAGCGTTCTATTGGAGTCTGTTTGCATCTACCTCGGTGCAAACGGGTGTCTGGTCTGAATAACACAGGGTCGCTATCCAGGCAAGTATTACAGAAAATGGAAGTCTTCTAACGACCTTTTTCAGCTACCACTGATAAGCATATGTCCTGTATGTGTCCACCAATGTGTTGTGTTAGAGGGGCACCACACAGATAATGTTTCCTTTGATATCTGGGATTGGTTCGGATTAAAAATAAGGGGTTGTCATTGCACAGTTGTAGCGGATGATCAACACTTTCCGTCCTTTTTTCTTGGATCCCGAAAGTACCACTTTAGTTTGGCGTGCTTTTTAAAGGTCTACCATATTGGGAACTGGAATCGATGTCATGGTTTGTAGTACTAGATGGAATTAAAAATGATGTAGAAGCAGTGGCCGAGACGTATGAAAAATATTTAGAAGGAAAATCAAAAGCTTGGTGGTGTTGATAAGAAACTTAAGTGCTGACAGAGGTATGAAGTAAGTTTTTACTTCTTCACTGCTCATATCATGAAAGGTTACTATTTCTTAAAGTACTTAAAGAGGACATTGGTTTGTAAGGGTAGGTTTACTTGCTTAGATTTGTAGCCTCAGAGTGCAATGACATCTGCTTGATCTTGGCCACAGTTCCTTTGTTTAAGTGTTTCTGATTTGGACCTAGTTAAGTTAGTACCTGAAAAATTCTCTTGCTGCTAACGCCGGAAGACTTCAAGACAGGAATGAGTGTGCCGCTTTTTCGACCGACCTTTTGTATCTTATTTCTGATAAAGAGTGAGCAGTATCAGCATCATATATACTTGTTGTCCTCTGTAAACTTCATGCTGCCATCAATTTCATTCAGACAGTGTCATGATTTCTCCCTTGCACCCTCACTATGCTGTCAAGTAACTGCTTTAAGACTTACCTTCATCTAGAAAACCTTTCTACCTACATATCAGGTGATATGAATATAGATAATAAATTGTTTGAAGCGTTATTCAGTAAATAATACAGTTTCACTGCTATAAATCTAATAAACAGAATAAATGTAATCACAATCTGCCACAGTGCCAATGTTTTACGTCTATTATGAACCTTTCTGTCCTAGTAAGACCTCATGGAGCTATTGGCCTCACGAACATAATTCTCAGGGTCATTGTGATATGCAAGCCTGATCAAAAAGTTACGGTAGTAACTTTTGGTTTGGAAAAACCTGTTTTATTCAATCGTGAAATTATTCTTCAGTAATTGCTCTTGTGATTTTCTATAATGAGACTCAGATAAAGCTTGTTTTCCTGGCATCTGAAGCGGCAGTTGTGATTCTTTTGCTAGGAGTCCCATACTTTTAAAAATTCTTGTTTTCTAACATCTATCCCTCACTTTAATCGAATGTGTGATATATTTTGTATTTTTCTAATCAGATGACTTGGTTCCTGTCAAAATGTTTAGCTTGTTGCATGTACGAAACACTACATCATACTATAAATCTATTTTCATGACCAGATTCTTTTCAACACATGTTATGTATGTGCATTACAGAAACAAAAACGTGATTGATACGGATTTCATGGTATTAAGAGTACTATTATGGTAATATTCAAAGTGTTCGATATCACACCTACTAGTTTGTTCATCAGTACGAATTATATTATTCAATTGAACATAAATTTGATTATTTCGATCAGTTCGTTCCATATTATTACTTAATTGCAGTCAAACTAATTGTATATTTCCGTCTGGCCTACAAAACAAACTGTTTATGTATATGGTAATTTAACCTGGTTATTGTTTTGTTGGAATAACATATAGGTCGATATCTGGAATATATTATTTCATCAATGTGTTTAATTAATTACTGTATAGATCCACTAATTTTTTTGTAATCTTTCTCTGCTAATAACTGTTTACAAACTCAATCTCTATGTCTCTCTCATCTTTTACAGTATTAAAATTCGATGAAATACCTCTTTATGGAGTATTCATACTTAGTTGTGGTTTTGGTATCATCACTGTTCTAATTGTGAAGTTCCTCTGGGTACCTCTCATTCGTCGACGAATTTTGAGTAAGTTGTTTAACTGCAGTTATTGTTCATCAGTATTATCCAAATTTACAGCTTTACTCTTCGACCAATGAAATCTACAAATGGTAAAAAGCATTTTTAAAATGTAATCACACATATTTTTGAAACTGAAAATATCACTCACTATGATTTCTCGCGTTAGTTCATGAACTATGTTAATCGCTTGACATACCAACAAATTTAAATTTTTATGTCAAAGATGTTGGGCTTGTTAATCTGTAAAACGTAATGAATAGCCTACAAGTTCGCTTGAATCCTATTGTTTTCACTGACCATCCTACTCATGTCACAAAACCATGCAGATAAATTTAAGCTTTCAGTGTTGTCAGAATGCATAATGGACAACTAGTCATTTCTTTTTCTTTTTTTCTAGACTGTACTAAGTGTATTTAATGCTAAGAATCATCACCAATTACATTCGGCTTTCTAGTTCTAGAATTTCTGCAGCATATTTTAGTAATCAGGGATTCTAGAGTTTGTGAATACATCTTTTTATAAACAAGTATATCATAACGTGCACTTACAATCGAATGGGAAATCAAAAGTTGATTAGCAGGTATTCAGCTCTAGTTTATTAGCTGTTCCTAATAACGATATGAATAGACTGTTTAAAAAAAGATATTTCTCACTAACCAAGGTTGTTTATAGGTGTCAATAGTCGTCTTTTACCATGTGGTACAAAAAGAAATCGATATATTTTGAGCAAATGGATATGTCAATATTGTGAGATCGTTTAGAATAAAGAACGAATATAAAGCGAAATAGTTGACATCTATAAAGTCTGATATACATGGTGCAGGTGCATAATGGGATGTTCTCTTAGTGACAAGTTTTTCAGAAAACATATGTCAATTTCTTAGCGTTATAAACATCTTGATGTTTGCCTTAAAGTGCCTATCCGACGATCATATGAGGAAGGGTTAACTTAAACTTTGAAATGCCCGCTAAATCTCACCAACAATAGCATATTTTCTAGTTTAAAATGAAATGAATAATAAAGACTATGTTTAACTACTTTGACATGTGATCGCATAGCGACTATAAACATCTCTAGCAGCATGCAATTAAAAACAACCCCTAGTCATCATATGTCAATGACGGTTTTATCAATACAATTAAATTCTTATAGATAGCCAAAGTCATAGTATGTATTATTGATCTTGACATGTTGAAAGTGATATTCAAGCTTTTGATGTGTAGTTTCATTTAAACTTTTTGTTACTACCCTGTTTCGTCAAGGAATCATTTTAACAGTAAGTCCCGGCCGATACCTGGTACCTTGACGTGTTGGTTGAACTTGCATACCACACTGACCCAACTACCTACACTGGCTGTAGCGCTTGTTCCCTCGAGGTCCTACCATGCCCAAACGGTTTGTTGGATAGTGGTGTAAATTACGATACTATGATGGTGGTCTTAGGATGAAGTCGTACTGCTGCTAGGTAGGTGGGAGATAATAGCAGTTAGGTGTTTCCCTTAAATGATTAGTAGTGTCACGTTGATCTGTGAAGCAGGGGGTCCAGAAATTCCACACTCATCCCTTTCCCACTTTTTTCCAGTGCCAATGGTATGTTTATTCTCCATTCGGTGTTAGAATAATCAAACCTCAGAACAACAGCCTACAAAGGGCTGTGTGTAGCAGGCCTCAAGCAGATATCCCTTGGGCTCTGGGTTTACACTATCCCTTCTTTTTCAGGTACCTCAAGAAGGGCTAGCCTTCCACTGTGTGTGCAGCCGGTAAGTATCATCTGCCCGCACGCTTTCAGTGGTTTATCTTTGTCTTTTACAGTGAGTACAATGAAGCTCGATTTCACACCAATAAACTGATGTTTATGACTTGGCTCCGTAGAAGTTAAGCAGAATATAAGTTATCCCATATCGGATTTGTATCCAGTATCCAGGACTCTATTTTAAAGCTATATATTTAGGGTCTCATCAGTATGGTACGCTACTGTAAACTGCTAGTAATTTGAATTTTCATTATAAACCGTTTTCGGGATTGTTTCTCCAACTAATTATGATACGTCGATGCGCCGACTTCTAGCTTCTTTGCTTGAAATTTCTTAGGTTTACTGTTTTCTACCTGGCAAACTGGTTCTGCTAGTATCTGGGCATCTTGTTTGGAATCACAGTTGAATTGCACGAAGTAGATGAAGTAATTCACGTCCACTAAACAATGAACCATAACATTGCATTCATGACTGGTTGGGTCTGAGTGGGAAATAGCTGAGTAGCTCTCGTTTACATAGCATGACTATGGATTCAAAACACTCGCCACTTAAAATGGCGTAATAAAGTAGCCCAGCTTTTATACCAGGGATGAAAATAAGCGTACAATAAAAAGAAATATTTCTACCGGTTTGTTTTGTTATCACTAACTGATTCTCTCTAGTTTTAATCTAACTCGGTTACCTCTTCTTCATTAATCGCGACTTCTCGTCTTAGACTGAAAGTAATCATTATGTTCCACGAAATTCATATTACCAACATTATTCTGCGTTCCTTTTCTCATTAAGTTAAAGAGCTGGTTTCAACGTTCACTGAATTTACGCATCAATATTTCACTTGACTCGGTGTATAACTATTTGTTTTCAGTTCAGTATGAGAAAATCATAGGCTTTGTTTGTCTCAACTTTTGTACTATTACCTCCTAAAATTCTTTCCTTCTACTTTTTTTTCCCACTTCAGCACTTAACTTTTCCTTTTGTACTCTGTTGATATGTCGACTTTTCACTGCGTTGTGAAAATGATCCTGGTGAAGTTAAGGATAGTGTGAATGAAAGTCAGTTTTTACGACAAAACGAAAGATAAGAAACTTATGACCTCTCAGTTAATCGTTATACTGTATATTGTTTTCCTTTAATATCTTGGTTGTTTATCAATACTTTTTCTGACTTCAGATGTTCTAGCAGCATTCTTTCCATGCTTAGTGTCAGCTATTTTACTTCGATTATCGCTTTACGTCAATACTCGAGGTCATTTTGACCACCTAATCTCCTTTTGAAGAAAGTCTGAAAGAGTTTTGTAAAGTTAAATTTTATTCGAAACATAACCAAAACTGACGTATAAATTCATGCTACTTATTGGGTAAAAGTAGTATTTCCATCAGATGGTTAAGAAAATTTGCAGAAATTTCTTCTGGCTTTTATCTGCTGCACATTTTAGTGTGCAACATTTAAATGCGTTTTACTTAGCATACCTTTTAACTTTCATATATAGCACACTTCAGATTTCTAGGGGAGTTTTATAATAAAATGATACCAATTAGACAAATGTAGAAAACTAGGGAGCATTAGTTATCTTTTTATTTCTTGCTTAGAGCTTCTTTAGAGTACTGACCAAAAGTATATGCAAGATCCAAACCAGAACCCTCACGTATCTCAAGAAGTGTTTTACCATCCAACTGCTGGGTAAGATACCAATAGTGCCTATTTTCTGTTATTCTTGAGCTCACAATACAGTTGAAAGATCGCCCACTGTGAAACAGAAATATCCGCTGAATCTTCACTTAGTTGAACTCACAGGCCAACGCATTTCATGGAAATTATGTGAATGTCACCTTATAGCCAGTCACTAATAAACAGTTGTTTAGAAGTAGTATTCATCATGGACTGACATAATTTGAGGAACCATTGAAAATCTGGGAGCACTGGACAGCTGTTTCGTCCTAGTATGAGACTCCTCAGCAGTACGCACCCATGACCCGGTTAGGGATCGAACTCAGTCCATGACGAATACTGCTTCTAAATTAAAAATCCCCATTCATCTCAAAAATACATTACTCTATAGTGCTCATTAGTGACTTGCTTCCAGATGGATGTCAGAAAGTTCTAATGAGAAGCCGTGACCTTTGGGGTCAACCAGTCGGGAGTGAAGTGGATGCTGACTGAAGACCTTCGGTGACAGTCGCACTATGTCGTGAATTGACAGAAGTTGGAAATTGTGAATTTCTGAGAATCGACACAGTGGCTGAATGGTTAACGCGTTCGCCGTGAAATCTGAAGGTTCTGAGTTCGATCCCCAGCCGGGTTGTGGGTGCGTACTGCTAAGGAGTCCCATACTATGATGAAACAGCTGTCCAGTGCTCCCAGTTTTCCAATGGTTCCCCAACTGATGTCAGTCCATGGTGAATACTACTTCTGAACCAAAAATCCCCCCATTTATTATTATTATTGAGTTGATTGACTGAAAAGTGAGTTGTCCTCGGGAAAATTTATCATCACAGGTTATTTACGATTAATAATCATTCCTGTTATCAAACCTTTATCTTTTGAGTGAGTGCTTTCATATGTTGGCATATGAAGGAAATTTTATAGAAATAGGAACACTAGATGAATTTTTTGTCTGATTGTTTCCTCGACTTCGTAAGCAGCTAGTTTCTACTGAAGCTTAACAAAATGTCAAAAAGCATCTTGAAGACTATCCTGAATTCATTAATTATTTACATTACATTTACTGTTTAAAGGTACTTATATTAGTAACATCAGTGTTACTAACCATACTCGATAATGCAAACAGTTTGATTCCTTTTTAAAATAGTGTCATTATCTTGTGTGAACCATTTGTGCCCTATTGTCATTCATTAGAACGTTTAAGCATTCTTTTATCTAAAACACAGAATATTCAACCAATAATTAATGATTTGTTTTAGCTGGAGAATCCAGTACACATATTATGAAACGCTGTTTAACGCGTAAGCACCAGAAGAAATCTTCATCTGAAGACAGTAAACACCCATCTCTTGCTGATACTGACCCGTCTGGAAATCCAACTGCAAATCATGAATCGATCAATATGAACACCTATACACCCAGTTCGGATGGAGAACGTGTGGTTGGATTTAAGAAGAATAATAATGAAGGTGTTATCGGACAGTCTAATGATGAACACAATACTAATATTAAAAATGTCAAAGCTAAAACTATACTGTCTGGTAGTGAAGACGCAATTTCAAATGAAGTTCCAAGTCGTAAGTTATCAGTAGAAAACCGTTTGTTGAATCTCATAGTTTTAACACTGAGTTTGCAAAATTGTTACGTTAATGATTGAAAAATTCATTCATACTAGACGTAGGTGTGAAGCTGTGGCTTATTGGTTCAGGGAATTGAATTTCAACCATTGAGTCACGGGTTCGAACATCGCTCCATCTACCGAGGTTTGGGCAACCAGGTAGTATCATTAGTCTTCTCAAAATTGGTGTGGCTCATTATCTACCGCACGAATGTGCACAAAGCTGCTCAGTGCACTTTAAATTTTTTATTCGATGTAGCACCTTCCTTTCTGAATTATAAAAAGTGTTTTTATAACCTCATAGGGAGCTTTAAGAACTTAATTTTGTTAATAAAGGTTTGAAAATTATACTTTGATTTGTATCTTCAAACAATAGTATCATCAAACTATATACTACCTTTAAAAATCACTTAAAATTTTACACTTTTTTGAAGATTTTGGATGTACGAACGCCAATGTGCTTCTGTAAGCCCATTTGAGACGTTTTAGAGATAATTGAGTAACTCTTTGCTTCACCTAGTAAATACGATAAAGTTGAGCTGTTAGAAGTTAGATCGGAAACTAGGTTTGGAGCACAAGTGTTATCTGTTTTATTGTGACTGTAACCGTATGAGGAACTGACAAATCAATGAACAATTACCTCTTAGAAACATTTATTGTAAACTTGAACTCTAAGTGGGCATAGTGGAAATTAGACGTACCTTTTTTAGTCAGAAAAGGTCAGATAATTGATGAGATTGAAGCGCGCACTACGCACTGAAGGTTATCACTGTATTTCTCACCTGCATGGGTATAAATCTTTGTTGCATATATTAAACGTTTTTGAATAAATCATCATTGATGTGACGCTATAAAATCTCTTTGGTTCATAGAATGCCACTCTGATGACGACCTTCGTAATGTTTTTCTCTCAGTGGTAGTAGTCTCCAGTCGGTGATGCTAAATACCATGTATGGAAATCAATCCCAATTTCTGATATACACCCAATTTTTTTCCACAAGATTTTGAAAATCTTACTAACATCTACCTTACCTAACATAGCGTTGTTCTACTTCATTTATATATTTCCGCAAACTCATTCTTTGTTGATTAACACCATACCGTATACGCTTAAATTTATCTTATGCTTCTCTTACTCTTTATAAGGTAATGTATTCTACAGGTTACTTCACCAGTCTCGAATCTTTTACATTTCTGTACAGTGATAGTAACGTAACCTAATTTGTTTTAAGTAAGTAATCAGAGGCTCACTACATAAAATGAAAAGTAATAACCGATTCTGTTTTAGAACATATAGAGAATAAAGTATGAAGTTAAGAAATTTCTCTTACTTGCTTAGTTTCACTTTAATGATTAACGAAGTTCAATGACTGCATACTGTCAGCATCTTTCTTCAATGCACAGTATGAGCGTAATGTGTTCATTATCGAACAGCTCAATAACCATAAATTATGATCATCAATAGCCATCGTTTATGTCTTTTAGAGAAATCTTAAAAGATTTCTCACCTTTTCTACAGTCTTTCTAAACGATATATGACGTAAGATTGACACATTCCTAGGGTTCATCTTTTCAGACAATTTCGAATAAACTATAGTTCTCGGATGGCTATCGAATACACTATGGTCCTTCAGAAGTAGTCATAAGGGATAAAATTCTAACCCTTCCCCTTTTAAATATTGCCGAATATTTGGTAGTCTAACAGCAGAATATGATTAACCTGTACGTTATTTTTATGACCTAGTATCAATATTTATAAACTGGTTTTACATATTCAAATCGCTTCTTTGCTAAAAATGGAGTTTTTTCATTTAGGTCAGTCTGATTATCCCGATGCTAAGAGAAACGATAGTACGGCCTTAAGACCCTCTCTCTCTGAGACATAAACATTGTTGAATGGTAGTCAGTCATAAATCGTTGTGGACTTCGTATAAATGAATGCCAAATATCACAATATGTTCAGTAGTTAGTTTTGTGTACCGATGAGCTTCTTTGGAAATGCAAATCAGAAGGGAAAAAATTGTCTTATAAAAAAATATAGGTAAGAGAAATTGATTATCCACCATGCAACAGGTTGGATAACACAAGTTCTTGATGATCAGGATGCGGTTTGCTACTGAAAATGAAACTGAATTAGCCTACAGATGCTCATAACATTGCTTTCTGAAAACAGGTGAGGCCGCTTTTATGAAGTTAGTGGAATGATGCATATCAGTGTAGAATACTGAAAGTCAATGAACAGAATTCATATGAAAACTATTCGAAAGTTGAAAAATATGAAATAAATGTATGAATCATTTCAGAGGTGAAAGGGTCAACTAAGACCCAGTAGTCTGTTCTGTTGAAAATAATACGGAAAAGAATTTTAGTTCTGAACTCTGTTAGATAAATAAATAAACAGTGTGTTATCAATCAAAAACTAATACTTCCTTGTCTACATAACTAGTATCCCACCGATTATGAATTCATCGTTAGTCAATTAATCAATCAAATGCTGCTTGTATCAATCACTTTATATGGTATAAAATGATGCATAACCTTATGCGAAAATGATACCCTACGGAATCCAGTATAACACATTCATGAAACTGATGCCCTGAATACAAATTTGAATCACAAGTTTAGGTAAATGTATGTGTCACATGATACTGATTATATACAGATCTTTTGTCATTCAATTTCACTTTCATTTTCCTCATACACCAGTTAGTAGCAAATGTAACTGCTTACCATTTCCATGTGTCGGTAGAAGATTATACAAACATTATCCCAGTTATCTGAGCTAAACATTGATGTGGGTTGGGTTTAACTGAACAGAAATTTTGAAATTGTACTGCGTAGACTTACTTTATCAGTTCTTAATTAGGGAAATTATTTTGAGATCCTGATAGTCTGGTTTCTGTTGCAAATGTTTGTAGTTCAGTGAGCGAATGTTCAGAAGAACTCAATCTGAACTAACTGCTTTTTGACTGAACATTTATCCTTATGAAAGCTAAGTAGTGAAAACTCGTTCATCTTTCAAAACTCATAACTTGAACTGGTTGTTTGCTAACCAGACTAAAGTTGTTTAGATACCGTAAAAGCATTTCGTTGTTTCGAAAATGATTAATTTCAACTGATTAGCAAAACTGGCATCTAACCATTTGCTCATCATAAAACTTTAGTAGAAACTGGTTTATCATACGCATAATGATTGTTATCTTCAGCATCGATGAGCATTGTGGCTATAACCAGTGGACGCATTTGGGTCTTTAACTTAGGTTGTCAGATGCATCCATTATTTAATTTGCAGAGACCATACCTGATATCAACGGTAGCTACTGCTGAATCTCAATGAGTGTATTTACCATGATTGTCTTTTCGATTTACGTAGACTGTGGAGCTTGTTTCTTCATGTTGTAGTATGTCGAAAAGGTCAGCTGGGAAATTTTCAGACTAAAATCAGTTCATGCAGTCATGTAGAAAACCCACAACAGTTTTCTATCCGAATATGGCGTCAACTTGTCAAGTGTACAGAAGTTTCACACAAGAAAGCGTTGCATGCAGTCATAACTGACGCTTTGAATGACGCTACATCCTTACTGTGTTTATCCAGGACATTAAGACCAATGATTACTTCAAGCACTTAGGCTTAGGAAATTGGAAAGCGTCAGCTGCTCACAAATTTCCAGCGGCATTTAATTTTTTTATTTTTGTTACCATTTTTGCGATCATCATCTATTTATACTTGAGGTGACTTTGAAGTCAGCTGTAAACCACTTTCGACGTCTTCTACTATTTTAATCCTTGGTAACAATTTTCATGCATCAAATCCCACCATCAACTAAACAAAACCATGGTGCGAACTTCAAACCAAAGTGATCACTGTGAAGACCATACATCAATTGAATTAGAAACATTCTTTGGTTATGAATTCCAACTCATATTGGTATACTGTCCTTCTTCGAAATACACACAAACCCGATCATAGCACATTTATTAATGTCAGAACATGAGATTATTTTAAATATTCTGAACAATTTACACCAAGGGACTTTCAGTGATTATATCTTTGGGCCATATTTTCATGTAGAGCACCAGGGTTTAAAATGCCTGAATTTATAATCAGTTGACGTCTAAGTGGAGCTTGAGGATAACTTACGTTGGAATTTAATGTGATTCTAGCGTAGTTGCGGGAGTACTGAGTAAAAAGACGATCGACCGGTTTCTGAAATGCAAAAAAGATAGGTGACACTTGGCACTAACCAAGGATATGTTAACCGATAGGTTGTAAAACAGATACAGACACACAAAGCACAAGAGAACCTCACCTAGAAGTGCATCGGTTCAAGTTATCTTACTTTATAGCAGCATCCAAATAGCAAGTGGATATAAAATAAGTTGATAAAATAGATAATAGTTTATCGGAGGAAAGCGAAAAAGTCTAGTGAAACATTCAGACTTTCCACAATATCTAGGAGTGAATAAATTTGTGCCACTGTTACTCATTTTCACTGATTTCATCAAGAATCTCCGAAAATTGATTCTTGCCATACAAAGATACCGAATCAGGTAGCCGACACCCACTTACACAGTTCAGATCGACAGTCAAAGATTTCGTGGACTGTCACCACATCTTTATCTGATCATCCTTGACCTTATTTCATTTCAGTCCTACTTCAACTGACTTTGTCAAACTTGACACCAAACATGCACAAACTGTATCCAAGTTGCCTCAGTCCTTGGAAGTTCAGAACCTAACCGATTGAGTTGTTTTCTTTACCTAGTACTCTCCACCTAAACTTGACATCACTAATTTTGAGCTTCCATAACACGGCACTGCTTTGAAGTCGCCTGTGATCAGAAAACTGTGATGTCTGTCCCACAACCGTATAAAATGGCACTGTGGATAGGAATGAAGTACACTTTTCTTTCGACGAATAGTCAAAAATCTCGCCATTGTCAGAGATGACGTAATTTGGCAAATGCAAAATTGTCTTTTTGTACCTCTCGGATAACAGGGAGAATGTTATTTCCGGAACAAGGGAAAAAAATCATGGTTTGGTGCCACTACGTTTGCTTATATTTTAGAACATGTTCGAGAATACACATCTGATCAATACACTTTTCTCTGGTTTAGAACCTGCCTGGTTTCTCAAGTTTGTTGTTCTCAGGCTCCAGTTAGTTGTCGAATAACTATGGACCCTGGGATCGTGGACGAAATGTCGGTCAAGTTGATTTCCATATGGTAGTCAAAAGAAGACTTGCCTACCTTCCTATAGATTGGAATGGTTACCGATCTACATTTGTTTGGTGAGACTACCATGGGTTCCCATGCCTAGAACCTCCATTAATGCTCTGAGTACCTTATGGCTTAATGCTTGACAGTTTCGGTGGCAAACCATCAGGTCCTGCTGCTTTGCATTGTTTCAGGTTGGAAAAAGCCTTGTAAACTTCAATGAGAGTTGGAGAACCAACATCTATGTCTCATTCAGATTCGTGTTGGATGCTAGGCAACTGACATGTGGTTATTGGCTAGTTGAACTCTCCTTGAAAGTGTTCCACTGAACCTACTCATCACCTGTGGTGAGAGTTCGTCAGGATCTTATTCTTTTCGTCGACAGTTTCACTAACCATCGCCTTCTTTTGTCAATATCCTTAATCAGCTTAAATAGTTTCCAGATATTACCTGGTAGTGATACCTTCTCCATGTGTTTTGCATTCTGCATCCACGACTGCTCACAGTTACTGAGAAGACTGTTAGTCAGTTTGCGCTGGAGTTGCTTTTTCTTTTCATTGTGGTAAGAGTCAGTTGGAATTAGGTTCTGTGCATCAGTCAATTTGAATTATGTTGTGGAAATCCACTGGTTTTTGGTAACTTTTAGATGTAGGTTACCAACCGTATTTGCTAGTGTTTCTATAGTAGAATAAATGTTATGCGAAGCTTCACCAGGTAGAGGATTGGTGCCATGTAGGTATGAATACTTAGCTGTCTCCCCTCTAAATACACACTTGGAATCCTAAATTTCTAGTGAAGCAAGCAGAGGCTTTACTGCTCTCTTTTTCTTGCTCTCATTAAGGCGCAAGCGTACATGTGCCCATACCGTCTCATGGTTAAAAATGTTACAGAAAAAGGGGCAATCCTCAGTCAATTCCCTCTAACAATGACTTATAGCAATGTGTTTTATCTGTTTCCACCATTGGTTTGATTTCTGCAGATGACAAGTGTGACAGAGTCTCTTCTTATGCTTGAATTTTGTGCTGGTTAGAAACGAGTGACTGAGTCAACAAATCAGTTGGAGACGGTATCCGTTGCCAGTGTGCTGACATGAGATACCGTGGATACCTCCTGGATTCATTTGGGATTGGCTCAACCTATCGACATGATTGTTGAAGCCGCCTTGTAGAACGACATAATATGAAAGTTTGACTTTATGTAGCGAGATTGACAATATCTGGTAAAATTTATCGTTTTTATCATGTAAACTGTAGTTGATATTGGCGTATCTGGGGATCTTGAGTAGGTATCAGTGAGTGTCATCGACTTTTCCGGTCTTTCCAGCGTTGGTCATTAAGATATCACTGTTGACTTACATCCAGTAGAGTAGTGCATTTTTTTCTACAGTTAGACGCTTAACATACTCCAGCTAGTTCACAAAAGATATCCAAGGTGAATTTTGTGGATTCACTAAATTGGTCAACTGAGTAACCATAGTCGGATCTTATATACGCTTCTCAGAAGCACAAAGTGCATCTACGGCATTATTATTATTATTAGTCCCTTGGATTCCTAATGGAACATAGGGCTTCAGTTGTACGTCTCCAGTGAACTCTGTTCTCTGAAATCTTTTGAACCTAGCTCCGCGACAGCCCAGAAGCTCTCATTTCCTTCTCGCACGATCTTCTTCATGTCACCCTCGGCACCGACGCCCAACTCGTCACTTCCCATCGCGGCTTTACTCGACGGCCTGGCCTGGCGCCTGATACCCCCAGTCGGCCTGCTGAGTGTATGCCCAGTCCAGTCCATCTCCACTTCCTTCCGCATATCTGTTGAGTGATGGGTTCTTGGTTGGTTCGTTCCCAGAGTTCCTTGCTGCCTATTCTTTCCGGCCATCTGATCTTCAGTAGCGAGCGTAGGCAGTTGTTGATGAATGTCTGTAGTTTATTGGAAATCCCTTTTGTGACACGCCAAGTCTCTGAACCATACAGAAGCACTGAATTGACGTTGGTGTTGAGAATCCGGATCTTGCTCACACTTTATGCTGAGTGCAGAAGATCTCCACACTGGTTTCAGGCTAATGAACGCCTCTCTTGCTTTCTCGGTCCTGGTTACTTTGACATCCTCGTCTGTGCCTGTGCCGCCTGTAGTTGAAACAGTACTTCCTAGATACGTGAAGGAAGCTACTTCCTTCAAGTTTCTCATATTGATGGTGATTGGAGTTTGTTGTTGGTGTTGTTGGTGCGGTATCTTCATCACCTCTGTCTTCTCTATATTCACTTGAAGTCCCATCTTCCTTCGCTGCCCTGCCTCTTCTGTCAACTTATTAGTTTTTGCCAGTAGATCTCCAAGTTTGTGTGACATCAGACACAAGTCATCGGCGAAATCCAAATCTTGTAGGTTCTTTTCCACGTCTAGCCAGTGTATCTCCCTCTTCTCGCTCCCCACTGTTTGCTGCATGATCCAGTCCAGTCGACCACAATCAGGAATATCATGGGTGATAGTAGGCAGCAGCCCTGTTTTACTCCTATCTGTCTTCACTCCAAAAGCATCACTGAGCTGAGCTTTCCATTGTGAATTACTTGGCTGGCATGTGGCGTCTTCATATAGTTGTTGAATGAGATTGATGAATGTTTGCGGTATTCCGTAGTATTGAAGCAGTTTCCAAATTACCTCTCGGTCGACGCCATCAGAGGCCTTTTCAAAGTCAATAAAGTTGAGGTAGAGAGTTGACTGCCATTCTGTACTCTGTTCTATGATGATGCGAAGTGTGGCGTTGCAATTTGGTCTGCACATGATTTGTACTTCCTGAATCCAGCCAGCCGGCCTGTTCGGGTCGTAGTTTAGAATGCAGTGCATCCTTTAGCCTCTCCAGGATGATGCGGCTTAATGTTTTGCTTGGGGTGGACAGGGACAGGAGAGTGATTCCGTGCCAGTTCTTGCAAACACTGAGGTCTCCCTTCTTCGCAGTTTGACAAGGTAACCCTTCTTCCACTCAATCAGCAGGTACCTCCTCTTCCTTCCACACCTTCTGCAATAGTGGTGTGAGCATGTCCGCTGTTGTCTCTGCATCTGTTCTCAGTGCTTCTGGCGGTATTCCATCTGGTCCTGCTGCTTTCCCGCATTTCAGTAGCTTTATGGCATTCAGGACTTCCATTTTTATTGAAGGATTTATGTTCACTTGTAGTTCTGTGACTGTGTTGCAGGTGGTATTTCTGGACGAAGTGCAGGTGGTGGTGGTGGTCTATTCAAGAGCTTCTTGAAGTGGTCGGTTCATTATTTCCTTTGTTTCTCTTCTTTGGTAATCAAATTTCCGTCATCATCTTTTATTGGTTTCATCTGTGTTGATCTCTTCCCAGATAGTAACCTGGTTATTTGATACGATGTTGTCAGGTCTCCTACATGCAGCATGCAGCCTGTTCTGCTTCACTTGCCAGTATTTCGTAGAAGTGTCTTTTGTCTTTGCGTGCACTCTTCTTTATTCTTTGTCCAGTGTATTGTTTTATACATTGTACTCAGTTCCTCTTGTCGTTGGGCATTCTTTCACTGGTTTATCTTCTGCTTCACCACCCTCCTCTCCTTGCTCTGTCAGCTTCCATGTGTCCATTGAGATCCATTCCTTATCTTCTTTCTTCTTCTTTCCTAATACGGTTGTGCAGGTTTCTTTCGACATCTCTTTCAAAGACTTCCAGTGTTCTTCCACACACTAGTGAACTAGTTAACCAGGCGAGGTTACACCTACGGCATGAGACTATCAAAGTTCGGGGAGCAGCATTTATTGTCGTAATTTGCATAGAATTAGTAAGTTGAATGAACCAGTGGGAAATTATCTGCATGTTTTTAGGAGATGAGGAATGGTGTTTTGCTAGCTTGCAACGTTGTGATTGGTTACAGAATGAGAATTTGAGTGAAACGCAGGGCGTTTTATTTTGGTATAGGGAAACAGATAGAGGCTGTGTTTAGTAGGATTTTTCATGCTACCGGAAACATGCAGGCGTATGGTATATCCCAGCTGCCCACGTCGTAGAAGTTGTTCGTGCAGTGTATCTGAAAGTGAATAAGAAATACTTTTGCTTGACCGAATCTAGCTTAATGTAATTAGAGCACACAGATGGCACACTGTTTTACGAGTTGAAAATATCGACAATTATTTTATCTGAAAGTTTTTTCGGGAAATATTAGAATACCTGCACTGGTTTGCTTCGGGAATGGTTTGCAATTATGCCACTTTTGATATCAGAGTGCAGTGTGTTTGATAGCCTTAATCTTTTTGCTCCAGTTTTCAGTGTTGTGGATAGTAGGTTGAAGAGCCTGTGGTAATCTATTTTATGCAAATAGTTTCTTTTTGAACATTTCCGCCGAAGGCGTTGCCACATATTGTTACATTAACCAGTTCATTTATCTGTGAACTTTCCTGAGCCTTCTTGGGATCAGTGATTGATGGGATTTAAGCGAATATTTATATCATTGTTTAATGTTTCCTGATCATTGACATCTTAGACATATTTGAGCGGCTGGAATATCTAATACCGACTGGATTTTCCACTCTGCATTGCTCTCCATAGTACAACATTACTTGAAATACGGTCACTGAAGATGGATTTTATTCCATGGATATGTGACATTGATTTCATTAGAACAGATGGATTTATTTTGAAGTACCGTATTAATCTCGATAGTCTTATTACGCTTACTTATTTCCCATTATTTATTACTACGGTTTTGTTACTTTTTTCACCACTGTGGATACTATGATTTCTACTATCGACTGTTTGTCTTTGATTATATTTCGCTCTGTCAGCACAAATTTGGATGGCGTGCAGTGATACGTCATTTTATCTCATACCTTTCGTAAATAACATTGTCTGACTGTTCAGTTCAAAGTAAAATAAGCTACCTTCCATTGATTCAGACGCCTAATGTTCTTCTGGTTGGTTGTTAGTACAAAAAGTGTTCCACCTTTCCAAACTTCGGCAACCAAATTTATTATCATGCTGTATATACATATATGTTTTTGTACTTGCAGTACCAGATACGCGTTTACTGTTGGAGTGGCTGTCAAAAGTTCTAACTGTATCAAATGACTAATACACTAAACGATAACCTTAAGAATCTTGATACCGACTGTTCAAAGGAACTCTTACAGTAGCAAGGCAAAGTGATTTCTTCGTTTTGGAAGCCAGTAGAGCTTTTATCTAGAATAAATATAAGTTCAGAAGATGGACCATAAATCGTAACCCATTATGCTCTGCTGTGGTCCTTTTGAATTTAGGAGACCTCTGAAGGCTAACAAAGACAAGTAGTAGATCCCTTTATTTACTCTACAAATTGAGCAGACAATATAGTCTTTAACTATGAAGTAAAGAGATCTTCCGTTTATATATATTTCCTTCGGAATCATACAATAAACACTTTTTCTAGACTGTTAGAGATTTCTAATCCAGTCATAGGTTTGTAAAATTTTGAGTTCTTAATACATTAATGCCGCATTTCTTCACCGTTGTTTAAATCATATTGCCCCAGGTGAAGTGCATCAACAAGTTCATAATAAAATGGCCAATTTTGACTTTAGATAAAGTTATCTTAATTACCTGATTGGTGTACCGATATTCATGATTCCAAGTTTCTACTTTCTGAACTTTGTAATAAATTCTTATTATGATAACTGGTGAATCACAACTGTTATCATTAATGCATTCTTTGCTTTTCTGAAGATCTACTCAGATCTTTATTTTCGTCTTCCATGAGAATACTTTCCAACAGTCAATCTGTTTTTACGCAGTGATACTTATTAAAAATGTTGCCACTTTTCTTGCGATTCCTTGATCAACTTATCTTTATAAGTTTCGTAAGCAACTGGCAAGTTCAATGCAATAAAGACATTTTCTTTCATTACTTCAATGTATTCATTACTGATAGTAATTCTAAGGACATCATATGCTTTTAGTTCAGTAAATTATGTTTTTGTATATGATACTGGTTAAAAGTTTTATTGTTACATAAAGTTATTTCTGTAACACAACAGAAAGAGGCAGCAATAAAACCTCCAATAGGTATTAGTAAGCTATTTTTCTTGCTAGCTGTGTGATAAAATTCTACGTGGCATTTCTTATTCAAGTAGTTGGAAGGATTCATGTACTCATTTCTGAGCTATCAAAGAGAATTGTCTTTATTAGTGATTAGATTGAGTCGAAATGCACTCAACAACCTTGTACACATTCAGGCAGTAGGTAATGAGCCACACCTGTTGCATGAGGGCCTGGATGTCCAAACCTTGGTAGGTGGAGCAGTGTTCGAACCCACAACCATTCGTTGAAAGTCATCTCCATAAATCAATGAGGCACTGCTCCACATTGGTGGGCAGGCAAATTAATCGTAACTTTCTTGATAAGAAAAATAATCAAGGCGAACTTGAATTCTGTAGCGAAACTACTTCACCTCTAACTTTTGGGCGTAAAATGTATAACGGTTGTATTTAGGTCACTTTTTCATACAAAACAATGTGTTTAGTAATAATTAGGAGTGACCTTATCATAGAGTTAATGATAAAAATAGTTTCCTCTAAGAAAATATTGATTACTGGTGTGAAGTAACTGCTAACTTCTGTCTTCCTAATTACGGTTACAGTTCCTATAACTGGGTTTATTCATGTCTGAATATTTGACAGCCTGCAATATTTGATAGTCATGAAGAATTTGAGAGAAAAGTATTCACTTGTAGAAGGGAGTTTCAAGAATTCATCTCATTAAATCGATACCAAATTGTGTATCTGTTATTCACTTTGCATGCTAGGGAAGTCATTTGAACTTGTTTATTCTCTCCGCCTCCTTTCGAATTCCTTAGACGTGTACACCTAAACATGTTTTATTACACACTCGAATTCGTAAAATAATCTTGTACACGCATAATTTATTTATCTCCTATCATTTTATTCGTTTGCAACCCTTACTTTTTTGATAAATATAAGTTTACAAATGCCGATTGATTAAATATCCACTTAACTGCAAGGGGAATTCAGTATAGAAAGGTTTTAAAAAGAAATATGATAATTTATACGTAGTGTTTGTAGACAAAAGTGTTGGACGTGTCTATGTGAATGTATTGAGTAATGTAACGTATGACAACATTTGATATATCTTTGCCAGTTAACAATTTATTTGTCTACCGTTATTTCCCGTTCGATGGAGGTTTGGAGAAAATTGATATAATCTTTCATAACAGTTTTCTATTTTGATAATTTGAAATAATGCTTTTCTATGCCAGGATTTTACATTCCTTCGTCTGTCTGTCGATCTTCCTACTTGCTTCTATTTCATCTGCATTAAATATCTAGAACCCTGGAGAAAAAGCAAGCTGTAAATAAGGCTCACAACAAATACTTGGAGTTCTGTAGTGAAAACTGCTATCCGATATTACATTTATTTATTATAGCACATAGTGATACAGTATTATTTACTTGATAACGTTTCTAGCATAAATTACTGCCCATAATCATATCAACGTGATCATACGAATTTTGCCGTCAGCTCATATTTATTTTCAGTGTTAGTAAATTTTTCATCACGTATAGGTGTTATCATAATTACGTGTGTTGACTGTTGACTTGGTGAACAGTGACTAAGTAATCGATTTTATTGGGGTCTGTCATTCTATATTTGGCTAAATTTCTATGTTGTCATAATCTAACTAACCCTAATCGGCTGGTTTGACCTTTGTACTTGACCTCGCAGTCGTTGCATAGAGTTTTATAGATTAGGTCATTTTGCTGAATTGGATCTATCAAATCTTAAAGCGATAAAGCTTATCTACAAACTAACTGAAAGAAAAGCTTTATCGACTAAAGTATCCGATAGATCCAGTTAGGCAGAATGACCTAACCTACCAAACTCCATTCAACGACTGCGAGGTCAAGCACATAGGTCAGACTAACCAGTTGGGGTCAGTTAGATTATGAGGAAATAAGAATTTAGCCGAATATAGAATAATAGACCCGAAGAAGATCAGTAATCTAGAAAAAAACTTGGCAACGCATACATTAACACAACCACACAGTAGGGGGGATAAAACCTCTGTACTGAAGTCAAGTATAATTAGGTGGAGAGAGATTGTCATAATTTGGGTAGTTGTTTACTGAATTTTTGTTTATCAATTAGTATTAACACCCACTTTACACACTTTACTACCAATGAAAACAAAGATTATCAGGTGACAGGACTAGGAAAATTAGATATCGAAAGGAGCGTGATTATATTGAAATGACTATGAGAAATAGCTTGTGCTTGAAACGTCACCAGGTAAACAATACTGTGTCACTATGTGTTAAAAATAAAATAAATTGGTCTAATTTGAAGTTACATTTACAACAGTGTCCAAGATTTAAACTTACACTTATGAAAACCGTTATCCTTTATCTTTTTGCATGAGTAATTTCCTCATCTTAGGATGGAATTTATCATGGACTGACATCAGTTAGAGGGACATTCGAAGCCTGGGAGCACTGACCAGCTGTTTTGTCCTAGTACGAAACTTCTCAGCGGTGCACACCCGTGACCCCAACAGGGATCGAACCCAGGACTTTCAGGTTCCGTCGTCAGCACATTACCATTGAGCCACTGGGTCGGAATCTGATAGTCCCTATTTCCTTCTTCTGTGACTTCACGGTGTTTTGAGTTTATCACTCTTCAGTTGGCATCCGCTTCACTTTCTACTTGTTGACCCCTTTGGTCACGCCTTTTTATTAGGACCTCAGGATATCCATCTCGAAGCATGGCACTAATGGTCCTCCATCTGATATCACTCCGTGATGAATGCTACCTCAAAATGCAAGGACGATATCGACAAAACAGGCTCGGAATCTCATTTTTTAATTTTCACCAGTGAACACAGCAATCCAATTGTGTAGTCCAGTCCGACAGGATGCCAGTCCCGACCTGAATAACTGAGTGGTAACGTCACTGACTGCGACAACGGGTTATGTGGGTTCGAATCTCACAGCGGGCATCTGTTCCCCTGAAGTTATAGAAAAGCCTTGATAACGAGGGTCGAAAACCACGAAACCTATGTCGAGCAGGTATTCCTGCTGACTGCCTCCAAACGACTAACTGTTATGTAGCTGTTAGGGCGAATTGTAAACATGCTTTTTGACGCATATTATGGTCACTTGAAGATCAGTCATTTGTGCTTTTAGTTGTCAAGTTATTTGCTTAAATTAATATCAAGGCATAATATCAATGCTTATTCAGTCGAATTTGGGTTCACTATGTCTATTCATTGTTGATATACCAAGTTCAATAATTTAACAGCAATATCTTCGCCGTTGGAACTGAATTTCGTCTTCTCAGTGTTAGCTTTGTTCAAACATTTTCTGTCTATTAGGCAGTAGTTGCTTAAAGCTGAGTAACATTTCACCAGTTCCATATTAAACAGTTTGAACAATACTTTCTGAAAAAAACTAGTGTGAATCAACCACTACAGCTTTTTAATTCTCTTCTGAGTAGTTTCATAATACTCATTATTTGTTTGTCCTAGAATGAAGCTAAATTATTCTTAACTACCTGTGTTTTTCATATGAATAACCCATGTTGTAACCGTACAAATCCTACTGAATTCACTTTATTACAAAGTATTTGTACCATGCAGACATCTATGTTTTGCTAGTTAACTGTGAATCATGGTCATTATTTACTGATACCTTCCATGGCTAACCATATTTTATCAAAACCAGATTCTTATTCTTTTCAGTCCACATGTGTAACTTTCCATTTTATTTGAATGATCATCATCGTTTACTCGCTTCTAAGATTCCTAATAATTTACACATGAAGAGGATAAAAATGCTTCTAATAAGAAATTTAAATAACCATTTCTCACATGAATATAACACGTATTTATCAACAGATCGATGCACTCAGCTAAGTAAACTAAGTTTGGTGGGATGATTCAAATAAAATGGCATCACTTGCTAAGTTATAAAGTTTAATATAGATTTCCGTACTACAATCTGGATAATGCAATCGAAAAGTTCAGTCGTCTACATTGAAAGAAAATTTTTGAAGGGTTTGGAGATTGTGTGCACTAGAAAACGTCTTTTGTCACGTAACCATCGTGGATATTCACTTTTTTTTTGCCCTTGTAGTTGTATATTTGTTTTTAAAAAAATCACCCTTTCTGATCTCTTATACTCAAACCAATTAACTTTTTTAGCATTAGGCTCTAATTCTCAACAAATCATATTAAACTTGCTACTATTCACTCAACAGGAAGGGTGAAATATCTATTGGAAAAAGCAGTTGGTTAATGAGCATTTTGAATTAATTCAAGAGTTTCTTGGTAAGTATACAGGCGAATTTCATCACAAGTAGGTTGAAATTATGCAGATAAAACACAGACTTAATAGTGAATAAAATTTTCGCTTTAACTATTTCATTCACCAAAGCTGTACAACTGTATTTAAAATCATTGGAGACAAATAAAAGTCTATTAGTAGCTGAATATAAAGTTTCTAATGATACAAGAAAATTACTACTTTTCTCATTGCAAGGCTAATGATGAATGCAGGTAGTGTTTTTGAGCGCGAATGTCGGTCAAAACCCTAAACCTGATCTTTGTATTAAAAAGCATTACGTGCATTCATTAACCTTACCATGGACCAAAGTGCTATTTTTCTCCGGTCTTTGGAGGCTTTCATTTCTATTCTCGAACATCGTAGTAATTACATCCCCTTACTGAATGCTGTCCAGCTTGATTTTCTAAAGGAGAGGGAAAATATATCACTAGTTCGCCTTGCTATCTCCAGACATCTAGCTCCTTCTAATAATTTCTTCCAAGTAATTTTACAAACTGCCTCCTTGCGGTTCCAAAAGTCTTCGACTACATCATTTGTCCTGCATAGCCAACATATTGGAAATTTACGATCTTAAACATGATCTTTGTGTTCAAAAACATTACACGTATTCATCGTTAGCCTTGCCATGGGGAATGTAGTGATTTTCTTGCATCACTGGAAACTTTATATTTTGCTGTTGAACATTGTGGGAATCACATATCCATATTGATTACTAGTAGATTTTTATTTGTTTCCAACGATTTTAAATACAATTGTATTTCTTTAATAAATGAAAAGTCATCGAAAAGAAAATTTTCCTCGCCATTATTTCTTTGTTTTATTACTTAATTATACAAGTATCAAAAATCAGATAGCACCCTCTTTTGAAATTTGAGAGCCATGTATAACAACTATTATTCAGCTTTTCCTGGCTGATACTGGTTTCAATGAAAACGAAGTGTAATCAATTGCACAAACTAATATTTAGCATAAAATTTCTGAAGTGAACAATCTTTTTGACGATATACTAATATTACTGACTGAATGAAATTTGAGGCACGAAGTATTTTTTTGAAATAGCGTTGATAGAAGTATACTTCACAAATTATTTTTTGCTGGAAAGCTGTGTCCTGATTTTTATACAAGCTGTTGAATCAGTCGCCATGGTAATTCATAATTTTAATGTGAAATATTAGTCTCCTATTTCTCAATTTTATGCTCTGTTATGTAGTGGAGGTAATCCCAGTCACTTGTAACTACTGTGTACATGCTTTAATGTAATGAGAAAAAAAAATAATAATTTAGACTATAAATTACGAATTTTTTTAGGCATTATGATATTTTATCTACATTGATTTTTGAAGTTTGAAGTAAATAAATTGGCAAATGTAATTGTGCTGTCGATACATGGATGGTACATTTTTGGTCTTTGATAGGTGTATATGCATTAGTTCTATTATGAACCATTTCAACAGCGGTCATCCATCAGTTCATTTTATATACGAAAATGAAACCAATCATTTGATACATTTTCTTGATGTGCTAATGACAAAAAAGATGGCTCTATGCTGAAAAAGATGTATAGAAAACCGACGTTTGAGGGACATTACACACTTTCTCAGCTTCGTTCTGATGAAGTATAAAGCCAATGTAATCAGGTGCCTGGGATTTGAAGTGAGATCGATTTGTTCAAAGGAGTGTGTGGAAGAAGGACTACTTTGTATCTGTGATATTCCGAGTGAAAACGGATAGCCGGACAAGTTCATCTAAGCTAACATCCAACTACATTGGTCCTCAACAAGAATTGATGACAATGGAGAATGAGTCTTTGTTTCTGCGCTTACAATTCAAGGGAGATGGTACAAGTGACATTCTGTCACAATGCCTAGCTAGAGCGGTCAGTAGGGCGCTTCATTCAGCTTGGCTTTGTATATAATTCAGTGGTCAGTTAATGCCCTATCTGAGACTAAAGGATAACCTACCTAATCTTAGCTTTTCATCATGTATATATTAATGTGACTGTTACTAGAGAAAAAGTTACATAGGGCATAGGATTTGGCAGGTGCATCTCTAGATACGAAAGCGTTTACCAGCTTAATTCTGAAAAGGTGAAGTGAAAGTGGTGAAAAGTTCAGTCCTACACCCTCCTCCCCTCCTATTAGACATCTGGCGTTACATAAATGCTAATAAAGCTTTCATCGTCATTCATAGCATTCCAAAAAGGATACCACATGTGGCTCACCAACGCCTGCTCAGTATAGCGGAGATTGTTGCAATAAGATTGATCAAACCTGAACTCTGCATTCAGAAGGAACATGTTCAAGTGTTACTTCTTCCTTAGCCTTCAGTAAACTAAAGGGCACTCTTGCCTTTCTATTCATTATCTTATTGCTCATTATCATATCATTTATTTGTATATGTATCATCGCAATATTGATAAATTTAAAAAGAAAAATCGATTTTCTTAAAATACTTAGTTCTCTTTCTATTTTGAAAATGTATCCGGCCCTGACATGGCTTGGTTTCACGTTGTAAAAATGCACTTTTATAATTGTAGAACCTGAAGAGAATTTGAAAGGAATATTTTTCGTTCAAATTGTTGCTTTTTAAAGCACATCTGTTTAACTTACAATTACAGTTCATTACTTTTGCTTAAAGTTCTATAAAGAAAAAGTGGGGGAGTAATGGTATTATAGTTGTGTCTACGGTATACTTCGTCTTCTGCCTAGGACTAATGATCTCTTGAGGAGTCTTTTAGGTTACTGACTAAAGGAAGCCATAATTTATATGATTTAAATGGAAAGTGGAAAAAAAAACCCAGTTTGTTTTTCGTGCTGATGTCCAACTGCAAGGCAGGGTGCAGTCAAGGCATCCATCTACCTGTCTCTGTCACATAACTTAGTTTCTAGCAGTTGACCACTGATTGGTTCAATCAGGCTAACCATGATCTGAATAGCTCACTGGTAACGTTAGTGACTGGAGGAACACTGGGAGCTGTGGTTTAAATGCCAGAAAGAGGATATCAATTACTTCGAGTCTCCAAATACGTCTTGCTGAAGGGTGCCAACAAGCACGAAATCTAGATGCAGGGCTTCTTGCCAGTTGCTTTTAACTACCTAACATTGACATAATTGAATTATTTACTTATAGATGACATGTTCTCACGATTTATTCCCTACCGCTTCTCATTAGTGTTTTCATAAGAATTGGTGATGTCATTCAATTACCGGCTGCCTGTAATTTTCTGATATTTATTTCATGTAATGCTTAATGCTTTGAGATGATTACTAGAAAGCTTTAATTTTCTGTTCTGCAAGTGACCAACACTCAACCATAAGAAAGTACATTCTTTCTCGACAACTTTTTATCCGTTTCAATTTGAATATCGTTAGCTTAGGTGAAACCAAAGTTATACGTACAACTATCAGATAAGTATATGCAGGCAATACATTCAATTCGAGTTCCTTTTCAAAAGAATAATTTCCATAATATAATTTACCACAATTTTCCGTAGCTCAGTCTGGTGACCATATTGCACTCTTCTATTGGTAATATTTGTTGAACACAACAAAGATGAGGATTCATCTGGACTTACTTTGTTCTGTTTCGTTTTTTTTGTCATTTTGCATACTATATTCGATGTTATTACATTCTTTTTAATTTAGTCAAACTGCTTTACATGGTAATAAATTTTTCATTTTGCTTTTATTATCATATGAAAAAACAGATTTTGAAGTTAAGCCAAGTATTATACCAGACGAATTGAGTAATGAAGAAAGAAAACTGCGTAAAAGTAATCAGTTAAACGTAGTTATGGCCTATTCATCAAATGATCAATATTTGAATAATGATGGTACCCATACGTTAACTAATGGTAAAATGAATGTCTCATTTCCACCTAATTTGGCTACAGTCGGTGAGGTGAGTGGCTTTTTTTATCACTTACTTTTAAAATAAGTAAACACACTAGTTTGATAAACAGTTCCTAGTTTGTGTAAGATTGTTATTAGATGGACGTTTTGATAAATCTTACCACAATAATCCCATGTCTTTTAAATCGTATGCAAATGGCCACACATCCATTTAATGCACCAACGATTAAAAAAGGTTTTTAAATTGAACTTCAAATTAGACATAGAGCCGCAAGATTGTAACTGCATCTACATAGTTGCATAATTCCAATCAAGCCTAGTAAAGTAGTCCCTAATGTTAATCTACTAAAGTTACAGATATGGAAATTAAGTGTGACAGCAATGAAATTATTGCTGCCAAGATGGGTAAAAATACTTTTTTTCAGATCGGTGTACTCTCTTTCAATAAAACTACCTAGATGACTTTACTGTCGAATAACAATGTTTGGAATTTCTGAAAGTATTTGTGAATGAAACATCCAACGAATTTCGATACCCTTTTGTTTGCAAAACACGCCTTTCTTATGAGGAAAGTGAATAGAAGTTGAGTGTCAACAATTTGTGAGAATAGCGAGTTTATGACGTAAACGTTTTGATATAAGTAGATTCTGCCTTATTCAGTTTGAAGTAAATCTTATAACTTTATGTTCACTACCCATTTTGTGAGCATGTGCTTCAGCGGATCAACCGTAGATGACACCATAATGTTGTTATTTCAATGGTATGAATCATGTTACCTCGATTCTATATCTTGTCAATTTTGATGAATATCAGTACATAATGATATCAAGAGAGGTAGCACTGAAGACTAAAGTGAACTAATCGATTTTCTTTATCGTTTCGGGGATTTCCAGAAGTTCTTGCCTCAGATGTGAGATGCCAGAATAAAATCAAAACCTTAGAGTTCCTTAATGGGATTTGGAGTGAAGCAATGGGATGCTGACTCTAAGTTTAGTGACGGAACAGAACCTACTCTCTAAATTCACATTTAGTGCGTTAAAACCCTCGGGCAAATATATCTGCAAGCTGTATGGCTTAGCAAAAGTTCACCGGCCTGAATTTCTCTACTCCCAATTTCAAATATATCGAATCCTCTGTATTATTCAGCAGAAAAATGGTGAGTATGTGCGCCAGTACCTCCACATCGCGAATTATTGAAAATCATTGTAAAGAATGTATTCAGCGTCGTGGAACATGCCAAATATATGTATGTCGACGACATGAGGATGATATCACCAGATGTAACATTGCTGTTTAGAAATTTCGAGCTTGTTAAAACAGTCAACTACATATACGACCAACTGATAGAAGGAGAGATAGACGTAAGTGTCCCACCGGAAAAGTTAAGGAATGGCTTCTAAAATACATTGTGAGCTTCGCCTTTTATACTACACTGAATTCTATCGATAAGTAGATGGGGTTACGATTGGTTCTGACATGCTAGCTGACATCTTCTTGGCAAGGCTTGTAAACGGTTCACTTAAGTAAAAGCTTAATAAACGAAACTATTATTGTCGTTATGTAAATGGTATGTTCATCATTTGTGGCAAGGAATTCAAAAAAGCCTATCGTTTGAATATTCTTATTAGTGTCCAACCAACTGTGAAGTTCACCTGTGGACAGAAACAGGCAGAAGGTATGTCATTTCCAAATGTTTTTCTCAGGAAGATGGATATATATAGGAATATTTTTAGAAAGTACGCATGGACTGGTCAATTTATTCATCATCATGGCTTCAGACTAAATCATGACAAAAAAGCCCAATCAAATTCTTGAGTTACGGAATACGAAATATTCATTTTGGATGACCATGCAGAAGTAGAAATAAATAGGCTAAAGAAAACATTGCAGAAAAATGTCTATCTAGCAAACTTCATTGTTAATTACATATTGATACCTAGAGAGATTAAAGTGAAGGATAACGTTGCGAAGAAAACTTTATGTCTTAGACTATGGTTATATTTCCCAAGCCATCATAACAGGCCGACTGTGTTGATCTATCGTAAGAAAATTACCTGCAGTAAAACATTTCGTCAACCTTTCAACCAAACCGTTACTGACACATCGAACCAAGGAAAGGCTACCAATGATGGCCACTTCAATGTTCATTTGTTAACTCAACGTTTCTTGTAAAGCTAGTTACATAAACCTTACCTTGTGTGCGTGCTCGTGAATATGTACCAGCTTGGTTAAGGAAAAGAATAGTACAACAGTCCCTTTGGATTTAGTAGATAGTAGATATTAAATCAATTTATATCAAGCCTTTTCTGTAATTGATCGTGTTTTTGCAATCTGCATATTTGGGTATCACCACTCCTATCAGCAGGCGAAGCTCCAAAATTCAACACGAAAGCTGACGTAGGCGTTTACAGGAAATATCTCTATCCACTTTGTCTACTTTGGCCCGGAGTACTACGGTCAAGCTATTCTTTGGGAAATTTTTCATCATAAATTTTACACTTCAGCCCCCTATCGTAAACCTTCTCATCCTATTCTTTTATTTTGTTTCACTGACAAACACCTACTTTCATGTTATTAGTCTTATATCCTTGTTCATTCATACTTTTACCAATAGTCATTTTCAACCTTTACGTCACACCTCACTTTAGTTGTTATTTTGTTCCGTCTTGTTATTTTCTCGGTTTGACTATCTAAGATAGCTGTGGTTTGGCAGACTCGTATTGCCATGATTTTTCACTCTATTTCAGTATAAGTTGTCACTATAAAATGACTACTTGATCCTTAGTAAAAAAGCATACATACATTTATACTTTAGGTAGATGTATACAAATGAATCATTTTCCCAAGATTTTGTCTCTTTTCATCCTAATTGTTCTGTTCATATTGATTTGATTGTACAACTAACACTAGACTGATTACTGTACCATCTATATGCTAAATCAAATAAACAGTTTGTTACTGAATTACCAGTCCTACCTAAGCTTATAGTTACAACCGCTGGGCTATTCACCAAGATCTATTAAGCTTCTGGTTAGTTTTTCTTGTTGTTCATTAGAACTTATGCATTTTTCAGGAAGGAAGTAGAAATCTTTTACATGCTTCCTCTTTGCCACCCTTATCTATTTTATCAATTTCGCTTTGTGCAGGAACCAGAGCCTATTGACTTGATCAAGGATCGACCAGCCGAAGCTCAGGTTTTCTCATCTCTGCAAATACTAACTGCTGTTTTTGGTTCATTCGCTCATGGAGGCAACGATGTCAGGTATGTAGACTATTCGTTTTTGGGTGACTTGCGTTTAGTATCAAAAGACTTTTATAACTTGGTGTTATATCGCTGAGGTAAAACTTGAAGAGGATTCTACTTCTTGATACTGTTTCTGTTTAGCCCAAAGTTGTCCCTTATACATATTGTCGCTAATGAAAAAGCTAACTGTTTCTGCAGAAGTTACTCGCACCGGTAGTAAGTGAATTTCCAACAGTATAAATTATTGAAAGTCTTTAAGGGCGACGGTGATGTGATGTGAAGTGAGGACTTAGTGCTCCCATAATTAGTAACAGACTTCCTTGGAGTTTGCCTTATTCAATAGTATACGTCATCGGTTTTAAACTACGAAACACGACTTTTTTAAGCCACGATGGCTTGTGAGTGAGTTAGGTTTTTGGTCGATGTACTGTGGTTAACGCGTGTCATTCGGTTCTTAAGTTGGAAATACCTTAAGCCATTGTGCTTAATGTATAGTACTATCCTTGAAAACGATTTGAATTAGCCCAGTGATTCGAATTTTGTTTATTTTATTTCGGAGTTATATCAAGTTTATTACTTACTTCCTTCATCCTACGTGAAAAAAATACGATAAATTCAGTTAATAAAATAATGATACCATCTGAGCCGTTTCCCTAAGCATTCCTCCTAATATTTGAAAGCGAAACCACATACGCATGCAAACCTTGATTTTCCGCAGCTTTTATGCCAAAAATGGGGATCTGTAATCTACGTATTGAATACCACCTAGTTTCTTATCTTTAAAGTGGTCTGTTACTAAGATAAAAAGCTCTTTTTTAAGTGCTGAAAAGATATTACTTACTGTAAATAAGCTCTGATCGCTCACTAGGAACGACTATATTGCTTGATTCGGATCGTTCGCATTATTTTTTGATGGAATACAGAAGTGTATGTAGTTTTGTTTCCACATGATCCCTATTATCATTTATCAGTAAACTTGAAATTCAGGTTTTTATACAACTTCTTTTGTGATTACCACAGTGTTCTACAATCTGTTTAACACATCAAGGGTAAAATTACCACTGCTACTAATTCCGGTGAAGTCAATAAGCTTAAGGATTAACAGTCTACAATTAAATATCAAGGTCAAAGCCATCATCCCCATCCTTAGTTTTGAATCTTACTATCCAAGGATAATGATGCATTCCTGTCTTGTTCATTGAAGTTCGGGAGTTACAAAGAAGTGTAATACGCATAAAATTAACAGCACAGGTTATTGTGAATAAATTGATACATGTTGGTTTCGGTATTCTGAAAGTTTCTATATAAGGTGACGCATCTTATCCATGACTGCATATAAAAAGGTCTATATCGTTTCAGGCAAACAAACTTCTCACCAATGTCCGAATAAAAGTAAGTAAAAATATCTATTGTGTTGGTTGCGATGCTCAGTATCACTGTTAAGTACTGGGAAATAGATCTGACAGTACCAAATCTATATTATTTTTCATGTAAGCTGTGTGATAGAATCCTTTCACGTTGACATTTTAATAAAGGCGAATAAAGTTGAGTATATATCATGACAGTAGTATACTTCATATGGTCGGATAAAAAGGAAGTCAAAAATTTACTAGCAAAATATTCTCCGATTAATTTTTTCTGTATAACAGGCTAAAATTCAATGCCGGAATGAATTCCGTGTTCACCGAGCAGTACCAATCGAAAGTTAGTAAAGACCAACTGATCCACTGCCTTTATCTTTTGAAAGTGGCGTTAAGATATGTTAAGTACTTTGATAAATTATGCAAATCCTTCTGTGAATTTAAACCCTAGTCAAGTAAGTAGGAAACAGTATCAGCTAATAATTTCTAGTGAATATATTTAGTTTCAGACATCGTGACTGGATTCTTGAACTTTTCATTTTGATACTGATGATTTTCGTCTGCATAGAATTTCATTTTCTAACTTTTGTCATTGTGGTTTTTTGTAATTTATGCTCCTTGTAGTAATGCTATTGGACCATTAATTGGTCTTTGGCTTATCGCTACAACACAGTCAGTTGATTCCTCCAAACCTACAGATCTTTGGATCCTTGTCTATGGGGGTGTTGGTATTTCCGTTGGTCTTTGGATATGGGGTAGGCGTGTTATTCAAACGTTAGGAGAAGACCTGACAAAAATGACACCATCTAGGTTTGTCACATTTTTCGTGCAGTTCTATTCTTTGATATATTGCCGTTTGGTGATTTTACTTTACCTAATGTTATTTTTCAATAGAATCGAATTTCGCCTTAATGCAAATGGTTTTATTTATGATACGAATTTTCTGATATTGCAAAATCATAACCTCAGAGTAATATGCACAGACTTTACTTGGTCATTGTCACGTTTTTTGCTCCCGAAGAACATGAAGACTTAGTAGGATACCATGTAAAATGATAGCTTTGTCAATCAAGAGGGAAAAGTACTTGCTATGGTTAAAGAAAGTTCTCATTTTACTCTTCGTCAACTTACATATGCCTCTTTGCTATTTGTACAAGGATATTTACCGCCTAAAGTTGTGGTTGTTACTTCGGAAGGGTCAGAAGTTCGGTACACACTAATAATAAGTTATTACGATGCTAACTTTTAGTCTTCACATACCAGTCGTCGAAAAATTTGCTAACTGTGCATTTGTGACAATCCTATCAGTACCTGAACTAATCAAATATACGTCCCGATCTACATAAAGCTTCAAAAGATGGCTGTTAATATCCGACTGGCAGATAAAACTTCTAGAAAATCTCACAGGCCACAATCGCCTGCACTTGATAGTCCTGTCTCAAAAAATCGGAACGTCAATTATTTTCAGTAGATCTGTTGGACGAATTTAATCTAGAATAAAAGAGTATAACTTGAGCGCTGCAGTAGAATGTAATTCCATTTCAGTTGATTGATTAGATTTACCACACAGTGTAACAGTACTGTTTACTAGATTACGTCTCAAACATAATTTATTGTCCATAGTCATATCACGATAACTACACAACTTTGAAATATCTTTTCTATAGTCCTAATTTCCTCGCTTCCTTTGTGATATGGCTACTAGGAGTTTGCATATATCCGTAAGAGTTGCTGATTCATTCCTGTTGCCATATATTAGGTGTTAATTCTATAAACAAAGACTCAATTATCAATCTCTCCCTCCATCCTGCTATGTTAGTTTTAAGGATTTTTGCCCTGTCTCATCCTACTGTGTAGTTGTGTGTGATTGGATGCATTGTTATGACTGAGCTTTTTTTAAAATTCTTACTAGTCTGAAAACCCACTTAGTTAGTGATACAACCAACCAGTGATTACTTTCTGAAATTCATTCAAAAAACCATTTTAGAGATAATAAAATTACACTATCTGCGTTCACAGTGACTTCCTACGTAGGTCAAACTTTAGTTCATCAAATAAATGACTCTTCTGGGGAGTCAATCGGTTATGTATTGGGTTACTTCAGGTACAACTTATTTCACCAACAAAAACTGCGACTGTTCTAGCTGGATTTATCGCTCACTCCACGTGGACCAATGTATCATTGTTGGGAGTAGTAAGCAAATCTGGCTTCAAAACAGCTGAATTAAGTATTTTACTAAACAAAAGCAGCTTTTTAGAACCAAGGTGGTCTGAAACTTACAGCATGAAAGAATTGCCAAATAGAATAGAATTAAAAGTGATATATAATCAAATTAGATATTAGAAACAGATCAGTCGATATATAGTCGTGATATTCATTGCAATTCGAACGTTTACATGTTCACGTGGTACTTATTTGAATATTCTACAACGTTTGTCATATTTTGTTTTTTGACTTGTTGTACTACCAGGTTTCACAATCAGAAATATATTTTTGGGTTATTGAACCGACCTAAATTTCAATAAAACTGTACATATTTAGAATGTACCAATGACTTGTTTTTTCTTGTCTGCACTACATTCTATTTTGAATGTAAATGAAATTTTAAAGAGCAGGTGGATTTCGCACCTACATATTTTTAATTTTTTATCGCTAAAAATTAATTCCTACATTTCTTAAAGAAAATATTTCGCCATCGAATTAACGGACATATGTATTTAACTTTTCACGTATCTTAATATTACTTTAGTTTGAAGGCAGCTGATGAGTCGGTGAGATTTATTGTATTTGTCATCCTTTTTTGGGGTTCTTTTTACTTTACTGAAAATTACAAAGGATAGAAATTCTGTTCATTATATCATATAAACCTCATAGTCAGCCACTATAATCTAAGTGTTTAAATTCATATTTGATTAGATTTCGCTGCATCACATAATTTTCTTTTTTGATGTTTTCCTCTTTTTTAGTGGCGTTTGTATTGAAATCGGTGCAGCTTTAACTGTTTTAATTGCAAGTAAAATTGGCTTACCAATATCTACTACACATTGTAAAGTTGGTTCAGTTGTCTTTGTAGGACGTGCACGATCTAAAGATAACGTGAACTGGGGGATATTTCGCAATATCCTAATTGCTTGGTTGGTAACTCTGCCTGCCGCTGGTGCTATATCTGCTTTTCTCATGTATATATTTACATTTATTGTATGAACAGTTTACATCATTATCTTCATGATCACCTAATCAATACAAGCTCAAAAGAAACAAATGTGTATAACTAGTTTTTATTCCCCTTCACTTGTGTTATGGTGAATGTTTCTCTTTTATACCACTTTTTGTTACTTTCCCACGTCATTGGTACATGCACACACATGGACATAAGATAAAAGAGATATATATGTCCACTTTGGTGTGTATGCATGCATTTTTCCACGTCGATCATCGTTTCATAAAGTAATTACAGAAAATTCTGACTATCCGTTCTTCTTTTCTCTTCAAAACTCTTTATCTTTTTTTAAAACACCCCTATATGTTCCTTTTCGATAACCTTCGCCTCTATGCGGAACCCCGTAACCTACATATGTATACATACATGTCATATGCAAAGCGATTTGAGGATATTAAGGAAAATTTGTTGCAGTATTTGGAAAGTGTTATATCTATCAATTTATCTCTTTCCATCCTGCCTCCAAAATGAATTTTAGAATGTTTTATTTTTCTAGTAAGTTCTTAATTGGCAAACTGTTCAGTGAACACACCAACAACAATTTAATTTATTATTTAATTGATTGATTGGCTGATTGATTATACTATTTCAATATGCATCTTTTTCCGTTTTGGTGGTGGTTTTAGATTAGTGCATCTGTGAAATGCAAGATGATGCTTCAAGACTGGTGTGCTGCTAGTAATTCCAGTTTAATGATAGGGAGTGAAGTGTTGAAATGTGTCGACCAATTCACTTATTTGGAGAAATGCATCAAACTGTGAATGGACTGGTCGCTGACGAAATCTCAGTTCGTATAAAGAAAGACTTTTTGAAATTTACCAACTTGAGTCTCCTGTGGCACCGACTGACAAGATATCTAGCTATCTATCAAAAGACGATTATGGTGTGCTGCATTTCGCTCTGTCCTTTTGTACTACCGTGAGACATGGCCTCTGAAAGTAGAAGACATGAAACGATTACTGGGTTTTGATCATAGGTGTCTTCGTAGCATTCCTCACGTTTGTTGGAATCACTGTGTGATGAATGTTAGGGTCAGGCGAAGGGTACCAGGCATGACGGGCAAGTCGATTGATAAGTTTGTGAACCTCAGTCAGCTGAGATCGCTTGAACATGTACTGCGCATGCCGAGCCACCACCACTTATATCGATGTACCATGCTAGGGAATGTTAGATTAGTTTGGAAGAGGACTCAGGGTGGCCAGATCAAGACCTAGTACCAGTCGATAAAGTCCCTGACTGTTGGCCTGAGACATGTCAGGAGGTGTAGTCTGCTTGACTGGGGTCCTGGAGATAAAGCGAATCAGTGGTTGAGGACTCTTAGGAACACGGTTAAGAATCTGTCACAATGGCGCAGATGTATTCACTCCTTGACATCTTAATATTTACAATAACCTTTACCTTCAGATTGTTTATTCTCTCACGCTACTTTATCTACTGTGATATTACTTTTTCGATCCACTTGTTCTTTGTGTGCTAATGTGAAGTTTGGCAACTTGAGGTGATGCACCTGTGTGTTAGGTTCTACGTTGGTTTTGTCAGTGTCAGTGAGAATGGTACAGATAACCATTTCTGGGATATGTCCGATAAAATTGGTAATGGGGTTGGTGTACTGTGTCCGAAAAATGAATCCTTAAATTACATAGCGTCGTAGTATTTACTGTGATAATTCTTCAGTTAGTCCTGGCTCTCAATGAAAGTGTAATTTGAATTTGATGAAGTTAAAAGAATTACAAGGCATGAAAATCTTTCTTTATGCTGCCGTTTCAGTGTAGACGGTAGTTTAGTGACGATCTTCACTCAATCGCTTTAGAGAAGTAGATTTTAACACTGCCTAACTTCACTTAATTTAGAATTTGGGTATTCATATTTTAAGTGTAGATAAAGTAGTGCAAAAAAGTACTCTGAGAAATTAATAGGCAAGTTCACAACCACTACGTATTAAAAATACAAAATATCATCATACTAGTTTTTGAATTACAAATCTGTTCGATTGTCGAAGCATTTTCGCAGATAGAATGTCTGTAGGTGCGTTATGCTTCGAGTTTCTTATAGTATATAATTGTTTGCTGCAGAAAAGAATAATTTAACCGATCAATTAGTATCAGAGTAGGCTCTTGTATTAATATGTAGCGGTTAATGTTACTACATTTCATATCAATAGGCCAAGATGGAAGATACCAAGATGAAACGTAGGAAAGTAACCAAAGTTGGTAGAAAGTTGTGTAAACAAAACAGTAATGAGACCTAGTATCATTGTTGAAGTGAATATAATATTATGACAGCGTCTATACCGCTGAGGTCGGTTCTGAGTACAACATATTGTTCGATTGACTTACTTTGGAAATCACATCACTTCAAATGGTTTGGTTGCCGAAGAAATCCCAGCTCGGATCCAGAAGACCCATTTGATGTTTGCCCACTTGCGTCATCTGTAGCGCCGGCGAGATATCGGACTACCCTATTGAAAGGTGAACATGCTACCCTGTTGTTCAATCCATCCTACCATAAGACGTTGGGACATGGCCGTTAAAAGTAGATATGAGGAGATTATAGGTTTTTGTCCACGGTTGTTGTTCAAGTATGATGAAATCCCTGTGTGCGCAATGTCGAGGTTAGGGTGCTAGGCAAGTTAGTCGATGGGGTTGTGACCCTGACAGAATGAGGTGGACTGGAGATATGTTTCACTTGCTGACGCATCGCTCACCTTGATGTGTAAGGCAAGTCGAAGTATTATTAACTTGGAAAGTTCAGGCCGGTCAGACCGGGAAGTGGTAATAATCTATGACTGCTAGTGTGAACTATGTGTAAGGGGGGCAATGTTTACTGTTTGGTTTGGGTCCCCAAGGTAATAAAAATTAATGGTTGGAGATTCATTGTTAACAAGGCTGAAAATCGTTTATACTGGCATAGATTTATTCATTCTAAGTGTTTTCAATGATCTCTAATTACTCCCCCTTCCTATAATCTTTTGTGCTATGACATCACACTTTTATAACCACATTTTCTTTCCATACGGCTGCGAAGTGCAGCAACTCGAACCGATGCACTTCTACGCGAGGTTGGTTTCAGCTATCCGTATTTCTTTAATTATTGGTGTTGATTTTCATGCGGATGCCGACCGGAACGTCAGGATTTACATACACTGCTCACCCCAGTGACCGGTGTTTTCGTGGACTGACGCTACAATGGCACCGCGACAAATGGTTTTCACTGTGAAGGAATAGGTTGTCAGAACTCCACAGCCTTTGCATGTCCTTTACACTTACTTGCCGCGTTTCAAAGCTATATAGGTAAACAAAGACAAGTGCAGTGCTATACACTACACTCCTCATCAGCAGTTGGGTATCATGGCGGTCCCAAGGGTGACGTAAGTGGGTAGGAGCCGGTCGATGGTTGTATATCCGTGCAGAGATTTCATCGACCACTGACCCAATGTTCCTAACAAGTAGAATCTTTGGCAATCCTGTGGCTGAAAACTGTATTTCGGTAGCAAGAAACTCATCTCAAATACACCTAAATCATAACTCAGTGTCCAGAAAACTCTATTTCTTGTCACCATCTTCAACTAACAGGTTTGCTTACTCAGATTTCGATAGAGATTTCTGTGGCAGCATCAGTCCCCTTAAAGATAGATAATGACCGAGTGACCTGCATACGCACATCTGTGACAAAAATGAATAAGAGGGGATACTCTTGACGGATAACGCTCGACGTACAAAACTCACTTGGTAAATCAGCGTGGGCTATAATGCTACTACACGTTTTCGAGTACAGAGCCTTAAGGGGACTTACGCATCAACAAGATAACATTTTCTTCGAGACACTGCCATGAAGATAATTAGTACGATGAGCCGAAAGCTGGCGCTACGTCAAGAATAGAGCAAGGTTTCGGCCGCAGATAAGTACACCGGTGTTACAGGAATCGTCTATCAGAGAGTATTTGATCGAGTCCCTACAAAGAGATCTGAAACTTGCCTGACTTTCCAGAATCACAACCTCAGTGCCTTTCTGCTTAACTTAGCTCACCTACATCCTCACTGAAGTCATCTGCTACGATGACCATATCTGAAAGTTTGGTTCTCAGTAGGAGGTCAGACAGTTTTTGACAGAACTCTTACCTCAATTCAACTGAACTGCAGCTCGCAGATGCATATGGATAGCTTACAGAGAGACAGAAGTAAGTTTCACTGCACCATTAGCTCAAACAACATACAGTGCAACTTCTTTTTTCAGAATTGATGCTATACCTCTACCTGTACGACCATGAAAGTCCATCACCGAATCTCCAGAATCTAGGAGGGTGAAGCTTACAGATCCACCATATTAGTATTGTGTGATTAAATACATAACTTCAATTGAGTCTTGTACGCGTGTCTCAGAAACAATGCACGTTGGTGTCTCGAAATGACAGGGTTTTCCTTGTGGAAATTGAAATGCGAAACTTCAATCCATGAAAAGACAAGTTTATTAATTCTTGATAACTAATACGAAACGTAAGGTAGACGCACCTTTCAGTGAAAGGTGAAACAATTTTTGGCTTTGATAAAGCAAGCTTTTACACTGAAATATCAACTTATATGGCTAATCAGTCAGTTGTTAAGGAGCTGAACGCTGAGCAAAAGCTGACACTTTGGATCAAGGTACTGGAGGAAGATATATTATATTACGTCCCACTTCTGCTGTCTTCAAGTTTCAGGATGTACTGTATAAAGAAACATAAATAGCCATAGGATCACTTATATTATTGACTGTAGCGGATATATTTATGGGTAGTGAGAAACATATCACTCTTGGGGTTTTAATGCTTACTTCCATGCTTCACTATATGATCAGTATAGTAAAAGAACCGTAATGAAGTTACCCTTTTATGGCGAAAAACCTTTTGACAAGTCTATAAGGGACATGATCGCAAAGTGAATTTGCCTACTGACAGACTCTTTTATCACCCCATCAAAAAAAAGCATCTTACATTCGAAAATTCCGATTTATTCTAATCATTGGCCTATGAATGTTATAAGAATCCATTTCATGGATTGAAGTTTCGCATTTCAATTTCCACAAGGAAAACCCTGTCATTTCGAGACACCAACGTGCATTGTTTCTGAGACACGCGTACAAGACTCAATTGAAGTTATGTATTTAATCACACAATACTAATATGGTGGATCTGTAAGCTTCACCCTCCTAGATTCTGGAGATTCGGTGATGGACTTTCATGGTCGTACAGGTAGAGGTATAGCATCAATTCTGAAAAAAGAAGTTGCACTGTATGTTGTTTGAGCTAATGGTGCAGTGAAACTTACTTCTGTCTCTCTGTAAGCTATCCATATGCATCTGCGAGCTGCAGTTCAGTTGAATTGAGGTAAGAGTTCTGTCAAAAACTGTCTGACCTCCTACTGAGAACCAAACTTTCAGATATGGTCATCGTAGCAGATGACTTCAGTGAGGATGTAGGTGAGCTAAGTTAAGCAGAAAGGCACTGAGGTTGTGATTCTGGAAAGTCAGGCAAGTTTCAGATCTCTTTGTAGGGACTCGATCAGATACTCATCCTCTGACTGATGTCCAGTTTTAAAGGTTCAGTTGTCCATAACTTTTTTTTTTTTGAAGCTAGTTTGATGTTGAAAACTCATTGTTTGCTAATGGTTGTTGGTGTTAGTAAATATCTCGTTTTCCATCATTGGATAGTTTACTGCCATCAAATTCTCGGGCTTCCTAATTTCAGCGCTGTTTCACTTTTCGAAACCAGATTATCTGGGCTTTTTGGAGTTTTCTGTGATAAGATAGTAATTGTTTTCATTACCTTTCTTTGAAATTTGATTTCCTTTTTGTTCATTATTATTCCGGATGTAAGGCAATGTTGTTTAACTATTGCATACATGTCTTCTTCTCAGTGGCATATCCTATTTCTACTTTTACTCTGCCTTTTATAATATTAAGAGAGAATGATTTGGCTTTTAAGATAATGAATATTGGTTAAACGATGTTTTGTGAATCTAGATTCAGTTTGAGAACGTTGTATGAGTTGGTTGACATATGATAGTCAGATACCAGGTTTTAATAACAGAAGAGTAGAATATCAGCAATAAATTCTGCTTGGAACGTTATTTGAAAATGAATTATCAAGCAGCTTAGTTCTACTCCAGTGCCTAAACTGTTCTCGTATGTTAATTAAAAGTTGATCATAACTTAAAGTGATCGTAGAATGGATTATCACGAGTTAGCCTGATAGAAACAGTTAGTCTTCTATAGGTCCTCTTGTGGTCATGCAGTTACAAACTAAGTTAGTGATCATGGTATTCTATTACTATATATTGGCATACTTGTTATTTATTCTCCGTCGTTCTGTTGGATCGAATTGTTTAACCTCTATTGGCATATGGACTCCTATGCGGATGCCTCGATATTGCCTAAATGTTAATTATGATGACTTGGTTGGTTGTGGCTAGTAGAAGTATCCAGGACCCGCGCTTCGTCCTATTTGGGACTTATCGAATAATTTGATCCAACAAAACAACGGAGAATAACAAGTATGTCAATAAATAGTAATTACTACTACCCGTTGTAAAAGCAGTGGCTGTCTTTCCTCCGTGGCATAATGGATAACGCCTTGGCGTCTGAAGCGATGGGTGCGAGGTTCGTCAGTGGGGACATCACTGAGGTGCGGGTACATCCAGCTGACGAGTCCCAAATAGGGACGAAACGTGCATCCTGGGTTATTCTGCTGGCACAACTAACCAAATTATCATGGTATTCTATGTTTTAAATAGTAGAACTTGCCTTGATCCATCATGAGATGAAGTAGATTGGTTGTTGATTTAAGTGTAAAACTTGGTCGCTGGTAGAATACAATTCCATATTAGATTTGTTTATTTGATATACAGGACACAGTGATACAGTACTATTTACTTGATGAGGCTTCGAGCATAAACTATTGCTCATAACCAGATCAATGTGATATGACTGAGTAATAATTTATGCTGGAAGTGTCATCAAGTAAATAATACTGTATCACCGTGTTCTGTATAACAAATAAAATCTAGTATGGAATCAGATTGTGTGTTGTTTTATAACCAACTATTTTGACTACTTGTCTTTAAAACTAGGAGCCAATAGTTGAGAGGAAAGCTTAATCAATAAGTACACGCAATCGAACAGCACTCACATAAACATTTGACCCTGATTGTCTATATGTAATAGGTCAAGGTTACTCGTGTTTTTAATATCATTGGCACCATAAGAATAAGAGATTTATTATTGAGTTTTTTATTAAATGGATAAAATTCAGTACTACAGTTCTGTGGAAGCTGAAGATAGACACTGGTCACTGCATGATATATTTTGATCATTTTGATGAAATATTTTGATCATCAACTCCAGTGTTCTAAATGCTAATTGACGCTTAAAACATCCAACAAGATAAGCAACAAGACACTATGGTGCTTTGTGTTTCGGCCTTAGACATTGGAAGCCTAAAATAAAGTTCTGTACTTTTAGCAGTGTTGAACATGGTGTAATGTTATTTTAAAGAAGGTGATATTCCCTCTGATATTTGAACTTATGTTTTCTCGCAATCAGAAAATTTGTAGCCAGGTTATTCATATAACATGTTTCTCTCTGTAGGACTGCGTTGTGCACAAATTAGTCACCGAATAGTAACTAGTGTCACTGTAGCTGAACGTTAAATCAGCTAATCGGTTTCTTGCATACTTCTGTCTTCATTTACGCTTCACTGGTCATCCTGATTAGAATAACATGAATAGCGCTGGCACAATATACGTACGTACACAAATGAGAGTTATACGAATTGAGGCATTGATCGAAGTTCGTACATTGTGAAGAGTTATTCATAGAAGAAGGCAGGCAGAGCAGAATAATGATGTAAACAATGATTAAAGGTGGTCAGGGGGGAAGAGAAATCATTGACTTTAGGCAAAGAAATATAAAGAATGAATTCTCCCTTTATAGGATGGTAAAGCTTAAACCTATCTACACCAACTGTGAACCATATTACGTTTCGTGGTTTATGTCAGTAGTCTTGTAAATCCTAACCAGTAAGTTAACAGTTATCAGCATGACTCGGAATTTACAATTACTGTATCTAGGGATCGATGGATCTCTTGATCTAGTCATCTTGAAGTTTCTCCCGTGTTACTTCCGTTGAAATTGCGGGAGGACATGTCGCCTGGGGATGTCAGTAGACGCTAATTGCTTTTTATTGAGATAAAGCTCATAACACCAAGTGAACTAGGTCATCTTCCACCTAAAACTTTATGCTGCACTGACAGTAACATGGAAACAGCTTATTGAGACTACAGTTGCTTGAGAGACTGAGTCAGTATCCACGCGTAGATCTTGAATGTGAATTTCCGAAACACAGTATGCTACTATGAAATCACGTTAACACTTTGACTAGTGAGGATTGTTGTTTTATTTGATATAAAATTTAGATAATGAAATGTCCAGCGAATAGTGTAGTGTTATTTCAATCTTCAAAAGATCATGTCGATCAAACTAAATTATAAGCCTAGATTATATGATTATCTGAAGTAAGACACTTTGAAATTTAGCAGCAGGAAGGGATGAATAAGCTTAAGGAGAGAGTTAGTGGTGACCAGAAATATCTTAGGTTTTACAGTAATTAGACAAGGATTAACATTTCTTAGTCTCCCTCACGGTGAAAGCTTTCTTAGTTAGATAAGCGAAAAGAATACTGGTGGTTTTATAGATCTAAAAGCTTGGCTACATGACGTAAACTTGGAAAACCTGTGACCTACTGTGTCTTCAAGAACATTTGGTTTCGACTTGACACAGTTCCTCACTTAAGAACTTTTACCATCGTTACTAAGTCTTCATCAAATAATTAGGTATTTTAGTGCTTTTTCGTTTACCGTTCTAAATTCACATTAGATTAGTTCATTTTGACACAGCATGTACTAACAGTTTTATGTGCTGGATCGAATTTGTGACAATTTATCGTTCATTTGAACACTAAGGTACTCACAACTTTCAAGCTTCCTTTTTACATTTCTAAGGCTTCTTATTCAAGTATTTTCCTGTTGGAGTTTCCCAAATATCTACGACAGGTTATGACTGATTCAATAATCTACAGTTAAATAATCGATCTCTCTTTACATCAATTTATAAATGTAATCTATCCAATCGTACAGTGTGATTACGCGTCAGTGCATACATGGTGACAGAAAAAATGTTCTCTACATTGTTTATCTAACATATCATTGTATATTTTGCTCGATTTTACCGTCTATCTTTGATGTACAAATGACCACACAATCATTACATAGTATTTTCAAAATGTGATTATTCTGCTTGGCTGGTTCAGTAGGTTTTTTTTACTGAGTGAGCTAGCTGGTTTAAATGCCATCCTAATTGCTGACTTGTTTAGAATATCAAGGAAATTCCCGATAGCCTTTCATAATGCTGTATCAGTATGTGCTGTTCCAAGGTCAACCAGTCTTACATGGAGTTACGCTTTGCCTCAACGATAGAGAAAAAATCAGAACTATTAAGCAGTCGGGGGAGCTCTTTGCCCTAGGATTAGGGATTTCCTACTTATTTTACTGCTTTATATCAGGTACCTTGCAAGAAGTTTGGTGTTTTAGTGGATGAGATTTAGTATATTGCTAAGATAGACAAGTCTGAATGTTAGCATCACCAAAAACTTTTCAGAGTTCGCTTAGATGTTTCACGTCCACTTGATATCCCATTCTAGGTTCTTATGAAAAGTCAGAGATTTCAGCACTGAGTTATTGAGATCGCTCCTGACTCGTAGGACTGAACTGGCTGTCACTGGATTCCCTGCAAGTAAAGGCTAATGAATTTCATTTTCAAGATCTCAGTGTCGTCATTTTTCGGTAGTGAGAAACAGTTGTCTGAAGACCCTGAATATAGATCTCTTGCTTTTTGGGATTAATCAGATTCATCGGACTTTTTTCTGTTTGACTCTTGGCATGTAACACCAAATCACAACCCACTGAAGTGTAACGTAACTTAACTTAGTGGCCACACAATCAACCTAATCGACAGACTTTGGTCACCGCTGAGCGTTAACTACTAGGTGGCTACATCAATTTCCTACTGTTATATTGGTTACTGTTCAATCATTGTTCTTACTGGATTACTTCAGTGATTGTACTTATTCCTCTTATTTTCCATGAGCGTAATATCACATAAAATATTTCATTTTAGTTTATATTAACAATTATTAAACCTGTTCTTTGTATAGCTCCCTAGTTTGTAAACTGATTTACTATCGGATAAAGAATTACTGTTCGTGAAATTCCTTCACTTTTTGTCTTCATAACCATTTAGTTATTTTTCATCTGTTTCTGATGTACACTGTCACTTTTAATTTTTTTTCAAAAAATCATTTTTTTCGATATGAAATGTCAAGTTATGTTTATCCTAAATATTTACCAACGATTATTGTACAAATAGAAAAATATGAACATTTACTTGAAGACTTCTCCTATAGTACCTACAGGTGATCAATCTTTATACTGGATGAATAAATTAGATAAAACTCTATGTTAAATTGCTTGTTATTTAGTATATATTGGCTGCAGCACAGAGTTATATGATGAAAGAGTAAAACGCTTGAGCCAGATATTAAGATATTTTATGTCGATAACCTCATAATAATGACTGATTCAGGAAATCAGTCGCCTTGATGCAACAACATCTGTTAGCAAATTAGCAAACACTTGTGTTCATTCCACAACTTTTTTGATCTTGTATACTACAGCAGGGAGAGTTTGTGTCCCGTATCCCTGTCCCAGATGATGTGATATTCCTTCGTTGATTGTCACAGACTGCCAAATAAATGTATCCCATTTTCGTTTATTGACATTTGTAATTTCCCGTTGCTATACTAGGTGGGATTGCTCTACCTCTGTTAGCAGGTGGACTCTTATATGGATGCTCTGACACTGCCGGAATATTCATTATATTGTAGTCTGCTTAGTGGCTATCAGAGAAACCCAGGACGCGCATTTTATCCTATCTAGGACTCGTTGGCTAGATGTACCTTCACTCCAGTGAGTGATTTTGTTCCCTTTCAGACTTGAACCCTGGTACCCATCACCCCTTCATTTTCGTTCCTTTGTACTGTATTGTCTTGTTAGGCTGCTTATAAAGATAATGACATAGTGCATAGTCACTATTTAATGTTAATTGGGGGTAGTAAAGTATTCACGTCCATACAGTATCTGCCTCTAATTTATCAACATTTCTTGGGAAAGTAATTGATCTGAAGCAGCCAGCTAAAGTAGAATTAAACTTTTTAGATAAACAGTTAAAAATTATGAACAAACCGTATTCGCAAGAGGAGGAAATGAGATTGGGTTTAGCATTATTTAGGTGTTTTTTAACCCGGATAATGGAATTGTGAAAGCAGTTCTAAGCATCTCTATCAAAATCATAGTGTTTTTGAAATTACAGTCATCTAGTTAAGTTACTTTTTTTATTTTTTAGGACTAGGATAGCTATGTCACATTTTTAAAGCTGAATATCTTACTCCGTGTTCTAAATCCTCAAATACGAACTAAATTTATTGAATGACTGTGCACCTTCCTTATTGTTCTTTGGCTATTTGATGGTTTGCATATCATCATGTGGATGATGTAGTTAAGCTTATCCTGTGGCTCATAAAATTTATCATTGTGATGGCTATCATTTATCGGTTTAATCGTCATGAAGAGAAGATAAAATGCTGTTTCACTTGGTGTCAATATCTACAACAACTGGGAAGTGTAAACAAATGAAAAGAATCGAATATTGTCCACTGAAATTTTGGTTATATATTTTGACTCATTGATGCGAGTAGGAATCAATGTTTTTATACTTGGCATTTCAGAAATACATCGGTTTGCGTTCATCAGTGGGGTTTTTATTGCTAACCAGTAAGTTTTGATATAACAAACTTCGGTGTAGATACAAATACGGTCGTCTATATTGGTCTTTCCGTTTCACACTACTCGTTAGTAGCTAAATCATCTTCAAGAGCATAAAACTTTATATCAAGTGTGGAAGTTAACAATTCAATTGAGAAAATGTTTTCAAAAAACTAAAATAGGTGATCTACTTGGTAAATTTTTACAGCATACTGAACAGACAAAAGCTGTATAAAGTCGTGACCTGTGGGGTCAACCAAATCGGATATGGGGACACTGAAGGGATTGGATGGAGTCACGTCATATCATGAACTAACAGAAGTAGGAAACATGAACCAGTGGGTTCCGAACGCGTGGTTTATCGGTAACGTACTGGCTGCGGAACCTGAAGGTCCCGGGTCCGATCTCTGGTGAGGTCATGGTTGAGCATTGCTGAGGAGTGCTATACTATGACGAGGTAGGTGTCCAGTACTCCTACTTTCCAATGTTTTTCCAACTGATGTAAGTCCATGATGAATATGCACCTGAAAGATCCTGCTATTAAAATGGCCCTGGTATTTTATATCACCTAGAATCATGCTATGGGTATTATGAAAAACATCTTTTCTTCAAGTATTGGAAAATAGTCAAAGAGTTGACGTTAAAACAACCTTTAATTCACCAGTTGTCGTCTGAAATTTAATTCATCGCCTATAAATGGTAAGTACTGAGAACTCAAGTTTTTTAAAGTAACCAAACACTCATAAATTTGAAGAAAATCAAAGAAGAATTTAACAGACAAGCTAAGAAGTAGCAGAAACTAAAGGACTCAAACCGCCAGACGAAATTAACATAGGACCTCGCAAAAGTTGTCACACTTTGGATTATCATGCAAAGAAAAAGTGAATGGTAAACGAATGACATCAAAAAAGACAACAGGTACACGAGACGAGAAGGAATTTGAAGATCAAGGTTGGTAAGAATGTGCAATATTTAGAAGGCTTTGAAGAGTGAATAAATGCATTTGGGGGATTGTGACCGATTTTCAGCCATGTCACCAAGAGTTTGTAACCATTAATTTCCATCACCCCGAGGACTTCCGAGAAGCAGTTAACACTTCCATACACTGCTCAAGCTAGTAGTCAAGCCTCATGAATTTGCTCCGCGTCTTGGTCCGGCCACCCTACGTCTTCTTTCAATAAATCCAGTCTTGTTTAACACTAAGTTTCAAGGTAAGCGGTATCTTGGCATGTGCAATATATGTACACTCCATATCATTCGCTAAAGGTTCATAAACTAATCGACCACCTTGCTTATATTGCCTAGTGCCATTCCCCAAACCTCGGTATTATTCACATGGTAATTCCATCACATGCGAGCAGTGTTGCGAAAACACCCGCGGCCAAACACCTGTATTTCCTTCCTACCCTCTACTTTCAGCTACCAGCTTTACAGTGGTGAAGAATGAACTGCAGCGCAGCATGTTCGTCTTCGGATATTTCACTAGCTGGCGCCAGTGAAGACGCAAGTGGGCGAATACCGAACGGTTCTTCTGTATCTGAGCTATGGTTTCTTCGGCGACCAGCTAGTTCGGGGTGGTATGGCCCATCAAGTAAAGGAAGTAGTCGGCACATCCCACCACTTTACTTTCTCTCCTTAAACTAGGAGCGATTGCAGACAAGTTCTGGGGGATCATCTTACGTTGGATAGGTGCGAAACGTGTACAAAGCATATTCAGACACCTGTCCAAATTGTTCAGAGGACTCTGCATTTTGTCACCGTCCTACCCAGCAGAAAAATAATGTCTGTGTAGTTCGAATTACCAGGTGCTCTATAGGAAGAATATAAATCCCTATGAAGTCAGCAGTACCCAATGCCATGTCCATAAGGACATCTATATCGAAATTAAACAGGAATCGTGACAGAGAGCACCCGTGGCTGACACCACTAGTTGTCATCAATCTACATGATAACTCTGCATAAGCTCTAACTCGGCCACAGTACCTGTTGGTCGACAGGGTGAAATACCTCCTTTATGTTAAGAAATATGACAAGTGTTGGCCAACGCCAGGTGTGCCTATTTCCCATAACCTGTTGACGCTTGAAGATTTGATCGGTGCACCGTCGTCTAGGCCTGAAACCTGCATAATTTCCCTGATTTCGCGGTTCCTGAGCTCCATTTAGGTATCGGATAACATTGGAAACAATATTAGTCAAACTGACTCCCTCTGTGGCTGCCATAAGTAAATGTTCCACTTTTCTTGAAGACTGGAATAATCATTGACGTAGACCAGTATAAAGGCAGTATCTGTGATTCCTATACGCTGTCCAGTACCTGCGTTACTTTACTCAGTAATATCTTATCCCATTCCTTACAAACTTCTCGCGTCAAACCATCACGTCCTGCTACCTTGGACCACTTAAGGTTTGAAATGGCCTCCAAACCTCGAGGAATGTTGGATGGCCGACATCTACGTCCCATTCAGTTTCAGGCTGCATGCTTGCCAACTAAAGTGAGGCTGTAGAGCAGTCAAACTTCGCTTCAGTGTTCAGCCCAGCATTCTAGTTATCCCTTCCTAGAGGCTATTCGGGTCCCAGCCCTTTTAGTGGAGCTCTCTTCAAACATCTTTTTCTTGCTACTATCCTGAATAAACCCAAAGAACAATCGTATATTGCCTAATGTTGATGCCTCTTCTACTTGCTTTACTTTCATTACTCAACACTGCTTGCGGACGTTATGAAGACTGTTAATCGATTTACATCTAAGCTGCTTTAGCTTCTCATTGTGGTTAGAGCAAGTCAGAATGAGCTTCAGCGCAGCAATCAGTTTGAATGAAGTTGAAGGAATCTACTGACGTTTACCACTTTTACTGTTGTTTCTACGGCAGACTAATAATTATACCAGACTTTGCTAGGCATAAAACTGCTCCTATGTTGAAGTGGATACTTAACTGTCTCCTCCATAAAAATGCAATAACTGCACTATTCTTTAAGTACAGTAGACATAAGAATAACTGCTACCTGTCTTATTCGACCAGTAATGCGCCTGTTTTCACGGGTAATCAGAGTTCAGACAGGTGTTCCAGAAACAGCAGCAGTCGTCCACCGATACTTTCTAACGATGTTTTGTAGCGACATAATCTACATGTTTCCATAGTTGATTTGATGTCAATGGATCTGAAGTGAGGCAGTTTTTCTCTGTATGCTTGCAGTTAATGCTGACCAAAAACAAGTAATTATCAGAAAAAAATTCCAACTGATAACCACCACCTCCCGTGCTTCGGAAAGGGATTCTCTAGAGATATCTAAGATGCCTTTTTGATAGGTCCAGTTTTTCTGCTTGAGCACTGAATTCGCTTGCTACTATGACAATATCTGAAGGTTTTGTTTTATATAGTGAAATTGGTAATTTTTAGCAGAATTCGTCATTTATATCATCTGAAATGCAGGTCATGGTTGAGTATAGTGAGTTTATCAATAGGAAAGAGTAAGTCTTACGAGCTTTCCTGGTCTTACACATCCTTTCAGTCGGATAGAACATAGGCGGCTTTTGAATGGTATCCAGTCAAACATTACACATTCTACTCAGTAGCTTAGTGCTATGCCCACATCAGGCAGTCAGCGAGAGCTATCTATCGAATATCGAATGCTCGTTAAGCGGATTTTGAAGATCCATTTCTGTGACCAGGTAAAGTCAAGTGAATAAACACAGTAGGATGCTATTCACATGTCTAGGAAGCACACCATACACCAGTGTCTCAATATACCAGAGTTATAGCAAACGAAGACTACTTTACGTATTGATATGGGGTTCGGCCGTTGAAAGCTGCAACGAGAAATCTTTAGCAGGATTATAGAAGAGTAGGGATGATATTTTGCTGGCTGTGACAGTTGGAAATGACCACAGAGTGAGAGTTTGATGAAGTTGTAAAGAGCATGATATTAACACCATGAAGTGAAGGCAAGAGAGGTCTTGAATGTAAGAAGAAGGACTATCCATGCTGAACACAGGGTGCAAATACAATTAGTATGAACTGAGTTTGATTTAATTTACTAACGACAGTTCTGTCACTTATTGGAAGTTTTGTTTTCTAAACTGCTACACTATATGTTTCACATTTTAAGTATGTTTTCCTAAACACTTTATCAGGATAATCTGTCTGATTTCATATAAGTGAGAAATCTTCTGGACTGATATCGAGATGGTAGAAGTATATTTTCTTGTGTAGGGTACAGAATTATCAGGAAGAAAATTCAGTTGAAAATCTGATTGTATTTGACATAAAAAACTTGGCAGCAGCTACTCTAAAATTGGGTTCATTGTAGAAAAAAGCTTGTCTTTATAAAACTATCAGGAACTATTATATAGGTAGAATAAACTTATACTTTTTTAACAGTGGAGTTAAAATGCTATCTGAGAATGGACAATTCACTTCCAACAGAGAAAAAAACCCTTTGAAGAAAATGTGGCTATCATACCTCAGATATCATGCGATTTATGCTGAGGTATTCGAAACGATAGAGCTTATAGTCACTAAAATGTAGACGTAAGTCTGATGGATCTGGGAGTGGATGAAATATGCGCTTCAAAGCTGTGCTACTGGTCACTCCTAAATACATTCAGAACATATTCAAAGGCTATATTGAAGCAGTTGTACACACAGCATACATATCAGCCCATATTCATCGCTTTAGTCACGTAAACTCGGAAACGGAATGGGTCAAGATTAATGTAAATGTTAGTTACTTTATGGTTTGCTAGAACAGTGACAAACTGTATGCTAAATATACTGGTCCGGGTTGAGCAAACAGAACTATTTTCTTCTAAGTGAAAACTATTTCCTTTAAAACTTAGTCTATTTCATAAAGTAGCTAATCATTCATTGATGGCAATGAATACATAACTAATATCTTTATACACTCTGTGGGATGCAAACATGTGTGTTGATTTCAAACCAACAATCAATAGTGAGCCTCTTAGCTTGGTGGACACATTTCAAAATGATCAATAGAATTCGGTCAGCACTCAGGCTTAGACAGCATGAAATCGATTGTTCTCCAGCGACAAATCAATGGATTTCAGACCATTCAAAGTGTTAGTTACCTGATCCAAGTTCTTTTTATGCCTCACTGTCCTAGTAGGTACTGTTTTTGCATTTGATGTGACTTGCATTGAATTTGGGTGGCATTTAGGACATCACCACTCACTTGAGTGCAGGTACATCCAGCTGTCGACTCCCAAATAGGACGGAACGCATATCCTGGATTCCACTGCTAGCCACCGGGTAAATTATTGCATGACGTTCATTTGTTTGCTACTTAAAAGAGGAGGATAATCCCAATATTTTATTGTCTGTACCTTTCTGAGTGAATATAATGTATGACTGGTCCGTTATAAATGTCGGGTTCTTAAACACTGATGAAAGCAAGTTGGGATTTGATATTATAAAAAAAATTTGGGCGGTCGGTAAATTATGTTCATTATTTTGGTATTTGTATTTCCTAATGAGTTTAAGTCAAAATAAATTTGTTTCAACTGATGTTTTGCTGTTTAATGCAAATAGCATTATCAACGTTATAGTAAACCGAAATTTGATCGAAGGTGAAAGTGAGAATTTGGACCGCAGCCAGATTTGAACCAGCTACCACCGGGTTTCCGGCCCGGCACTCTACCAACTGATAACTTCGTATGTGTTCTTCCGCATGAATGATTTTGCGCTTCCAAATTATTGAATAAAGATGATATCAACATGCAGTGTGTTGTGTGAAGAGTGTATGAATTAGAGATTGAGATTTGTGTGTACACATGTTCCGCTAATTCTTATCGTACATGTGTTGGTTAGGTCAGTATGTGGGGGTGGGTTGAAACTTAGTCGAACTAAGTTTTATTCCCTCAGTCCTACTTAGAACATTTCGACTCCACACTACATGGAGAGATTCTGGTATGAGAGGTATAACCGGCCACATTGTAAAATAACTCAGTAGTCATATCTTCTGTAGCTGCAGCACTAGGTGACGCAGGTTCGAATCACAAGTGCGACATGAGTTCTGTCGAGATTGCGACACACCTGGGGGTGCCAAGAAGCTAGGCGCCGAGACCTAGGGCTTTCTGCAGATAACCTTCATCCAACTAACACGTATATCAGTGTATAACCTTGCCTGGTTAACCAGTTCACTAGTTACTAGCCGCTCCTAAGCACCGATAAAGAGGGAAGGTTGGGCATAGAGATAGTAAACCTACCCCCGAAAACCAATCTAACCGCTAAAGAAACTTCAAAGCACAGAAACAATATAAGAAGTAAAAATAAACTAATTCCTCGCTGGGATCTGGGAGACGAAATGACGCCGGTTGGTGAAAGCCTTCAGGAAGCCAATTGGATGATGTATCTTCTGTTCTATTCTCTCGATCAAACCAAAAGGAAGAATGGGGACATGGAATATCTGCACAATGTCTGAAGCTGGCTGGCAAGGCTGCCCACATTGCAAAAGAAATGAGAAGGTATGGCATGGAAGTGCTAGGGATCTGCGAAGAATCTGCAGATGGAATCCAAGTGAACTCTCCAAACTTTCAACTAGAGAGTCAATAATCTACTCCGATATTGTCACCCAGATGACAACAACGAGCACAGCACACTGAGTTTTCGAGTGGCTATAATGATGTCCCCTTTAACAGCATTGAAGGCTCTCTCTCATGCAGTGGGAACCAATCTCCTGCTCCACGATCAGGATCATGACAGCAAGATGGATTCAGATCAAAAAGTAGGAAAGTCAGAATCATACAATGCTACTTTACGCACCCACAAATAATGCAGATCAAGAGAATAAGAAGGGGCGATTCTACAGACAACTGCAATCAGTAATGAACAGGACCCCACCCCAGACGGCAACATCAAAATTCTACCCAGAGCAAGGAACCTGCCTTCAAAATCAAGTTGAAAACCTTCTGGAAAATTGGTGACAGACCACATTTCAAGTTAAACACCCAGAACAGGAACTGAAGGACAAAACTACAAAGGACATCTTCACGTCAGCCAGTCATCAGGATAAAATAGGAGACATTAAGCAGCATCTCTGGGGAAACCTGCGTGGAAGAACACCGGAACTCTTTGAAAGCGACGTGGAAGGAAATCTGCATACCCGTTTTAGGAAGAAAGAAGAGGCAAGACAGGAAAAGGAATGGATCTCGACAGATACATGGAAGCTGACAGAGGAGGGAGAGGAAGATGGTGATAGTGAATAGGAGAGGAACCAGTGCAGTTCAGTGCAAGGATGAACAACTAATAAGGGAACTGAATACAACCTAACCTATAAAACACTACACTGGACAAGGAAGTGAAGAAGAGTGCTCGCAAAGACAAAAGACACTCCCACGACACACTTGCAAGTGAAGTAGAACAGGCTGCAAGTAGGAGAGACAGATACCTGACAACATTATATCAAATAACCAGGTTACTATCTGGGAAGAGATGAACACAGATGAAACCAGTGAAAGATGGTGGAGGAAACTTAGTTACCAAAGAGGAAAAACAAAGGAAACGATGGGCTGACCACTTCAAAAAGCTCTTGAATTGACTACCACCCCCATTACCTGCAACTCGTCCAGAAATACCACCAGCAGCCCAGCCACAGAACTATCGGTGAACACAAGCCCTCCAACAAAAGCAGGAGTAAAGTTCTGAATGCCACAAAGTGGCTGAAATCCGGGAAAGCAGCAGGACCAGATGGAATTCCTCCAGAACCACTAAAAACAGACGCAGAGACAACAGTGGACATGCTCACACTACTATTCCAGAAAGTTTCCAAGGAAGGAAGAGAAGTTACCTACCGATTGGAAGAAGAGCTACCTCGTCAAACTCCCGAAAAAGGGCGACCTAATTCCTTGCAAGAACAAGAACTAGAGCGGAATCATGCTCCTGTCCCTGTCATCCCAAGCAAAATATGAAGACGTATCATACTGGAGAAACTAAAATATGCTCTGCATTCAAAATCACGACCAAAATAGGCTGGCTGACTGGCTTGAGGAAAAATAAATGATGTGCGGATCAAACTGCAACGTTGCGCTGCGCATCACCATAGAACAGAGCGCAGAATGGTAATCAACTCTTTACCTCACGTCAACTTCATCGACTTTGTAAAGAGCTTCGACAGCGTTGACCGAGAAGTAATTTAGCAGGCAGATGCTTCAATACTACGATCCTAGTGCCATAAACCTTTATCAACCTCATTCAATAGCTATATGCTGCATGATGAGGCCACATGCCAAGTGATTCACAATGGGAAGCTCAGTGATGCATTTGAAGTGGAAGTGGGGACAGGAGTAAGAGAAGGTTACCGTCTACTATCACCTATCATCTTCTTGATTGTAGTCGACTCAACTGGATCATGCAAGAAACTGTGAGGAGCTGTGAGAAGAGGGGCATACGCTAGCTAGACTCATGAAAAGACCCTAGAAGATTTGGATTTCACCGCCGATGATGATTTATGTCTAATGTCTTGTCGCACAAACTCGAAGATGTACAGGTGAAAACTAACAAGTTGGAAGAAGAGGCGAAGCGAGGCAGCGAAGACGGGACTTCGTTCAGGTGAACGTGGAGAACACAGAGGTGGTGAAGATATCTAACCAACAACAACAACAAGCACCAATCATTTTCAACGGGAGAAGTCAAAAGGAAGTTGTCTCTTTCACCTACCTTGATAGGGCAGCATCATTTCAACTACAAGTGGTGACACAGATGAGGATGTCAAAGCAAGGATCGGAAAAGCAGGCAAGACAGGACTTCATTAATCTGGAATCAGTGTGGAGATCTACTGTACTGGGCTGATCTCAACAAAAACAACAAGACCCGGATTTTCAACATTTACACCGAGTCAGTGCTTGTATGTGACGGTTGAGAGACTTGGCGCGTTACGAAAAGTATTTCCAAGAAACTATAGACATGCATCATCAACAGCTGCCACCTACGCTCACTCGATACTGACACTGAAGATCAGATGAATTTCCAGAATAATAAGAATAAGCAACAAGGAACTGTGGCTGGCTGGCTGGCTGGCAACGAACCAACTAACAACCCATCATCCAACAAATATGCAGTTGAAGAAAGTGGAGATAGATGGGTTTGGAAATACACTGAGAAGATTGATTGGGGACATCACGCATCAGACCAGGCCATCGAGGGGAACCCGAATGAGAAATGACGAGTTGGGTGTTCGAGGTCAGGGTGATATGTAAGAGATCGTGTGGGGAAGAAATGAAAGCTTCTGGTCAGTTGTGTGGCTAGGTTGGAAAGACTTCAGAGAAGAGAGTGAAATGGCAAAATGCTGCTGAAGCCCTATGTTTCACTAGGAGCCCAAAGGACAAATAATAAAGAAATAATAATTGTCATATATAGATTGCAATTCAGTTTGTGTATTTTATTTTATAAACGCAGTTAAACTGTGAATCCAAAAAGATCTCGTCCTTCAAATGAACTAAAGTTTTCTGCAGTATGTTTGATATTCTGTACAGCATTTTGATTTTGTATTTGTTGAGCACTGCCCTAATTTTATTCGGGGTGTGTTATCTGTGTGTGATGACTAGTGTTGGAGATCATGGTTTGGAAACGTCTTATGACCCAATTTAATATTTTTTTTCCATTTTCCGAATGAATTTTACTGGATAATTATTCATTTTAACTATCTTACTCACCTATTTCAATTCCTTAACTCTTCTATTTTCATCCGTTCGTTATTAGAGTGTGTGCTCTCCTTAAAAGACTGGGGGTAACAGAACCATTCACACTAATTAGATGTGATGAATTGTAATCTAAATATTTGTTCGAATGAGTTTCTTTCCTGAAAATGGTTAAACCTAAATGTCCACTTTCTTTCCGCTTAACAACACAATCCGTTTCTTCTGAGCTGAACTTGATACTTAGTGATCTAGAGTTCAGCTGATCTGAGAATGCTTGGTATAAGTCACGTTGTAAAACTACGAATGTCTCGTCAATACAGCCAAATTTCCTGCTTTAGTAGATGTGCGAACATACTTTACTTACCTATTATTATTATTATTATTATTATTATTATTATTATTATTATCCATTATCTGTTATTATTATTATTTTGTATTTTAACATTCATTGGGAAATACAAATACCAAACTATTGATGAAAGGAAACTAGAACACTTCAAAACTGCCAATAACCAAAGTGGGAAATATTGACGATTGAAAATGTTGGTTAGGTATACTACTACTGTGAAAATTAGTAATACATCCCACTTATGTTGTAAGCAGTTCTCCGTGAAAGTACTACTGAAATCACCGTTATCATCTCAAGGGGGAATCGTGCTAATAGTGTAAAGCAAAAGTTAGAGAAGAAATAGAAAAGCAGAAGTCGCTTTCTCACTCAAAGCTATTGTTGCTTCAGAAAGGTTAAAAGTGATCCAGAACATGCGAAGAAAACTATGCACTGACTTAATATAAGTTACATTATTCAATGACGAAACAGCCAGATGAAATGTGATAACTACTTTTTGCTACCGATAACGTAAAAAAGGCGCGTAAAGAGGTAAATTTGAATGTATGAAGAAAACACGGTGAGTGACTTTAAGATCATCCTGACAACTGTTGAGATAACCAGTTACGTAAACTACCTTTGCAGACAAAATACCGAAACTTGACAAGTTATATAAGCACTTACTAGGGTCGCATTTAAGGCAACTCATTGCCATTTTATGAATTTCATAACACATCGTGCTTGAATGATTGCAAAAAAATACTTGCGAAAAATGATGGTGTGGTTTGTATAGTTTGTAACATGTATATTTTAACATCACTTGTGTTGTTACTTTTAATACTACTACTTAGGCTGCTTTTGTTAATAGCCAAACGCACTAACTGCTGTAGTGAATTTCAAACTGCTATCATTATCTTTGACTCAGCGAATGAGGAAGCAAATGTCATAGCAATCTGACGTGTATCGAATGATTATGGAATATGTGACAGTTGACAAAATGTAGCTTACTGACTAAAACATATCATGTACCTTTAGCGTTCCCATACGATCGATTAGTCATATTTCTTACAATGAAATGAGTATCCGTTTAATATAAGCACTTCTTGGTTTAGATAATAGTGTGTTACACAGAGAGTTTAGATCCTAATGTTTAAATAAACGGCCATGAATTTCATTTAGTATCACTTGATTTTGTGCTGAACTAAGACCTTATAAGCTCCAAGATATTTTCTTTTCTGAGCTATTCTTGAAGTCAGTGTATGAGTGTGGCCCGGCAACTGTAATGGCAGTTCCTATACTATTTAGCTAACACATAACCTACTCCTTTTAGATCATCTGAAGTCAGGTATAAAATTACTGAAGTAATATGATAGATCTCAAAATGTAAATATCCATGTAAGGCGTGCTCGTGCAAATAGATTGATATCCAAGTTCATAATTCAACTGTTATCAAACAATAATTTGAAGTTTATGGATATTTTCAACAGAAAATCAATAACGTACAAGCAGAAGTATCTGTCAAAAATGCATTCGCTGTTCCCAGCATCGTTACTCATTCTTATGACTACATTTTTGCTAAACAGACACACATATAATATACAATGACACGTGTACTTATTAGGCTTTTTTGAGTGAATTAATCATATGCGATATAAGCCTGTTTGCATTTATAATCATACTATGCATTTGCACATATATGTATGATAGTCAACCTATAAAAAGAAAGTCACATGATCGGCACATAAATGAAGCTGTTTTGCATAAAGAAGATTTAGCAGTGCATTCACGCTCTCATTTAGATGATTATTGCAATTTGTATTGAACACTGAACAAAAGCATTGTAATACTTCCAGAGGTTAGTGGGTGAACAAACGCCATTTTTTTTAGCAATGGTGCAATGTTTCATTTTTAACTTTATTCTCATACCAGAATTATGTATTTTATAATTCACAGTATAACAGATGACTAAATCTTTAGGTAGAACTTAGGCAATACTCATTAGGACAACGAAAATACGCTGTTTCTTGGTTGTATTTGATCTTATAAAAGTAATGCACCTGTGTTCCGGACATTCTGGTTCCTTATAACCTATGCTATGCAACTGTACGGAAGGAAGAAGAAAAATACCTGTACAAAGTGTTCATTGATTCTACATTCAACATTATCAAAAAATTATCAGCAGGAAAAGAGACGAGACGATTACCTCAAGTCAATAGGTGCGTTACGCTATCCTATATCAAACATATCCCAAAAACTGTCAGTCTGTTACTTCATTCGTTCCGAATTCGAGTAGTGTATAAACCAACAAAATTAGTACACAAGACGTTGTGCAAAACAAAAGGTCCGTTGCCCATAAAAACGGGAAAAATATGATCTACAAAATCAATTGCTAAGATTGTTCTCAACACTACATTGGCCAGTCTAACTGTCAAACTCCTCTAAGATTTCATGAACACCTACTGGCAGTGAAGTGACATGAAGCAACCTTCTTGTTTTCATTGGATACAGAAAGTCATGATCACAAACTTAGTTGGGAGAATGTGGAAATTATTCAAACAGCAGGTTTGAAAGCTGAAAGGGAATTTATCCAAACACGGTATTTCAACGAAAAGTCAGTCAGAAGGTAAGTGGACGCAGGTCCAGTCTACGATCTAGTAACTAACAGAACGATTTCACTCCCAGGAGGATTCTCTGCCAACGTGACAGAAGGAAATCTAAGGTCAAAGAGGTCAATTTGTGATGAAAATCTCTCCCATAACTTACAAATGAATAACACCCAAAGTCAGTAAGGCACTAGCTAAACATTCATGTAGCTTTCGAATGTGTTGAGGATGTCACTAAGCCTGATGATGAAACATCCAAAACAAAATATCACAGCCCAGAGAACACCAGGCCACTTAAAACTGATTTCTTTTTTGTTTGAAAGTTAGTGGGAAATTTTAACGACTGATGGTTGGATTTTTGTACAAAAGGATGATGTTGGTGAGATATACTACTGAATGAGGAAATTAAAGTTGACTTAGTTGTTTCCAAGTTGCGTGAGCTGTATGTCTGATTCGTGTATATATCATGATAAGTTAGGCCAACATCACCAGCATAGAATTTGAAAAGAAACAATCTGCTAATTATATTCTCATAGGCAGCTTGGTAACTTTGTTCGGTTTTCTGATGTACAACCAATTATTTCCACCGGTTATAATGTCTCCACTTATCTCAGAATTTCGGCAATTTCTCTTGATAACCGTATTTCCCATCTAGTAGTTGTTCTTCGCCTTTTTTCAGTGCATAGAATGTCGACAAAAATATGTCTACTGACTGCCAAATGATCTGAAAATTGGGCAAATAAATTTGTTAACCATCTATTGCATTTTATGCATCTAAAATGTAAACATTTTTCCCGATGAATTCAGTTGTACGGATGTTCATATGCGTCAATTCGAGAATTCTGCTGCCTAGTTGACAGCTGATGTTGGTGTAGACAAAATGTACTGTTTTTCATAATTCATGGAGTGCATTTTGTAGATCATATTGGGCTCAAAACGGTATCTTTCGGTTGTACACATTTGAAAAAAACCGACATTAATTCAGGTTCTTAAAGGTGCTAAGATTGACCATTTGTGGGAACACTGAGGAGTGACATTTCCCCAAGAAGTTTATTCTTTAGTGGTTTCATTCAAAATGACACCTATCAACCGCCTTAGACATTATTCAGTTGATATATTTCAATGGTGTATAAAATATTGGTAAATTTGAATTATGCTGAAGGGGGTATCATTTTGCTTTATTGTCGACCGTTGAGAAAAACATCGGGAAACGGGATGAGTGCACTCTGGCTTCTGCCTTTTATTTCAGTATGAACGTCGTGAACTCACTGGATGGTGTATATAATTGTTATTTTCATCAACCGATTCACTGACTATTCATCCTAAGTGAGAACAAAAGGATGATGTCTCTAAATCACTTGATCGTCAACTGCTAAGGATCTCAAGCAGAAATATTATTAAGAAAAACACTATCCAATGAGATTAATCGTTCGCTGGTAACAATTTTAATCTTATATGAAAATGGTACAAGATTGCACCAATTTTAGAAGATAAATCGATTTTGTTTCGATTATTGAAAACATTAAACGGTGAAATAGCTATTTTTAACTTCATACAATGTTATGAAGTCATTGAAATATAACTACGGGTCACTGGTAAAGTTCAAAGTCACCAAGTCAATTCATAAAAAAGAACAGTTTCACTGTATAGTAAACTAAAATGGAATTACCTGAAGCATAATTAACTGCTGTTTTTATGAAGATTATGAATTAAGTCGAAATTATTTGCTAAATTATCGAATTAGTAGGTTAAAAACAGCTAGCTCAACTGCCATCGTGTTCCAGATCGTTTTTCTACTTGACTTATCACCTAATCTTCATAAATTCAGTTCATCCATAAAAGTCATTCTTGACAATTTAGTTTCAAGCACCGTTTAAAAGACAAGATAATTCTACTCTGAAGTCTGAAATACCGAAATTTTGATAAGAATTAAGCTAAAAGACACAAAAATGTATGAAGTGATTTCAGCAGTGTTGAGACGTTGATGCTCTTACAATTAAATACAAATCCAGGTGATAATTTGTTAGATGTTCACTGAGATACGATGCTTGTTCAACGGCGTTTTATCACCCAGTTAGGTGAATTTATAAACACTTACTTCTCTGTGAATCTGTCTTCTATTTCATTTGTTCTGTGCGAACGATAGAGAGTAATCAAAATATTGTCAATATATATATCCTGCATTCATATTAATGATAAATTAATTTTTCAACTTATAAGATAGTCCAGCCCTTTTAGGCTTTTGAAAGCCTGTATAGTTTAGTGTAGTTCTGATGCGCTGCCCTCAGAACATGCACCCAAACAAGCTGCACTAACTTTACTATGCCTTCTTGTCAATTCAAATTCAGATTAAATAACTAGATATTTTTGTTTCTAATGACTAAACCTACTTTTAATGACATGCAACAGTGCCAATCAACGTTTTTTCTTAGCAAGTATATTGAAAACTCAATTTTACAACTGACAGATGAATATATCGAATTAGTGATTGAACCTACTACTTTGAGCAATATGATTTCTCAAGCAGAAGTCATAAATTTTGTACTTTTATCTAGGTGTAGAGTTAAAGCAACTTGTTTCCTTTCAATTCATTTCAGCCAACAAGCAGATACACTCTAGAGAAAAACTAGCAAGGAGCACTTATATACATATAAATCGAAAAGGGTGTAGGTGATTTTTATAAATACTGTAATGTACTTCGAATCAAAACGAAGTACTGGGATACCAGCATTATCTGTTGAAAACACAGACGATAAATGCACAAAAGGGCACAAAGCAATTCAAATCTTCGGTCAAAGTTCAAGTGAAAATACTGAAATTAATAGTCCTATTAATGAACACATAAAATCATTTCACTCTAAGCACGCAGCCCAGAATAAATGTAATCATCATCAGTCTCCGGAATCACTGCGCACAGTTATAATATCCAAGGAGTAAGTTCTTATCTTGATTCGACTAGATTTATGGGATATTACATTGTTATTTTTAAGTGCATACAAGTTATGCCATAGAAGTTGGTTACGAATTTGTTAAAAGCTGACAAAAGGATACAACTAAACTTATACTCTGGCTGAAATTGAAACGTATGCTATTAATCATCGCTGTAAAAGATTTTATCACTGAAGATTATATAAAGACAGCGACTGCTGACAAACCAACATATAGATGTTAGTTGGATGAAGGCAATCAGCAGGATGCCATGGACCCAGGTTCCAAGCATGTTGGCACTCGTCAGCGAGAAGTTGCTGCAGCGTCAACAAAATTTATTTACCCGATGAAATCGGAACTTTTGTCAGTTAATACCGCCGTTCAAAACCTTTCTACTGAGCTATTCGGTCGGTAACCGACCCTGTGACTGGTTACCGGAGGATAATCAACTTCATATTGTCTAGTCCTGAGTGCTGATCGAGTTCTATCAGCTACCAAGCCAGGATACTTACCAGCACGATGCGCTTGGTGATTCACTTTCGAGTCTGAGAAAGGACATCATTTCCGGGGAGGTCGCAGATGCACCTTACTGGGAAGTGCCACCAAGCACGAAATCTAGGTCAAGGGAGGTTTCCTGCCTATTGCCTCTATCCAAGTAACACATATCTCAGTACATCGGTACATTAAGTCTCGTAGGTTGGTGGTCACACCGCAAAGTAACTGACAGAATTCGGTCAGCACCCAGTAGTATACAATATAAAGTTGATTATCACCTAGTGACCAATAAAGGACCAACATATCCCATGTTATTTTGAAAATGCTGAGTATTAGCTGAAATAGTTTCGTTCCAAAAGTTTGGACCAAAACATTAACTTGAGCATCATGCAGAAGTAAAACATAGTCCTTCACTATGTAGTCAGAAGTCTGAGTTCAGTTAAAGTCTATCCACTTAAGTGAGACCTTGAGACTAATAAATTGCAACTGAGATCACTTTTTCCATCTTTATAAGCTCTGCTAAACCTCATTCCAAAATAAGGTTGGAAGCAAGACGTAGGATATTGCTTGGTTATATCACTCATCTGAATATCAATTTTTTGTTGACTGATGTCATTCCTCTATGTACGAAGCGTAACAATGTTCACTTGGTGATGTCTTCTGACCTCGTTTACACCTTGAAAACCGGGTGTACATAATCTTCATGTATCACTGATCATTAACGGGTACCTTATACGTCGAAATGAAGAAACCAACGGCATCAAAGCTTTATATTCCTGGTTTTAATAGCGCATTTAAGGTTCAGAATTGAAGGCAAAAACATAAAAGGTGTATACCACTCAGCAAGATTTTGACAGGAATGCATAGGTTTTAACCTTTATGCACTATCAACTGTTTATTGACAATTTTTCCTTTGAGTGTATACACATTCTTATACACACTTGGAAACGTTTATGGGGTTTGACCTTATGAAACTAATACCTAAGACTAAAACCAAGCATTATTTTGATCTGTAAGTAAAGACAGTTTGCTGTTTGAATTATTTTGATACTTAAAGAGTGTTCGGTTTATTCGAAAGGTATCCGTGTTAAACAAAACAATGTGACCTTCAGAATTAGAATAAGTAATTTAATGATTTTGTGTACTTTTAAGATAAATAATTCTTGCTAAGTATTCTCAGTAACTTTCATTGTCTCCTGATTTATATATCATACAAATGTCATTTAAGCATAATTTAATAAAATTCAATAAGTTAGGTGGGAAGTTTTCGGATGTATACCATAAATAAAATTTACATAAGCATATACAGACACATTTTTAGAATAACACAATGCACCAAGTTATCGATATTCAGCTGTTTAATTGGTTGCGTTAAAAGTTGAGTAGCAAGGTGAACTGGTTTTTAGTTTGGGTGAAACAAGACATAACTGAGTTAATGACAATAGAAATGTTTATCATTTGAACAAGGTGACTAAACAGAGCATTACTGAAGACTGGGAAATACAGTAGTGAGGAGAGACTGAGTGATGATGGAATTAAGATTACTTTTGTTTTTAAACGGAATTTAAAAGATGCATAAATGCACTATAAAGTTGAAGTTATGTCTCAGTGGGTTAGTGGACGCCACTTTAGCGTCTGAAGTAGTGAGTATAGGGTTCGAGTCTCAGTGGGAACAACGCTCACCGGGATGCAGGTACATGCAGCTGATGAATCCCAAGTTAGACGAAACGCCCATCTTGGATTCCACTGCTAGCCACAACCAACTCACTTATAACAGTAAATATTCAGACAATATAGAGGGATTCGCGTAGGAGCCCATATGTCAACAGAGGTCAGGGAATTCGATCCAGTATAACAATGCAGCATTACAAGCGTCAACAAATAGTAATTAAGTTGAAATGATAATGCACTATTCTTGTTTCCATGGTGGATTGATTGAAAAGAATTGCAGAGCACGGGTTTTAAAATACGTGGGAAAATACTTAGTTATCTACGGACAAGACAAAAGGATACCATGTTACTTATATGAATAACTAAACTTTATGTGAAATTTTTCATTATCTTTGTCGCTGCATACGTTTTATTCATACACTTATTTATTGACTAAAGCAAACACAAATGACCTGACATCAGTAAACTGAGTTTTCAGTCCCTACTACTGTACGTTTTAATTGGCTGTGAGTGGCGTGTGACGTTAAAACCCATTTAATATGAAAGCACTACTTCATTGCTGTGTTATAGTGTTCTCGCATTCCCACTAGATGGTTTGAACAAAACAGTACAGCACTAATAATCCATGGTCTTTGGAGATGACTGGTTCGAATTTACTATTCTCTACATCGTTCAATGTCATCTACCTATTGCGATATTTCAGTGACTGACCTATAAAAGTGAGGAGATTAAAATATCTCTCTGAAATTAACTTCACTAATTTTAACAGGAATTCATTTCTTAACAGAATAGCTGTTGATTCAGTAATTTGTAATGTATCGATTGATAAAAATCTCATCATGTGATACATATTTTCACAACAAAGAAAGAGAGAGAAAAAAATGTATACAAGTTTAGAGCTATGATTTTCTCAATGTACAGTAGAGTTTTAATAAGCATACAATTTCTTCTGTAAGAAGATAACAGAATAATCACTAAAAGATGAACTTTGAATTGATCAATAAATCAATAACTGTGGATGTGATATAGTAAGCATGCAAATCGTAGCCATATGAACGATATGTATATATATGCATATACAAATATATATATATATATATATATATATATATATATATATATATAAATTAGTGGTTAGTGAGACATTGCTGATGAAGAGAGAGTCTGTGCTCGACCCGCATGGAGGGTAACTGGAACGATGAGTGGAAGACTATGAGAAACAATTTAACAGGCTATTTATATATTGTCTACTGTATTATTGGAACTCAGAATAAGATATTGAGATGGAGCCTCTAGATTATTCAGAAGTTGTGATACCTGTAGTTAGCCTGGATGGTGGCTCAGAAATATTATTTAGACTAACTGTCTGGCACCTAAGAACTTGGTATTATCCATTCTAACTGGCTTCAGTCACTGCTTATTTACAAGAAGGCTAAAATTTCTCATGCGATGACGATAGATGAATCAACCTAGAGAATATGATATCTATGATTCTAGTTTCCATAATCATTGAATAGTTCACGGAGGAGACCGAGGTAGTTTCAGACCTGGTGTAGAATGTCTCGAATGAGATTTCGCTCTACACTAGGTCTCAGAATGCTAGCAAACTTACCGGCACCGAACGTTGACCGGATTTCTTGACCTGAATGAGGCGGTTGGCCAGATGAGTCAAGAGGTTTTCAAGCAGTATATCTTATTAAGTAGAGGATAGCTTAGTTAAATCATTATACTGTAGATGTTACTGTGGAGCACGTGATTGTAACAGAATCAACATGGGATCATCAGGTGTGCTATCCGCATAGCAGAAGTGGTGTCTATCATTGATTATTACTCCTTATCTTTTTCCTTATCTTCATCATACAGGTGCTGATGAAGGTATGCTTCTGTTCATCTGACTTTAAAGGCAAAGACTTTATCACAAACGACTTTTTAGTAAACATAGATCATGCAAATAACCCCATCCTATCAGGTGATAGGATATAGACTTTTCTAGATGACTTGAGTGGCTAGGGTTCTTACCACTCGAATACAAATTAACGCCTCAGGATAGGTCTGAACTTACATTTTGTCTGACAATAGGAGCTGTGGTGTTTGAGAACTTTGAGAAAGCTCAAGGTGGCTCCCCACCTAGACCGTTATTGAGTCGTTGATACATCATGGAAACGATGTTAATAATGTATATTCCATAAGTAGGGTTTCAGATAAAACGGGTAGACCGGCCAATGAGCTTGTAAACCTTCTTCGATGAGGATGGTCGGGACATATGTTACCCATGTTTGGTCACTATCTACTCCGATGCTAAATATTAACTGAAATAAGCCTAATCTGGAAAAATTCAAAGCTCAGTCAGAATGAATGGTAGCAATAGTCCATGAAATCCCTGACTGGAGGTTTTATCTGTGTTGGGATGTGTAGACCTTCCGTGTGTAATCCGCATGACGCCCAAATGAGATGGCTTGAGACTTTCTGTGATACGGTTTAGAACTGGTCTCCGTGGAACACGGAGATATAAACATGATCTTCATCCTAATCGTCATTTCACATTTCGTTGTTTGTTCTGTCGTTTCCTCTATTTTTATAACTACCTGCAACTTTTATCGAATTTTCGCTATCTTTTCTTTCGCCTTGATATTCTATACATTGAAAGGTTGATATGAGGTGTGCCAACTCATACCGTTATGCATTACAGCTAGGTCTTATGTTGATATTGACTGACTGTATAAAAAAATAGGTGTGAGATAGTGAATGAAATACAACAATAATATTGCAAAAGGTTGTACTGACGGTGTCTTAGTGACAACGTTTCTCGAAGTAAAGATATATGAGATGCGAAATTCCATGATTTTTTTAAGGCAGGCAATAGATGAATATTACTCAACTCACCGTGCGACTTTATTCATGTTAGCTTTATTGGTTTTTTAATATAATTAGTATGCTTAAATAATAGTAAGTAATTCAGGTACCCTGATATTCAGCTGTTAGTTTAGAAGTTTACCATTAAAATGATTTAGATTTCGACTGGTTTACAAAATGATAAATCAGTTTTGTTAAAGTGATAGGTGTTATAACTTTGACCAGTGCTAATTATTTTATGTACCTGATTCTACTGATTCACTCTAAAAGCTGGCGTTGCACTTGATACTTCTCGTATATACTTGCCACATATCATATGCTAAATCCAACCTTATGAGTCACATAATTCGGCCCTCCTAATCGCATACAACAGAACAGAAAGTCTAGTGTCTATTGTTCCTGTGTATTAGGGACTCTAGTTCATCTGACTATACACAATTAATACGAGATGCAACATTATTTATGAGAATGAAACAATCACATTCATGCACAGAAAATGAGATAATAGATAACAGCTGATATCGGTCAACGTGTATTACTTCTAAACAGTAATTCATACAGAAGTGAGTATGAAATTTATCGTGAGCACTTGACCAATGCTGTGCGGTAATGCAATCAATTAAATTGAGTAAAATAACTTTTAAAATAAATAAAGTAATACTTCCGATAATACTTGTTTGAGATTCAAGTTCTTCACTTTTCGACGGTTATAAAAGTAGGAGACCAGTGAACACTGAATAAAAAATTTTATGCTTAAGCCAAACTTATAATTAGGAAAAGTTTTTAAAAATTTCAGTTACTTAGCCCAACATTATTTTAGCAAAAATACCTCGTAAAAGTAGATAAACGTCGATTATTATAAAGACTAATTTTATTAACACAAAGTGATGCGATTATGAACATCCAGACCATATTAATTATGGATATCTTGAGGGAGTTGAGCGCCTAGTATGACTGAATCGTATACACATTGGCTATCCTATATATTCGTTGACAAATGACAGTAACGAGCATGAACTTGTAATTACTAATCTTAATTACTCGGGTCAAATAGAAAAATCACCCAACCAATGACCTACGTTCACTAAATATTTGATGTATCGTTTGACTATGTAGCGGAACGGTCAGAAATATCTTGTTTTGATTTTCTAAACACTCTAGGGTTATAGTAAAATATATTCTTATAACACCATCATGTGCTTTGGAGACAAACTTCATTTTTATTCTCGCAAGATTTTGAGGAAAGCAAGTACTTTTATTCAAAAATACTATCCATTCTTTTCAAAAGTAAACAGATGCCTACAGCTGAACACTCATTAGAAAGTAACTACGTATCATGTTTCACTCTTGTTTTCCTCATTGTGTGTGCTTATCAAGTTGATTCTATGGTGAACTGTGATTGCTGTCAGGTCATCTGTAAACTTTAAATGATTACCTTTAGGTAGGCGCAGTGATTGCATCTACAATCATTTGTAAAGGTTTGTTCTCTGTTTCATTTCAAGTTAAGTCCTTCAGTACTGCGTCTAAGGACTGTGTATCTGAGATGTAATTTTTGTGACTCAGCCGAAAATCATCTTACTTAGTGCGACAATACACCAACGAATAGTTTATGTAATGCTATTGTCAGCAGTACTGCTTTTCGTGAGGAATGATGACCCATGTTAACTAAGCATCTGCAAACAGAATAGTAAGCTTGATTTTTAGGGGCTTTAGAATTTAAATAGTCATACTTCATCTAGTGTTAGATAACTGGTTCACAACCACTGGTGTGCTATGACAATCTAAGTTGAATAAGCTTCAACAATTCGAGACACAAGTAACATATGAACTTACAGTGGAGACAGGCTTTATTTAGTTTGCAACAGTGAACATCTTTGTATGGTTGATCGCTAAAATTAAAGGTTTGTGTTGTATCATTTTCCCATTGAGATTCAGAATATTGGAGAATGAAGAATTAGAGAGTTGAAGGCGGTTGAAACGTCTCTTCAAGAAATTCGAACACAGTGGTAGTGATTCAACAGTTAACGCCCCTATGACGAACGATGTATACAGATATCTAGACTAAATTGGTAGGTTACATACCTTTGACTTTCCAGTCATCAGTTACTTTAAAAACATTTTTCAAGCTAACGCCAAGTTGAAGGGATGTGAGGTAAATGAAAGTGAGGATTATCCCCAAGATCCTTCCAATGAAATATACATCCAAACACATTAATAAAGTGAGAATAGCGAAAACGGATAGTGCAAAATTTGTGTACAAGATATTAATCAGGTCGACATCGGAAGCCCTGATAAAAAGAGGATGCTAAATTAGTGACATGTAGCAGCAGGTGGAAGATGATTGACGAGTTTGTCAGGGTTGATCCACCTCACATTTCTATCACAATATGCGATAAGTGATAAAAATCTAACGATTAGAAGAAAGATTTTCTTCTAATTTATTAGTTTTATTGTAATTCTGCTAGCCACATAATTCCTGACTGCAGCAAATACAGTCACAGCTTCACTTGTGATTCACCAATTTAAGTCGTATATGAGGTCCACTCTGAAAATGTCGCCTAATATAAAAGTTCAGCCTTAAATAATGTACAAACGAATTCATTTACAATCATTCAATGATCTTCAGGTATATACACAAATTTATTGTCAGCCTAACCAAGTACTGTTGAATAATTTTTCATGTATTTTAGGTCAAACGTAAAATCACCCCTAAATCATCACATTTCTGTATCAGACTATGAAATTCCACCGAAATTTCTTCCAGTCAGCATGAATTCACGGCCAATAACCGTATCATCCTCACCATCCTACCGGACTACTCATGACCTGCTTAGTCATTGTGAATCACGTAAGTTGTGATTTTTATTTTAAAAGATACAAAACATAAATACGATATTGTTCTTTGGAATATTTGGAAAAAGTGGGCATCCTGTTAACTTCCGATGTGTGAACCGAATGTACATGTGTAAAATTAAATTCGTTCTGTTACTTGACTGGAGGTGGTCGGTTTTGGGTCTCTTAGCATTCGTCAGCGAGGCGTATCTGCAACCTTGATGTAAGTGATGTCCCTTCGGAGACGTAGGTTCCAATCTCAGGTGTGATATTAGTTCAGTCGAGGTCGCAGACACGCCTTGCCGGCAAGTGCCAAAAAGCACAGAGCTTAGGTCGAGTAGGGCTTTCTGTTGATTGCTTCTATCCAACTAACACCCCTTTCAGTGCATCGCGATGGAAAGTCGTCTAGCCTAGCAGTTGTATTGCAAAAATGATTGACAGAATTCGATCAGCACTTCGGGCTAGACAACATGAAGTTGGTTACAGTGCAGTGACCAATCACTGTATAGTTCTGTCAAATTCAAAAATTATCCCGTAATGTGTATGTTGCGTCTCATTGGTTGGCAGACGTGATTTTACTGACTCACATTCCCAACGCTGAACACAAATTGAAAAGAAAGCCTTATCACTAATACTTCATTGAATTTTTCCTTATTTCTATAGTCCGCTAATTATTATCATTCAGGTAAATAAATTTCCTTATCGTCAAGTTGAATTATCTTCTGAAACAGACCATAAGTTAATATGCTCTAAGGAAATCACCAAGGAAAGCGGCTAAGGGAAGCTCAGCTAAAAGTATTATTGGAAAAAGTTGTTAGAACGACTCAAGCGATTACTATTACTAAGGAAGTTAATCTGAAATTGATTTTTGGCATACACTGTAGTGAGTTTCCAAAAACAGACAGAAAGAATTAGCTTTTGGTGAACAACTGCCATATTTCTATGACGTTTGCTGACTCTCATAATTATAGGAACACAATACAACTGCAATTGAATGGTAGACTATCAAATATGATTTCAATATTAGAGACTGATATACAAAACAGATAAAAAACAAGATGATAAACAGCTAAGGTCAAAACTGTATGTAAAATTCTGACAGTTCTCTTAACCAGTGGATAATCAAAGAAAAGAGATCGTCTTTGTTTTAAACTGCTAATAATTGTTTATTCACAACACATTTTGCCAAATTACTTTTCAATTATTTACGTGGTGCTACCATTTAATCTTCCTGAAGAAGGTTTTACTATGCTTTGACCTATGAATACACCTTAACGTTAGTCACTGCTACTCTAAAGACTTTTCGCCATCTTTCCTCCCACTATGACATCTGTGTTCACTGTCATGAATACTACTTATTTCTTATACGTTTAGCGTAATCCGGGAACACAGTATATCCCAATAAAATAATGATAGGCTAACATGAATAAGTATGAAATTCCAAATGACACGAACTTCTGTTTCGAGTTGTGAGGGTGTTTTTAAACAGTATTCACGTTTCCTGTGCGTACTCAGAAAAGTCACAAGACTGTGTTAAGGGTCTATAAGTCAATAATGTAAAACATCAACCAATATTATCATCATACTTTGCCACTAATATGATGTTTTCTTAGACCCCTAAGTCTTTTCCCATCAATTCATCATTTCACAGTGATAGAAATTAACTGCGCGTTTGTCGTTGTTCTGCGAAGAGTACAATAGTTTTGTCTCCTATACTACAATCTACGGAGGTTTGAAGTCGACACAAATTGTTTTTGAATACATAAAGAGGCCAAATTTACTGATAGTTAGGGTTCCTGTAAATTTAGGAACTCATCTTTGACTACTTTTATGTGATACAATAATGGATGTTTCAGCAAAACTCTATGACTATTTTCCAGCATGCGCTTACAAATAGATGAGGTGGAATGCTTGTTACATAGTCTTACTGAATCACTCAGAGTCATCTGTTTGGAAGTTACTTAAGTACATGCTCAACCACCCAGTGTATATGTGCACGCTCACGTTAATTAATGAACACAATAGAATGCAACGCGATCGTGCTTTTTTTCGGATATCATAGTAGAGGAACAAATCCATGCTACAACACGATAAATCATCTGTTTCGGATGCCTAGCTCTGCTAAATGCTGTAACAGACTTCCAGTGTCCAAGTTGTAGTCATAATGAAGTTTTTTCAGTGATGTCTTCACAGTCATTTTCTTCTAAATCTTAGTCCTTTTATTTTTATCCATTTATTAGATTTATCACACAGTGTAACAGTACTGTTTACTGTTTTAAACACGAAAATACTGCTGACCGTTAAATGATATGGGTGCCTAACCTATCATTCTCTTCTTCATCACCTAGTAGCGTTTTAATTCGTGTTACAAACATGACTCTGGTAGACATTTAGGCGTCTTTTCATATTATGTTAAACTAGAGGTTGTATGAATAACTCTACTCTTATCAGTCACCATGGGGTTCGCATGCTAAAAGTTGGCAAATACTACGAGCAGTGATTTGCTGGACGACAATTTCCTAAATTTTCACAAGATAGACAGGTAAGGGAACCTCAAGAAGGCTAACATTAGCGATGGGAAAAGGTAAAGAAACTATAGAAAGGGAGAAAGGTGATATGTTACGTAGTGGTCTGTTAAGTGTCTTTATTATTGAAGGCATGTGAGCGGATAGTGCGTTTATGCTGTTGAACCAGATTAACTTCATATCTTTTTAAGGCATTTGAAACGGATGATGGATTAACTTTACTGGACACTAAAAAGAGATATCTGGATTTCAAAGCGTTACAGTTAGTGAAGCATAGCCGTGGACAGAGTGAAATGGGAATTTTTTTCAAGCCGACTTATTTTTATTTATCTTTCCTAAAATCTGTACGTTTTGTATATGGGATGTTGGTCACTCACTTGAAACAGCTTACTTCAATCACTTTTTCACTCAATCAAACGTTCAGTATATCTTATTTGATATCACAGCGGAAATTACTAACACTGGTCTTACCACTGTCAGATAAATCCCTTTTATGGTAGAATTTATGGCAACAGTATCTACAACCGGTTAAGTTCTACGGGACTGTTTTGACTTACATGCGATTAAACCACCCAGCTCAGAGAATACAACACAACTAAGATACTCATACACCATTTCAAAGTAGTTGCTGTTGACTGGTAACTTAAAGGTCAAAATAATACTGCTTAGTCATGTGCATGACAGTTACGTATAACTAAGGTTTCTATGTTCTAAATGCATACCTTTACTGCCCATTACCAATGGTAATTATTCCGACTTTATCTCATTTGTCAAATTAATTCTAGTCACACAATCAGTCAGTGAAGATGAAGACAATCCACCTTTGGATCAAGAATACTTCATTGATGCTGAGGTAGGGTTTTTTGGTCTTAACGTTCTTACTGTTTCAATCCCCCTACTGGATTGTTTCTATCTTAGATGAAAAATTTATTGTTTTAACTCATTTGTGAGATCAGTTCTTCAGTTCATTCGTACTTTTATAATTATACTGAGTAAACCCAAAGGGCTTAAATCAAGAGAATTCTAAATGAATAAAATATATTCTTAAACTATGGAATTTAGATACAATTGATATCAATCAACCTATAGACCAATTAGAAACATTTTTTAGAATGGTGCTACTGAATCCAGTTCTGACTCAAATTACAAACAGTAGAAGTTAAAGACGAAAATGAGAACAATGAAAACCCAACAACAATAAGAACTCTCATCACCATCTATGTTGAAAAGTTAAGCATCTGGAGTGAGCTAACACGACTCGAATTAGCTGACTGTAAATAGTCGACCAGTCAAAAAAAGTCAAAGTTCCACCGACTGATTATTTTCAGTGTGTGAGATACACATTAAAAATTTTCACTCGAAGTCTGAACTGATCGCTTCATCTTAAGTTGAACACAGGTGATGAAATGTTAACCGTTGAATAGTGTATAACTGACAACCTCGACATGCGCCTTTATCTGAACATTAGTTCCACTAGCCACAGGTATCTGAAACGATTTAATATTCTAATTTCTTTCACATTCTGTAATTTATTTGGGGATTGAGTTGTGCATGAATTCATTCCTTGATAACATGATTCAATTAGGCAGTATCTATTTACCCTAATTCAATGTACCATTAACAAAGAATAATTCTTAGTCAAAAAGTAACTTCACAGAATATTTAGTACTGTACAGTAACTTTTATTGACTTGGATTCTGTGTTTTTTCGAAAACTATTTATTCATTGTCCATCATTAAAGTAATATAAATCGTGAAATTGAAGTATTCTGTAGCCATTTTAACAATGAAGAATGAGATTCAATCTTGACAGAAATACCATCCCGGATGCAAGCATATTCACTACAAATTCACTTGAAACAACACGTGTATTTTTGATTTAAGCTGAATATCCTGCAGTGAAAATTTATCTTTAAGATAAGAAAATAAAATCTTTATCTGAAGTTGATCTACCAAATGGTGTATACTGCAATATAAGTAACTATCTTTATTAAAATGCATTTAACCCAAGGGTGATTGAAACACTGACTGATGAATTCTGATGAAAATTGATATCATGCAGTCAACTTACTGCATACAGTTGTGAACCATCAGTAAACATAAACATAAGTTATTCATGATAAATTTTCCCAGTACAGTAGAAGAGAAAAAGTTGCCCATAGACTTTTCAAATTTCATTGTTTTGGTATTTAAAATATATAAACAGATTACTTTCTACAATTCATCTTTCATTTCTTGATTTTAAAAATTCAGGAGAAACTGAACCAAATACGCTCACATTTAAACTATTTACACAAACATGAGAGTGAACACTTGAAGATTTTAGAGCAAATTATCAAGGTATTCTTTTTTTTAGCAAAGTTTGAAGTATTTTCTTACATACTGTTTTACTGAAGACAATAAAAATTTTCTAGTTTGTAAAACGAGTATCTAGAAGCAACAGTTCTATGAGTGCATCTCAAAGTAAATATGCGCAGGTAGTTAGTTATTCAGCTGAATTAGTCTTTTGAGAGAAATAGGCAAACTAATCCAGCCCAGTTGATTTACAATAGATTCAAAAGTAAGTTGGAAATGTGAGTCATGCATTTTGTAATCACAAAAATTCAACAGAACTATTTTTTGGGCTGTGCTACCTAGTTGAATTATGCAGTTCCATATTTCCATTGAAATTCTTTTAACATTGTTTAGAATTCTCATTCAGGAAATCCAACAAATTTTCCTAATACCTAGGATGTCTGATACAGTCCACTAGATTATTTAAACAGAACAAAAAGGAATTACTTTTAAATCCATAGAGAGCTTGAATGAATTGTGACTCCCATCCTTAAACCGTCAACTTTATTTTGGGTCAATATGAGTTTTTATTTCATTGTAAGCTATAGTGTAGTACATTTTGAAAATTTTTATGGTAACCGTTTACTATATGATAATGGCCTATTGGTAAAATTAGGTCCACAACTTAATAGGATACTGGTGTATCGGAAATTGATTTTTGAATAGTCTAATCTGAAGACCATTCTCTACATCACTATATTTCCGATGATAGGTCAAGTTAAATTAGTGTGCACACTCAGGGATTCATAAGAAAAATATCAGAAAGTCGTACACATCAGTACCAAATGCATTACTGTATTTTAATGATACTCTGCAAATAGATCTAAGTAGTCTAATTTCGTAAAGTGAGAAATAACAAAGTGTTTGCATGTTTAATATATTTACTGTCATGATAGTCTCTAGTCTAAGTTAAATACAGAGGATGATCCAGTTTCTGACACATTGTAAAGAGGTTTACTTAAAATCCTATCAAAAAAATATTTCATTCTGGTATTACGTTTCAACGAATCCCATGTATTTTATCCTCTAATTAGTCTCTGGAATCTGTTAGAGATAAACGCTCATCGAATGAAATTAAAGAAATACGTTCGTCACTTCATTCAGTCGAGAATATACAAAAGAAATTCCTTCAAGGATTGAGTGATTGTCTGCAAAATGGAGATATTGAATATGCTCATTTCAGTGAACCATTTAAATTACTAGTAAGTTTTGTCTTGTAGACTGTGATTATCTTTTTTGTTTTGGTGGACTAAGCAGACTTTTTAATGGGGTTTCATTCACCTGCATTCCAGTCTAAGTTATTTGCTATCGTTGTTCCCTTTTTCAGTTTTACTTATATCAATGTTACTAACAATTATTACCCATTTGTGTTCCTATGAAAGTTTATTTCAGTAAAGGTAAATTTTTTTCAGTTCTTCAAAATCCCTTGCTTTGAGTTTCGGAGTAAGGCACTGTACTCAGTTAAATAAAAGTAAAATAAACGGAAATTGACTATCCCCCTAAGACTCAAATTTTCATATTTTATAGTGATAGTCCCGTATATCAGTTGCATTATGGTATCTAGCAAGGCTATTTATGTGTCATTACTCTAGGTCTCATCGATTTTGCAACCTAAATCCACAGAAATGTTTGAGTTTCCAGTACCTAATCGACATAATGTACCTAAATAGATTTAAAAACATTAGGTAATTAAGTGAAAAAAACTTTGTTGAAGACGAATCATTTCAGCAGCTGCACAGTCGTATTTAAAGTAATAACAAACAAATAGATCAGTCTATCCTTGGCTAATAGATGAACATTGAGTCATCAAAACAGAATGTTCGAGGGGGAAATAGTGAGTTGATTGTACAGTTACAAAGGGAATGCGTTATAAAGTCCATCCCAATATGGGTCGCTACGTTGTTCGCATGGACCGCCAAGCGTATATTGGATAGTTATACTTCGTAATATCATTTGAAAATAAACTTTTAAAAGAAACTGTTCAGAAGAATACAACTGAAGAAAGCAAGCAGGAGTTGACCAAAATCCTTAAAGAGAGGAGAAACCAGTCGATAATTATCGGTAATGTTTTCCGACGTTTGAAAGCATCAGGTTCTATAATCCCACGACTCTATGGTTTTCAGAAGGCACACAAAAAGGACGTTTCTCTCCATCCAGTTTTCGATATCATCCGTTTGCTAACTGACCGACTAAAAATCCTCAACAAGTGAAAAACTGGATTAATAGACACATTTCACTTTATTCATTTGACTTTCTCGACGCAGTAAGAAGCCTTAGTATATCTGAAGAGCGAATGCTCTCTTTAGATATCACTTTACCATTCAAAAATGTTCCACTTACAGAGACTATTTTTTCCTGTGTACGTACATGGAAACTATTAATCTAGAAGTCTGTATACCGATTCGTTATCTGAAGGAATTACTTCCACGATGCACTTTTAATGAGCAATTCAAATTCAGTGACGACTCATATCAACAGAAAGATGGAATAGCCATGCGGTCACCACTGAGCCTTCTTCTAGCTGATTACTTCATCGCTAATTTGGAAAATATTGTGCTACGTCAATCATTGATCATTTCCATCTATGATGTCTAAGTTGAGAGTCATCTCTCTGTCCATCTCAAGATGGAAGCTGGAAACAACTTTCAATTTCATTTCCTTGGTATCTCATTGAAGAGGAGATCTGATAGGTCCTTAAAAAGGTCAATCTATAAGAAGGCAACTTGGACTGGACAATACACTCATTTCCCAAGCTGGATGACAGTCAGCTGAGAAAGGAATCTTATTCGTTCGCTCTGTACCGGAACCAGAGACATGTACACAAATGACACATTAGACAATGATTTGGAATACTTTTGAAAGGTAGTCCTTCAGAATGGCTATCCCTCAAAGTTCATTGAAAAAAGCGCGAAGCGGAAACAACAATAAGAACAAATTCTTACTTCTTCTAAGAAAGCCTTTTGATGAATATTGGATTCAGGGTGGATAACCCATCAGAAATACTGAGAATTTGTCTCTTCAAAACATTCAGAAAGGGATTCTTTTCTGTGGAGCTGCGAATTGTCTTCTTCTATTGACAGTTGATGCAAGGTAGTGTGAAGGAAAAACTGCCACTTCAGGCCATATCCGTATGTGTCTGTCAGTTTACCTGCTGGTGTGGAGGTGGTTATGTGGGCCACACAAAGTGCAGTCTTTCCAGGTGCATCTCCAAGCACTATCCTACATCGCTGTCCAGAGGAGAACACAAGCCAAGCAACAGTTCCATCGTGAGTCATTTGGTCAACTCTGGTCATATCACTTCCCTACAGTCTTTTTAAAAATCCTACACAAAGTTAGGCCAAACAGCACGAAATGAGTATGAACTCGTCACTTATGTATAGCAGAGGCGTTGGCAATCCAACATCCGAAACCTGAGCTCTGCATACAAGAGAGGTACATTCATCCTCTTATTTTGCTGTGGTCATAACTCTTTCTTGAGTTTCTTTATTGCTTCAATATTCATCTTAGTCTTACTGACTGACTATCATTACTTTCTATTTTTCTTTGCTGCTTACTTTCACACATTTTCACATGTTAGCTTCAATCTCCCATTAAATTTCTCAATATACTCACATTATGAATTATAATTACGATAAAGAATATTTATAGCTCAGAAGGATAATATTGAGAGTGTGGTGTTCCCCGAGCTGGATTGTTTAATCTTGGAGCTGTTTTTGTCATTCTAGGCAACATCATTAGCACAAACTTACAGAACACAACACCATCAAGATTATGTTTAATTTTATTATTTTTGACTTTATTTTTTAATCCGCTAGTTATCACGTTAATCTACTGCACTTTTTCCCATACACAATCGATTTTGCGATCCCTTTGTAACTGTACAATCAACTCACTATTTCCCCCTCGAACATTCTGTTTTGATGACTCAATGTTCATCTATTAGCCAAGGATAGACTGATCTATTTGTTTGTTATTACTTTAAATACGACTGTGCAGCTGCTGAAATGATTCGTCTTCAACAAAGTTTTTTCACTTAATTACCTAATGCTTTTGAATGTCTCATCTCAGTCAGCGATCGTATCATTTTAGGTGATTAAAAACTTTTGGTAGCGGTATCTGACACAACAGGGTAACAAATACTTCAGTCTATGAATAATCTTCAATGGACATTCATTAGTTACATCTCAGACAGCTTGAAAATTCGATATCGAAAAGCTAAGTAACAGCACAAGCGATATCAAAACAAAATTGTTCAATTCACTTATTCATAGGCAACAAGCCTAAATCGGGTGCTGCTACCTGTCTGGAAATCAAATTTTATAAATATATATGTTAGATGAATGGTGATTTTATTTTAAAGGCAGTATTCATCATGGACTTTTATGAGTGTAGTTTTGGGGGTATGGCAGAGTATATTTCTATTTCAAATGAGTTTATCTAAGGCAATAAAGTGGAACAACATTATTTACTGAAACACGTTTCGAACACAATTTATTCCTTATTATTATATGAGGATAAGTCCACTTGATTAGTAGTCAAACAGTAAGCGCAGATAATATTTATCTGACAGAATTAGGGTTTCGGATAAATATGTGCAAATCTTATCTCTGGAAGTAATGAATAGACATCATGGTTGATTTGAAGCTCCTATTCTACGCATCAGTGAAGTGGATTTGGGAAAAATAATTTTTCAAATGTGCTGACATTTAATAATATTGTCAGATGATGTGACATCGTGGGAGATACAGTGAGTTATTTGACAACTAACAGCTGCTTAGTGAAACATTTGAAAAAAAATCATTGAACTGAAACTAAAAGCATTAGTATATGAGACGTGAAGTGTGCTATTAACAGATTCTGTCTTTAAGGGTTGGGGTCATTATTGTAGGTACAAAATTTACGCACTGTAGTTCCATGTTAGATTAGCCTATTTGGTATAGCACGTACTGACGTAGTACTACTTATTTGATGACGTTTCGAGCAGAATTTATTGCCTAGATCCACATAAAGGTGAGGTTCTTGTTCTAATTACCCCGATGACTATGAATTGAACACTTCTGATACATACGTACATGGCATAATGATGCTAGTCATTAAAACGAATCGTCTTCAGATTCGGAGCATATTGTAGTTACAACCATCTAACTAGTGTGTCTAATAAATTCACTTAATTTAAACGGTCAGCTATTTTTATGAAGAAAGTGTACACCCAAAAACAAGCATAAAACTTAAGGTTTGCATATGCATTCCTTCTTCTAAGACATCGAAATGCGCCACTCTTAAACAAAGTGAGCGCGCTATACTGTCAATATTAACGTATAAACTTTCCATGCTGAGAAAATACATCACTGAAAAGAGTCCGTACAGTAAATCTATTCAGATTCATAATGGCCTATAGTGCCTCACTGAAGTATGTCTGAGGAAGGCATTTGGTTTGTTTTGGTCTCCCATGGAATTATCATCATTTTCTAGAGCACATTTTAACTTTGAGATAACCTAACCAGTTATTGCTTATTTATTTCTTGGTCACTTCAAAACATACAGATTGGTCGACAGATTGAAATATCAAACTATGTCAACAGAATTTCAAAGGTTTTGAAAAATTCCAAGCAAGAAAAACATAGCGTAAGTTCAGCACAGTATCTTGTACCATTTAATCACTGTTTCAAGAAAATATTGAATGTTTTAGTGTTCGATGTTGGGCTCAATCAGTGAAGTTTTAAAAGTAGGTTTCGTGTTTATCGACACTCATCAAGAAGATGTTTTTTCAACTAAGAGGAAGCTGGAATTCACTTTGTGATTTGAGCCTGCGTCACTCGCTATTGAAGTTGCAGACGTTTACGCTCAGCTGTCTTTACCATATCAGTCCTCCTGTAGGAATATATTAGAACCAGTCACCACTGGGTAGATTTGATCCATAGACTTCTATCGATGTTGAACAAAAAGGGCTAGTCAGCTAGAACTTTGACTACAGGAAACTGATTCGTGCATACCGAGACTTTTACTTCTAAATTACGGTAATGGAGCACTGAATCATAAGGTAAACACATTTCATACGCATAAAATGTGTATGGTATGGATATTTGCCATGTTTTCAAGAAAGAAATTTTCTTAGCTTGACCATTATTACCTGAATCATTTTTGTCTTAATGAAGTTAGTTTGAAGATAATAAGTAAAATAAAAGATAAATACGAGTGACAGGTAACTTATTTTTATCATTCATCATCTTGGTTTCATGATTCGATAAAAATATCACCTATGAGCTAGAAGTAAGTAACAGATTTTTTATTTCCATTAACTTAATCAGCGAGTCAGTTTCGTACCTCTCACTTCAAACAGACAGTTACCTCAATCCACTTAATGACCTAATTATTTGATATCTGGCTAGTTTTCAAATTACCAATCATAAAACACCAACAATAAAATGTAAACATAGATCATCTTAGGTATATTTTATTGTCAAGAAATAGTAATGAATACTAGATGTATTCTTCCTTTTTTTTTCCTTGTTGAAGGAAAAATAAACTGCTTATTGACAACGGTTTGAAAGCATCATTGAATGCAATGTCATCAGGTAACAGGCAACAATTAAAACTTACATGCAAATTTCACATCTTCGTGATCTGCACTCCCTCATTGAAGGTTGCGAAAAATAATACTTTGCGAAAACTTCGAAAACACGTTTTTACTTTTATTTGTCGAAGGCACGAAACTCAAGTCCGTAGCTTATTGCTTGCTGCTAATAAAAAATGTCAGCGATTGTAAAAATACGTAACTTGTCAAACTATTCTGCGTTTTGATGACTAAAAACTGTTCACTGGTTTCCATCCCTTGATAGGATAGATATTTCTCACCAAATCAGTTGTTGATGTTTGACCATGACTAAAGCGTTGAAATAAAGTAATTGAGGGACCCAAGTTGTTTAGCAGTTATAATTATGAAAAAAGAAAAACGAAGGAAACTTAGACATAATGAGCAATCCTCCTGAAAACACTTCATTGCATCAAGCTCTTCATATCACCTTGTCAACAGAGATATTTTTTTAATTTGGAGATTTGTAGAGATTTATTGATTTCATCAAGTATTGACATCAGTTGGAGGAATATTGGAAACCTGGAAGAACTAGATATGTTTCTTTCTAGTATGAGATTTTTCAGAAGTGAGCACCCATGATGAATACCAACCAGAAATATTTTTCACCCGACAATTTAGTTGTGAAACGTAACTAATATACATAAGATTTGTTTCACTTGAGTATCAGTGTTTCAAGTCAATGTTTAATTCATACTAAGCTCTTTATGACAATAGTAAACAATGCGAAACGATTTATTACGCCAAATCCCAACAACGCATAGTGAAAACGATTTGTCTTATGACCATAAAATGTTCAGTTTCTAGCACATGATCATTTTACTTGAGCTACTCTACCTTGAATAAATGCACAAAACACAGCATCTTGAGGTGAGGTTATGGAATAATTTTGGATAAAATGAAAAGCCTACGCTTAACATAAGAAAAGATATGATACGCTTAACTAAAATACGTTATTTTTTCTGCATTATATTCGTTAAGAAAAACATAATTAACGTAACTGTGTAACTTTATGCTTCGAAAGTTATTTTAATTAATGTAATGCAAATTAATTGTCAGGAATATAATGCTTAATCGGAAGTCAATTATGAGGATCAGTTGTTTGTCACAAGTAATAAATAATACGACATCAAAAAAAGAAAAGAAATCCTATTATAAAGTGTTTTATCTTTACTACTCACAAGAAATCAATTTTGGAATAAAACTGAATAAGTTTCATAAGTGAACAACTAAAAGTTTTTAAAAACTGAATAATAAGTAAAAGAAATTGCTAGATGTTAGTTGCTGGATACAATAGGCAGGAAGCCCTGGACCTAGGTTTGTGCTTTTTGGCACTAGTCAGCAAGGCGTATCTGTAACCTCGATAGAAATGATGTCTCGCCTGAGACTGGAACCCGCATCACCAAGTGTTGTAGTCAGCGACTTTACCACTGAGCTGTTCGGGCCGCGATTCGCCTCCCATAGGACTGGCTTGCGTGTATTGATTGGTTACGGGAGTGCAACCAATTTCATGCTGTCTAGTCCTGAGTGCAGACCGAATCCTATCGATCATATCTGCAAAAGACATTTTTTCCCAAAACTGTTAACCTCGGTTTTCGTTTCATCATAAGATTTGCAGTAGCGGAATCTGCCAAATAAACCATTTCCTGTCTAATCTTAGTGGTTGACAGTAAATTTCATGATGTTCATATTGGTCTATCTTTTGAACTCACCATTTGTAAGTCACTACCATCGGGTTAGTCCCGATGCCTTTACTAGAATTCAAATTATAAATCCGCTGCTTAAATTATGGCCTTTTTCTCATCCACAAAGAACGTAAAACATTTATGAAATTATTACAATTAGAACATATATTCATAGTTGTTGATAATGCTCAGAAAAGAGATGAAAATGATGAGGTTTGATTAACAGTAAGGAATTAAATAAGTTTTAGAACATTTGAAGTTATCGCAGAAGAACTTTGCTGATTGACAAGTGGCTGGATAAAAAAGGTAACTAACTGATTGACTGACAAAATCAACACAGAACCTCGCACATAGGGGCATCACTTTAAGTTTCCAAACTTCACAGTAGTACACAAAGAACAAGTAGATCGAAAAGGGAAGATACCACAGTGGATAAAGTAGTGTGAGAGATAAAGAATCCAAAGGTTAAAATTAGTACTAGTATTCAACCCTTAAAAGATGTCAAAGAGTGAATACATTAGCGCCATTTTGACAAATTTTCGGCCATGTCGCTAAGAGTTCTCAACCACTGATTTCTTTTACCTCCGGTACCCCAGGCAAGCACACTACATTCCCCCACACAGCTCAACATTTAGAGACTTCATTGATCGGTGTCAGGTCTTGATCTGGCCGCCCTGAACCCTCTTCCAACCTAATACAACATCCTCTAGGATGGGATGTGGAGGCAGGCAGTAGATCGGGATGCGGAATACATATTTAAACGACTTCAGTCAGTGAAGGCTTGCAAGTGGATCGACTGACTTGTATACCTTGCCTACTACCCTTCGCCTCACCTCGATATTGCTCACATGGTGATTCCACCACACACGGCCAGTGCTACTGAGATACCTGTGGTCAAAACCCTGTGATCGTTTCATGTCGTCTACTTTTAACGGCCATACCTCACGGCCGTGCAACAGGACAAGAAAGATTGCAGGATAGTATAATCGTCTTTTGATAGAAAATCGGATATCTTGCCTGTTGGTGCTACAGGAGACGCAAGTTAGCAAATATCAAACGGACCTTCTGTATCTGAGATGAGATTTCGTCAGCAATTACCTTGTTTGGGCTAATACAAGTCCCCAAATTCCACCACTTTACTCCTTACCATTGAACTGCGAGTACTTGCAGTACACAAGTCCTTGCGCATCACGCTACATTTGACGGGTGTGAAATGCATATCAATTATGCTCAGTTTTCTGCTCAAAGGGTTCAAAGGATCCTTCATTTTGTCGGCTTCTTCACCTACCGTATCGACAGTCAGGTAGATGACCTCCAGGAAGTAGGTCAGTCCCTATGAAGTCAGAGGTACCTTAGGTTATGTTTATTAGTGCGAATGTGACGAAGTTAACTAGAAACGGTGACAGGGGGCATCATTGGCGGACAACACTAGTTGTCGTCAATTACCATGAAAACTCTCCATAAACCCTGACATGGCTGTGGAATTTCGAGTAGAGAGCTTTGATTAATGTGCTCTTTCTCACAGTCAGGTACTGCTGCAACACCTCATGGTCGACAGAGACGCGTGCCGCCTTCACGTCAAGAAATATGGCAAGTGTCGACCACTGACCAATAAGTATACCTTTGTTCCAGAACCTATCGGAGGGTGAAAATGTGTTCGATGCACCCTCTTGTAAATGTGAAACCTGCCTGATTTTCTCAAATTTGCTGTTCTTGAGCTCTAGTGAAGCGTCGGATAACTAGGGACCCTAGGATATTTAACAAAATATAAATCCAACCAATTTTCCTATGGTTGTCATACGAAGATTTCTCTCTCGTCTTATATACTGCGGTGATCAGTCAAGTAGATCAGTCTGACGGCACTACCTCTGATTCCTATACATTACCTAGTGCCTTCGTCAGTAGTTTACTGTCTCTACTCTCGGAAACTACAGGTGGTAAATTTTCAGGTCTAGTTCCTTTGCATCGTTTCAGGTTCCAGTTAGCTTTCTCATTTTTGACGGAAGTTGAAGAATCGAAACCTACATCCTATTCGGGTTAAGGGTGGGTGTTGGGTAACTTAAGCGTTGCTGAGGGCCAGTTAAACTAAGCTTCAAAGTGTTATGCCCAAAGTTCTAGTCTCTTGTCCCAGGAAGTTACCAGCGTTCTATCCTTTTCAGTGATGGTTTCACTAACCATCGTCTTTTGCTTACCGGTATCCTTACCAAGCCTAAGTAGTTGCCGAGTGCTACCCAACACTGATGTCTCCTCCACCTTTCTCTTTCGTCACACACGATTGCTGGCGATTATTGTACAGAATGTTGGACAACTTACGTTTAATTTGCTTTCATTCTTCGTCGTGGTCAGAACCAGCTGAAATCACTCTTCTTGCATCAATCAGTTCGGATGACATCACGGAAATCTAATGACGTTTGCTAACCTTTGGGTATAGGTCACCAACCGTCTTTAACTCTGTTTCTACAGCGTAATTGTTATCACTCCAGGTTTCCCAAAAATGAAGACTGCTGTCATGTTCAAATAAATTCTTAGCTATCTCTTCCTTAAATGCGTCTTTGAATTTCTTATCTTGCAACCGACCATAGACATGGATTACTGTAGCCTGTTTCCAGTGGCTAGTCAGGCGCAGACATACATGAGCGCTTATTAGAGCCTGATCAAAGTCCAAACTGGTATTCCAGAAAAACTATCAATCCTCCACCTATCCTCTACAACGACGGCCTATAGCAACATCATATATCTGTATCCGTCGTTGGTCGGAAGTCGGTGGGCACCATATGAGGCAGTATCTCTCCTTATGCTTGAAGTTAGTGATGATCAGAACCAGATTATCGTTGGAACAAAATTGCAGCAGACGATCATCGTCGTCGGCTCGTCTTCATGCGATTCCGTAAATACCTCCCAGATGCCTGTCCGATTGATTCAGCTCCCCTACTAGAGCGTTAAAATCACCTTCCATTATAACGGGATCTGAACATTTCTCTTTCTGTAGCGAAATTAACAGCTTCTCATAGAATTCATCCTTTGTATCAGCCAAACTACAGTCGGTGAGTAGGCTGAGATTAGGAATAGACATCGTTTGGTCTCACGATCCTTCCTAGCTGTTACAGATCCATTCAGTCAAACAGCACATAGATGGACTTTTACTGGTGTCTAGTCAAAAAGCACATTTTCTGTCCTACAGCTCAAGGCTATAGCTACATCAGCGGGTCAGCAAAAGCTAGCCATTTGGTCTCCTGATATTCTTAAAGTGAATTTCCGAGACTCACTGCACTGGTCATGTGAGGTTAATTTACTAACCACAAACAGGGCCGGTATACGTGTCTCAGAGACACAACATACATCCTTGGCTCGATTTTCAAGAGTTTTGACGAGCAATACTTGCTGCCAGATTTGACATAGAGTTCAGATGCTGAAAGCCCAAATGGGAGATCGGTGGTGGGGTCTTGGGAGACTAGGAATAAGGTTTCGTTGGTTTAGATCATTAGCAGTGGTTACAGAGGGAGACGTTGGGGGGGGGAAATAAAAGGCAAAACAAGGGACAGAGTTGAGGAGGATGTTATATTATATTGGGTCTTGTGTACTACAGGAAGCGTGCGGGTGATTGATACTTCCTCGATGACCACACCGTGGAGGACTATTTCTTTTTAGTGTGCTTGAAAATAAAAAGATCCGTACTAGTGCAGAGTCCGTGTGATAGGTGTTTGAGGCCTGTCACATAACCGTTTGCGGATTGCTGTGTAGAGCTTCGGTTATTCAACAGCTGGAGAGAGAAGACCTACAACCCTGTCACCGTAAACTGTGAGACAAGGAAGAGTGTTCTGCTTTTGTGCCGGAACTTTTCAGCCCCTCTCCTTTCCTATAAAGAACTTAGCAATAACGTGGCTGCACCGGTCACTCAAGGGAGATACTTTATTGTTGTCACACCCCATCCAGCCAGCAGCAGCACGACTTCGTCCTCAGACCCTCATCATAGTGTAGTGATTTACACATTTTTAACTGCTTTCTATCTTACCATTATCCAGCAGACCTTTCTGGTGTGGTAGCACTTGGAACGAACAAGCGTTTTAGCCAGTGTAGCTCGCTGGGTCGTTGTGAAGTGCAAAAAAGACAACTATATTAAGGTAGCAGCTACTGGCCTGGAGAAGAAAAGGTGCTGAAATTCTAATCGTAAGCCTATAAAGATGCTAAAAAAATTCAAGATAATAGTTTGTCTTTCAGTAGGACATGAAATACAAATTTGTGAATATTTTTTCAGCTGGAAAGCGTTCAGATAAGTTGAAATTGAGTTTTCATAAAAAACGAAAAGTTTATGTGACTGAACCCAAATTTTACGACAGGGTAGTACTTGAGTGCTTTGAGTCTCATTCCTTAGTTTGAAGTTCACTTGACCACAACTCGTTCGTAAATGTAGTAGAAACAAGTTCTCACTCTTGTTGTTTTTGGAGCCACTATATATTTCTAATGCCTACTGTGGATCGGTAATACGTCATCATATTCCATCTGTAAATTATTAGGAGAAATTTTAGAACTTAATCGGAAGAAACAAGTATTCCTGCATGTTTTCCTGTCGTCGCTTTTAGTAAAATGATGAGGGAAGCAGGTTATACAATGTAGGTGTTACTTCTATGCACATTAGAAGCTGATTCCAAAAAGGCACTTACCTACCTTCCGTTAAGAAGTATTACGAGTAGTGTTATGTATATTTTTAGTAGCAATATAGGTTATAGGAATGTTGAGCCTTATACTTAACCAGTTCTAAATAGATAACTTTAAAAACCAGCCAGACGATTACTAGATTCTTATCAACCGTAATTTTGTTTATTTTTCCTCTGAGTCCTTTATCACAGCCCCTTATGAATTCTTTTGAAGTTCCACTACTTTAATGACGAATTTCAGGAAATGTTACCTCTTCGCCAAATTTGTCTTCACAATTTACGTTACTCGATGCACCAAACTGTAACTCATAGTTCGTTGAGTAGATGCTCTTCTTGATAAACCTCCTATATGCTTATGTGGTAAATCAGGTAATTGATAATAATCTTACTTGTCATGCTGATTAGTGCAGACTGAGACAACTGATGAAACGAAAAAAGCTTATATTTTGATTACGTCTTCGCAAGTTGTCGTCGAACAGCAGCCATCTCGGTCATCCGAAAAGGTGCTGATGAATGGTTCCTCACTAATAGTTACTTTATTGTCCATGACTGAAATTCATGTTTCAGTATTACGGCAATCAAATTTACATAGCCTCTTTCGTCAAGATGAAGACAGATTAGTAAGCAAAAGTGGCATGTTAACTGCTATTCCTCTTATATGACGAAACCTTTGTAACTAGATTATATGCACACGGATGATTCTCTTCTGATACAAGTCTTCCGTTATTCGAAATCATTGTCACTGTAGGCAACAATCCACCAACCATTGTCTACAACATACTGTCACCGTTCATGTAACGTTTATGTGTTTGAAACTGCTATGACCAGAAACTGATCAAAAAATTCAAAATTATTTTTGATGACGAAAAGGTTGTATTGTACGCATCTTATATGAATGAATGTTGGAACCAGGGTATATGAAAGAAGTAAACAGAAGACTTTACTTTGTTGTTTGTTGACATTACTGCAGAATAATTACCAAGAAGTAACTGGTCATATATATATATATATATATATATATATATATATATATATATATATATATATCACTCATAAGCGTGAGAACGAAGTCGTTTCACCTACATTTTCAAAAGGATTTTGAAGATGTAAACATCTTACTACAGGCAAACCACATCTGAATGCCTATTTGATGAAATGTTTCTAGTTTTACAACCAGTGTTTGAGTAAAAGCAGTTGATATTTAAAATGGTGCGTGCGAAACGAAGAATCTTGACACAGGACGAAGAAACATCTGATTGACGCTAAGGATACCTTGAAACAACCCACTTCCCTTATATTTAGCAAACTAGCAGATTACAGTCTAGTTGATTTGAAATTGAGGAGGTTTAAGCCAAATGATTTCAACTAATGTGGAGAAAGTGAGCATCGGTCGGTTACCTAAATTGACCATCCTAATACCTTTGATGAGTATTGGTGGTCTGCTTCTGCCCTTATTGAATGGTAGTACACTCAACACAGCTTCGAATTCACCCAGATCCCTTTAAGGCAACATTTTTACATACATCTTCGTGATACCATTACCATTCGTCTTCTGTTGCTAACTTAACTTGCATAGAGGGATAGATGGTCATGAGATAGTTAGTTGAAAGAAATTGATTTATATTTATCTCTTAAGGGATCTTTCTTAAGAAGAAGAATAAGAAGAATGAATAAAGGCCAACACAATAAACAGGTATAAAAATGAAATGCTTTGCTTCTGTTATACCTGTAATTTGCAACTTAATTCAACTAGCATTTACAAGGAGAAAATCTAATTCTTACTCCAACAGCTGTACGCTAAACATACGTGGATAACATACGTTAAGAGCTACTTGTTCATTTTGTAATTTGTATTTCAAGACATCATCCATGGTTTTACAAATGGCATAGTATAGTCTCCACTTTCTTCTGTGCAGTGTCTAATATAAAAGCACTTCATTGATAACCACATGACATTTCATATCAATACTGAGATACTGAATACATATTTATTCATATAAATATTCATTTAGAAGGACATAGTATTCCTTAGTCTTGTTTGTGAAGTAGAGCAATCAAGTAACCTGAAGGTCATGGTTACTTCGCTCCACTGCACATTATATCATGTAACCAGAGATCACAAATTATGGCTCTGAGCATAGGTTATGATTACAGGAATGGAATCTTGTACAAATATAAAACAAAATCATTTGCATTAAGAATCGGATGTTTACTCAATGATTTCTTGTGTCTCCAATTTTGCGTTTGAATGTAATTTGTGAGATCCCTTGTGTTTCAAATTTTTCCTTTAATATCATAAGATTATTTCCGTTTATAAACGTGAACAGCACAAAAAAAAGAGTAATCAAGGATAATGAATTCATTATTATCATTTCAACGATTCCTCTCAGCTGCTTACATCCTAAATAATATCAGGATCTGTGCATAACAAGAAACGAGCAAATTCTAATCAATTTAACAAGAAGTTATTGACAGGATTAACTGAAAACGCAGATAGTAAAGGTTTAAAATGAGTATCATTAGGAATGTGAGGGTAAGTTTTACCTTTTATAAGATTATTAGGTGAATATTCTCGAAAAAGCTTAGGAGGTGTGTCTGTGTATTCGCACTGTTATGGTAAATTTTTTTCACAATAAAGTGAATCCAAACTTACAATAAGTTATCCTGTCTTGCATATTTTTGTTAATTCAATCTATATTGTACATTATTTTATTTCAAGCCTAAATTTATATCCGAATTCCAATCACATAACTCTTCAAGCTCTTGCAAACTCATAGCATTTTCAAGTTATGTGACCTATAATAAATGTTTACCATCCCTTTCTTAACTTTTTGATCAAGCTTAGTCACCCAATAGTTCTTTAACAGTCTATCTTTTGTTTACATTCTTAACCTTCCCCTTCACTTCAGTCATTTACATTGTCCATCTTATTGGCTTATCCTGGCTTTGTCTATTCTAATATTATTTATAATGTAAGCAGTTGAGAGGTATCCACAAGATGATAAAAATAAGCTAATATCATTCATCTGCACTTGTATCTGCGCTGTCTTCCAATTGTTAATACCTCTCAATGGGGAGTGAATTTTGCACTAAAAAGTGCATTTGGCTATTTTCATATCAGATAAAACTTCCGACTAAAAATAAGCTATTGAATTTTTCAATCATATCTGTTACCGTCCGTACATTAGGCGTTTATTCAAGGTCAGTGGGCGACTAAATGAGTTCCAGGGTCTCATCTAGTAGATAAACGTATCTGATATCTCAAAAAAGACAAGACATACCTCCTGATTTTTTAATGAGTCAGTAGCAAAATATTTCAGTAGCAAAATAATGGATGGTAAACTCATAGTCTCCTTCCACTAATGTAACAGCATATCGTCATACCAAAATTAACGTACAATTAAATGAATAAAATTGAGTGTTGTTGTGGAGCACTAACTGTATCCTCTTTTAGATTCCAATTTCATGTATATAACGGCATAAGCCTAAATTTCATGTTAAGTCAGCCAGATAAAATCAAAAACGGAAATTTCGATTAGGAGAAATGTTACATGCTGAAGATATCAACTGGAACAGAACTATATACTAAATTGTAAGTATGGATGGGTAGTAAGGTTAACATGGTTATCTATCTTTAGCCTGTATTCAAGTAGAGAACTAAAAGATATCCCTGAATGGTCTGTGTACCGCTCTAAGCTGTATCTACTTGTCGGCATTTTTGATACGTAATCATGGTTGTAGGTGAAATGAAAAACTGGGTTGTGTCAAGATTCTAAATAGCTGCTTAAGGATTACTTCCCGTCATAACCCCTTTCGTTAATATCAGTTGTCAAAAGACGGCCACCCAAATAGTTTAAACAACAAAATGTACAACTCTACCATCTTTAATTACTTTCCACTTGGACTGAGAAGTAAATTCTTGGGTGAGAAGACGGTGCTTTTATGATGAACGAACAATTATGGGTCGTGCAAATACATGATAGCCAGGCAAAAATGTGAGGGGTTTAAGTGGAAACCTGGTCAGCAGTTGAGTCACCTAGTTCAGCTGCTGGAGTGCCAAACTGATAATACAGAGACCATTTGCCTAAATCCTCTTATAACCCAGATTTTCATTTGACATGCAGTCATCACCCTAGCTGTTTGAAATAATTCTGGTGATTATCGATTTTTGTCACTCATGTACTCCAAAAAGTCCTAAATGTGATTTCTGATAGATGAATAAAACAAAAGTCGTGATATTCAAGGTATATTTAGCAGCAGTTACTGAACAAAAACAATAGTCAATAAATCTGTTTCTAAGAGATCTCTGTTTCCGAAAAAATGACACACAACTTGTTAAAGTTACTTAAATATCACCATTAGAGGAATAAGATAATGTTTGCAAGCTGAGTTCATGGTTTTGACTGTAATAAGTTTTCTCAGCATTCAAATTGCTGTAATACCACTAAAGTGAGCTTCTGAATTAAACAGTATATACTATTCCTATATTGGGATGTATTAACTATTTACCAGAAATTTGTTTTATTTTTATTACTCATATGGTTAAGACAATTTTTCTCACTTCTGTACAAATTGAACTACTTTCATTCAGTAATGAACAGTAACAAATTTTATTCACGAATTCATTTTCCAGTTAGTTTATTTCAAGCTATCGTAAATATCTCTGATAAGTCAAAAAAAGAGATTCAGACAAAGAAGGAAATTTACTGTTAACCAAAATCTTTTAAAATTAGTCTATTCTTAAATCTTTAATTTTGTCATTCCAATAGTCCAGACACTTCTTAACAATTCTTTAAATAGCCATGACATTTTGCCTTTTACTTATTGCATATACTTTTGCTGTCACGTCTCATTACTGGAATACTTTCTAGATTGTAAATTTATCAGTCAATATTTTTTGTTGCTGACTATAAAAAATCGGCTACGATTAATAGCTTCTTTACTAAATGCAGGCTTAACGAAATATGGTAAGGTTTAACAAAAGAAACGTTCATTGTCTGCTACGTTAATATTCAACAGTTACCTAGGTTAAATCTCTTTTTTTGATCGTTGTTTTGAGTGAAATCTGGACAGTGTAGCGGCTATATCAAAACAAAAGAGATTACCTTCTTCTACGGACAACACAGCAAGGGCTGAGCTGAAAAATTGGATAAAAAGTAGGTCAGCACTGGATCGAGATAAATAAAAGGTTGTCTGTAGCATGAAGTTTTCACATACAGCAGATTCCCATAAGAATTCAGATGAGAAACCGGGCACTATCTTCTGATGGTTGTCTATAGAAGTTAAGTAAAGAGAGTAGTTCTTATTTCTCGCAAGTTGAAATCAATTACGTGTAACTTTAAAGTATCTAAGACGTTCTAGTTACCAGGCTGTAGAAGTAGCACATGAAAAGAAAGGGGAATGAAATTAGCAGAAGTACAATCTTAATATCACCTGTTTTCTGTTTCAAGGTATACAGAATATACATAGGCTTCCACCTGGACGGTCTTTGCTTAGTTCATTAGTATGAAATCACGTACTATGAGAAATCCAGCTTAAAACATTGGAAAAATAAACAGTTTTTCAATACTCCGAATACTGCACTAGAAAACTAAGCCTAACTTAGCCATGCTTACGACATTCCTGTCGGTGCATTAGTGAATCATCAAAATGTAATCTCTTGCTGAATTCACCGTTATGTTGAAAAAACTGGCTTACAAATTTTTGTAACTTGCATGAGACAATGATCAATATCTAAATAACTGTGACCCGTCGTATTTTGAGATGGTAAGAAAGATTTACTGGTTATTAGTGTGAATTTGTAGGTGCAACGAATTTCTGAATTCACTGTGAAAATCTTAAATAGAGGAATGATAAAAATACTAAGTATTTGGTGTTTGGACGTCATTATACACCTATCAGTCTATCTGCAAACGATAGACATGATAAACAAGTTAAACTCAGAAAACAAAGCAGACCGAAACTTGAGGATTTTGGTTGGGTTAAATTCAATATCAGATTGCTTGTTTTATGTAGCATACAGTAATAGGGTATTATTAACTAGATAATGTTTCAAAGCAGATTCATTGCTCATAATCAAGTAAACGTTATGTTGCGTGATATGATTCTGAGAAAATGATCGCGCTTGGGATGCCGTCTGGTATATAGTAATGTATTCCTATCTGTTACAGGAAATAAGCAACCTTAAATAAAAAACCAAGCAGCCAGCCAAGAAATTCTTGCAAGTAATAACCTAGCAATTGCATCTCGTGGAGTCACATAAAAGTACTTAACCAATTACATATGAATTGTGATCGTCCCCTTTTTTGGAGTTCATGCTGTCAATGTTGTTTAGAATTTCTTACACATGTCATGCTTGAACTATTCCAACATAATAGTGCAACCTCTTCCAACTCGAACTAATTCACAAGACATTAAACTGCTATTTTTTCATGATAAAACTCGACTTCATGTGATGTCAAACTATAAATTAAGTTCAGATGATCAAATCAATCTTTCCTGTCATTATTTCGCGGCAAGAAGCAATATTTTTCTATCAAAATGATTCAATAAAGGTTATGTTTATAGCCCATCTCATTGAATCAAAAAGCAAAATAAAAACTGCACACAGTCTTGTCCAACAGACGTACTTCCAAATCTTATGGTTGCGTTTGAATAACACCAGTTCACTGGACAGTACTGAAATATTTATGAGGATTGTGAATGATAAATCAACTTCTAAACGTAACTGTATAAAACGACGTTGCTTCAAAGTTATAAGTTTGAATCTAATCATTAACGAAAATAATAATTCAGTTGGGATTTCTATCAATCAACTGGGTACCGCATTGCAATAACCTTGATTAACTGTAAAGTCATTTCAATTACGCCTAATAGCAAATGCGTAATTGTTGAACTGATTTGAATAGCGAAAATTAGTCAACAGTTTTTATCTGATAGTAATCTCACCTTAGCAGTAGATATACGTAGTTTCTTTTAAAAATCACCTAATTTTCTAATTCAGTTTAATACTAGCGTAATAAGAATAGAATTTAGCGGATAAGACAAATTGTATTTCATTCTGATAGCCTGATATGAGTTGAACACAAGCTGGCATCTGAAGGTGGGGTTTTCTTCTTCCACAGCTAAGGGACTCTCTCCACTTCAGTCATCTTACCTTTACATTAACACTTGTATGCCAAAATAAGAATTTCTCGGGTTATGAAAAAATTATTCGTTAAGAATATAACCATACTTCACATGGAGTATATTTAAATGTTAATGTTTGGTCGATGAAAAGTAATTCTCGTAAAGATTCCATTATGTCCCCGTCTGTAGTAGTCCTTTATTTAATACCGTATAGCTAATGTAAAATGGATTTATCGTGTCAGGAAAGATCTACTCTTTTGTGCTGTTTAAGTACATTAAAATAAATAAATGTACGTAATTTTTTTCTCTCAGCAAACTAATTATACTTGAAAGAATATTTACCAATTTAACTTTCAGAATTCTTCTAATTCATGTAAGTTCTAAGCTTACTTCACCGTAATTTGTAATCATTAATATCTGAGTGCACAGTTAACATGAATATTTCCAAATAAGAGAACTGATGCATTTCATCGAATCTCAAACATCATGCTTATCATGGTTTAAAGTGACTCCTAAAAGTTATCTCTAGACATTTCTTTCAGTTTATTAAGCTGGAAGTTGATGATGAAGTCCACAAAAGCCTTTCACTCTTTTTATGCAGTAAGTAAAATCAGGGTATTATGAAAATAAGATTGTAATTACGTAGTGAAGGTTAAATATATGACAGGGTAGAAAAATCAATAAGAAATATATGTGTAGTTACCTGATACAAAATGAATCTATGCCAGACAAGGCTTTGTGATGACCATGGCAAGGATAAAGGTTGGACGTACCTTTTTTAAGTGGATGCACAACGCTGGTTTGAACTTCTGTCTATAGCTGAAGCACTAGGGATCTAGAAGTTCAAACCAGCGTTGTGCATCCACTTAAAAAAGGTACGTCCAACCTTTATCCTTGCCATGGTCATCACAAAGCCTTGTCTGGCATAGATTCATTTTGTATCAGGTAACTACACATATATTTCTTATTGATTTTTCTATCCTGTCATATATTTAACCTTCACTACGTAATTACAATCTTATTTTCATAAGTAAAATCAGTACATGCTATCTGTAACCCTGCACAATCTAACAGCTAGGTTCAATTTCCATCAATTTCTTAAAAGCACTTTACCACTGTTGTGTCAAAGTAACATGAAACTTCTGGTACAAACTTTGGTTAGCTTGAGAAGTATGTGTAACAAAATTTAGAAAAATAATAAAGATATCTAGGAAGTTAATCATGAATAATATATGAACAATAATAGTAAAACTATGCAAATGTTATAGTATTTCATTTCAGTCTGATAAGGCTGTTTCACTATTTAAGACATATGAGGAACAAATTACTGCTTCTGACATACTAAAGGCACCGAAAATACGGCAAGCATGGCATGCCTCACTAAGATGTATAGTCTCAAAGAAAGCTTTACTGATGTAGTGCAATCACTAGTAGAGTCACACAATAGAGTGAGATAAAGCAACTGTGCCTGTGTCCTACATACTTAGGTGGAGAAAATGATTGGTTATCAAGCCTTAGTTCATGAAATAAGCATCTGACACATGCCATAGGAATGACTTCACACTTATACTACCGCTAAAAACAATGAAATATCAGGTAACTGGACCATTAGATCAGATGTTGGAAGTTGTGAGATTACTTTGCTGTGGTTATGAACAATACTTTATGCTAGGAAGTCATCAACAAATAATAACGGTTCACTATGTTGCATACCAAACAAACGATTCTAATAAAGAATAATCTAGTTATTTTTATTTATTGTGTGTGCGTCAGCTACTACTGAGATCTGCTAAATGCTTGAGACAAGTAACTACCGAAATAGTTAATTACCTTTCCAGCCAAAATATTGTAAGCAGATTAACCATTTCAACAGCTGCTAGGGTAACTTTTCAATTCAGTCGTTGAAACAAGGCATACAATAGGATAAGTCACCAATTACGTGCTACTGATCCTCGTGATACGAGATTCCTCCTAAGTCATAGTTATACACGAATGCCTAGTTACTTTTCATATGGTCTAATCAGTGCTATCTGGTAAGGAAGCCTTGACATCGCCTCAATATTTTAGTTATAAACTGTTAATCTAACAGTTTGCCGTTTCGAATTTCCAGTTAAATACTTCTATGTTTGCCATCAATTTACCTGAATTACATTGGATCCTTGGAGACTAGTTTAAAATAGTCGGTAATTAAATGACCTAACTGAAAGATACGTTACTATTACTTAACCAAACGCATATGTGTTCAGTGAAGTTCCGTCTTATTTAACTGTAAGCATTTTTAGCACGTGATAATTTCATATTTGAGTAGACAAGTTCCCTTTTAGGACTTCATTCTCTACAACTGTAAAATTGTGATTAGTATAGAATTTGGACCATGGTAACGTAGCGGTCCAATATTTCCTTGTTTCTTTAGAAATGCCACAGACCAAAACGTGAAAGACTACTGCCGTATAGCTGTAGGGAATGGAATTGTTGAGAAAAATCACATCTCTGAACTCCGTTTCTTCTATAAAGGGCTAATAGTTATACCCTCATATTGGAAAAATTTCATTATGTTTTTCTTACTGTATTTTTCATTTTCTTCAAGTTAGACTTCAAGAGCCAATGACCTGGATAGCTCAAACAGCTGAAAACATAAAAGTAAGTGTTTTTTTAAGGTAATCATTCGTTTACTGAAATCTGAAGAACACATCTGGTCTCTGAAAAATGTCAAATATTCAACTGACCAAGATGAAATCCGCAGTAAATCTAGGTTTTAGGCTTACTTTATTACCCGAGGAGCCGATATCTTTTTCATGGACTCACGACAGTATGCAATATGAATATCTGCTTCTTAATTTGTTCATGGTGCTCAACTAGCTGAATTTTGTCACATTTTCTATATGATCGTATATTTACTATTTGAGCGTTAGTTAGTGAAATAACTTTCCTAGCTTTATTAGTTGTCAGTAGGTCCAGCGCACTCAGCTAAAATCTTGACATTTACAAGTAACATCTATCCTTCATCATTTTACCAAAAAAAGATCCGCGAGGTGGAATGAGTTTAGCTGAGTTCAGCTACACAGAGTGTGAGCTATAAATAGGAATACGGAAAACAACTCTAATACTTTTGGAAACAATGTGAAAATGAAAACTGTAGCAATGTGATGAAATGTGGCAAAGTTATCCGATTTTATAGTTACTACAACTGGTAGTTGAAAGACTGTTCATTTGGTTGGAATTTGAACAGTGTCGTCAGAAGAGGTTTTCTGGAACAACATGAATTTGTTGAAAATAAGCCAAATAAAGAATTGTTTTTTGGATACGAATTCCGTTTATTTTTTGATATGAAAAAAGATGGAATCTTAAATAGAAGAAGCAAGTCACTAATTGTTTATATATTAGTTTGTTTAACGGGTGTGTCAATAAAGGAAACAGTTTACTATTATTCATTTTTCCCTTGGGTTCCTAGTAGATTAAAGAGCTTCAGTAGTACTTCTCCAGTGAACTCTATTCTCTACAGTCTTCAAAACCTGGCTCCACGACAGACCACAAGCTTTCATTTCTTCCTCACATGATCTCCTCCATGTCACCCTCGGACGCCCAACTCATCGCTTCCCATCAGGGTTCCATTCGAGGAACTGGCCTGACGAGTGATGTCCTCAGTCGGCCTTCTTAGTGTATGCCCAGTCCATCTCCACTTACTTCCAGTGCATATTTGTTGAGCAATAGCTTCTCGGTTGGTTCGTTGCCAGCCACAGTTCCTTGTTGCTTATCCTTATTATTCTGGCCATCTGATCTTAAGTAACGAGCCAGAGTAGGCAGTTGTTGATGAATGTCTCTAGTTTGTTGGAAATCCCTTTCATAACGCGCCAAGTCCCTGAACCATACAGGAGCACTGACATGACATTGGTGTTGAAAATCCGGATCTTGTTCTTTGCGCTGAATGCAGAAGATCTCCACACCGGTTTCAGGCTAATGAACGCCTCTCTTGCTTTTCTGATCCTGACTTTGACATCCTCATCTGTGCGGCATGTAGTTGAAACAGTGCCACCCAGATAGGTGAAGGAGGTTACTTCCTTTAGGTTTCTCCCATTGATGCTGGTTGGAGTTTGTTGTTGTTGTTGGTGCGGTATCTTCATCACCTCTGTTTTCTCTGTATTCACTTGAAGTCCCATCTTCCTTCGCTGCCCTGCCACTACTGTCAACTTGTTAGTTTTCGCCTGTAGATCTTCAAGTTTGTGTGACATCAGACACAAGTCATCGGCGAAACCCAAGTCTTCTAGGCTTTTGCGGCGGTCCAGCCAGCGTATCCCCCTCTTCTCGTTTCTCACGGCCTGTTGCATGATCCAGTCCAGTCGACCATAATCAGGAATATCATGGGTGATAGTAGACAGCCCTGTTTTACTCCTATCTGTCTTCACTTCAAAAGCATCACTGAGCTGAGCTTCCCATTGTTAATTACTTGGCTGGCATGTGGCGTCTTCATATAGTTGTTGAATGAGGCTGATAAAGGTTTGTGGTATTCCGTAGTAATGAAGCAGTTTCGAAATTACCTCTCGGTCGACTCTGTCAAAGGCCTTCTGGAAGTCGATGAAGTTGAGGTAGAGAGTTGACTGCCATTCTGTACTCCGTTGTATGATGATGTGTAGTGTAGCGTTGCAATTTGGTCTGCACATGATTTGTACTTCCTGAAACCTGCCTGTTCGGGTCGTAGTTTAGAATGCATTGCATGCTTTAGCCTCTCCAGGATGATGCGGCCTAATAGTTAGCTTGGGATGGACAGGGACAGGAGAGTGATTCTGCGCCCGTTCTTGTAAACACTCAGGTCTCCCTTCTTCGGGAGTTTGACAAGGTAACCCTTCTTCCAATCAATCAGCAGGTACCTTCCGTTCGTTCCACACCTTCTGCAATAGTGATGTGGTGTGAGCATGTCCGCTGTTGTCTCTGTGTCTGTTCTCAGTGCTTCTGGCGGGATTACATCTGGTCCTGCTGTTTTCCCACATTTCAGTAGCTTTATGGCGTTCAGGACTTTTACTTTTGTTGGAGGATTTATGTTCACTTGTAGTTCTGTGACTGTGCTGCAGGTGGTGGTCTATTCAAGCTCTTCTTGAAGTGGTCGGCCCATTGTTTCTTTTATTTCCTTTTTTGATAATTATACTTCCTTCATCATCTTTTATTGGTTTTGTCTGCGTTGATCTCTTCCCTCCCAGATAGTAACCTGGTTATTTGATACAATGTTGTCAGGTCTCTCCTAAATGCAGCCTGCAGCCTGTTCTGCTTCACTTGCCAGTATTTCGTAGAAGTGTCTTTTGTCTTTGCATGCACTCTTCTTCACTTCTTTCTCCAATGTTTTATACATTGTGCTCAGTTCCTCATGTCGCTGAGCATCCTTGCACTGGTTTATCTTCTGCTTCACCATCCTCCTCTCCCTGCTCCATCAGCTTCCATGTGTCCATCGAGATCCATTCCTTATCTTCCTCATTCTTCCTTCCTAATACGGTTGTGCAGGTTTCTTTCCACATCTCTTTCAAAGACTTCCAGTGTTCTTCCACACAGGTTTCTTCATGGATGTTCCTCGATATCTCCCATTTTGTCTTGATGGCTGCCGTGAAGATCTACTTTGTAGTTTCATCCTTCAGTTTCCGAGTGTTGTACTTGAATTGAGGTCTATCACCAACTTCCTTGAAGGCTTTCAACTTGATTTGGAAGGCAGGTTCCTTGCACTAGATAGTGGTGTGAGTGGTCTGAATCTACATCTGCTCCTATTCTTGACCTTGTGTCAAGTAGGCTGTCTGCGTCTCCACTTTCTTGAGATTGAGATGAAGTCGATCTGATTTTTAGTGTAGTGTGTCCATCTGGTGTCTGGTGACATCCATGTGGCTTTGTGGATGTCCTTGTGCTTGAACACACTACCTCACCTCCAATCACCAAATCGTTGAATGCACAGAATTCTGCAAACAATTATCCATTCTCGTTCATCACCTCACAGAGTGCTTCTCTACCCATGGTTAGTTCTCTTCCTGTGTTGTCCACTCCTCGCAGTTTGGCATTCATGTCACCCCACCAATTAGAATTTTGATATCGCCAACTGGTATGGGGTCTTGTCCAGTGTTGATAGCAGTTGTCTGTAGAATTCCTCCTTCTTCTCTTGCTCTGCATTATTTGTAGGTGCGAAGCGTAGCATTGTATGATTGTGACCTTCCTTCCTTTTGAGTTGAAGCTTGCTGTCATGATCCTGATCGTGGAGGAGGAGATTGATTCCCACTGCATGAGAGAGAGCCTTCGATGTCCTTGTGATGGGGACATCATGATAGCCACTCCAAAACTCAGTGTGCTCGTGGTTGTCGTGTGTGTGTGTGACAACATCGGGGTAGATTATTAATTCTCCAGTTGACAGTTTGGAGAGTCCACTACCTTTCCCATGTCCCCACGTTTATTTTCGCTTTCATCGAGAGAAGAGAAGACACATGGGGTAATTGGCTTCCTGAAGGCTTTCACCAACCGGCATCATTTCGCCTCTCGGATTCCAGTGAGGAATAATTTTGTTATTATTGTTTATATATCGTTTGTGCTTTGAAGTTTCTTTGGTTGATGTATTTGTTTTCCGGGGTAGGGTTGCTAGCCGTATTCTGAACCTTCCCTGTTCACGCGGGCTTAGGACCGGCTAGTAACTAGTGAACTAGTTAACCAGGCGAGGTTAAGGGAAACAGTAAATAACGATATTTGATCGTGGGATACATCTGTTAAACGAAACAAAATGGAATAACAATCTGTGTAGTGTCCAAGGTTTCTTTTGTATTGATAGTACTCGTCACTTTTCGAATACAACTCAGGATGGTAATGACTTGAAACGACTCCTTACTTGCTTCGAGGAGGTATTGTTGAATTATGGTACAACTTCCGCAACTGAATGGACTTTGGTGAGAGATGCCCTTAGTCGTTTGTTTTTCTTCATCCTGAACGGTTATTTTTCACTGTATATTGTTTCACGTTGGCATTTTCTTACATATTTGCTGCTAAAGATCCTTCGAATATATCGGAAAACTTTTTAAAGTGGTCTGATAATCAAACCCGGTCCCGAAATCGATTTTCTGATAAGGAATGTTAACAAGTCAAAATAATCCGGAACCATGTTTCATTCCTTTAAAGATGAAACGCGATAACAAAAGCTCATGGTAAATAGTCGCTGTTAGATAAAATTAGTAGCCATTCAATGAGTGTATCAATATATCAGTAGCTTTCTCCGATAAGCTATAACTGACTTTCTGACTAAATTAAGTATAATTTGTTTGTGAATAATGACTAAAGAAAGAAACCAATGGGTCGCAGGAAACACACCTACCATTGTTCTCTGCCAGTCAGTACACAATCTCATGAAAGGATAGAACAATTGATTAGTTTTATCCCTTAAACAGTTCACTAAAAATACTTTGTAGAAATGTTGTTTAACGTATTTCTCTATCACTGAAGTGTCCATTTCAATAGGATTTCTAATGACAGACCAGATGCTACTCTTTGTCTTTCACGTCTCACGTAAGAACTGTTTAACCAGGCTTACATGTCAGTTCTGTCACATTTTCTCTTCGAATTGAGGTTTCCTGTGAACATTTATAGAATATCACATGAATATCTCTGTGACAGCTACGGGCATAGTCAAGCTCGTTTGTCTAAACTGTTTTTTCATCGATTGTAAAGGAAGCATTTATATGCAACTAATCTGATCACCATTCCTCTTCATGACCACTTTCACCGCAGTCAGTCAACAAAAAGGTGTTATTGTGAGTGGCATAGTGTCACTTCTGCATTTTTTATAAACTGTTGTGTGTTTTGTCATTGGAGTCTATCAGAAGACATGATTTACCTCTGGAGGGTAACCAACTTTATGTTATCTGGTCCTAAGTGCTGGTCGAATTCTCTCTTTCTGTCGTTTCCCTATAGCGTTATTGGCTGTAACTGAGACGAAACTTCACTTCACTATATAGTACGCTTCATATTGCTTTACTTAACGTTTACTGTCATAGCAACTTAACTAACAGGGGAGGACACGACCATTTCATAGATGCTTATAACATATGCGAAATACACCCTGAAATTCAGTAGCGCCTCAAAACCATGAATTGTATGCTGGGCAGAGTACAAAACTTTATTTAAAAAATATGTAATTAAATTAATTTTTACTTTACAAATAAGGGTTTCTATATTTATCTTGATATCATCTATTGCAAAGTCAGTTCATTAAAAAAATTTCTACTTTACATTTTTATACAGAGCTTATTATTGTTATTGGATAAAAACTCAGTACACTATCCTGAGCTTCAAAGAATATATAAAAGATTGTTGGAAGAATCGTTGAATTCAAGGGAGGAGGATGAAGAGATCAGTACACATGTGGGTAACAATAAACAAGTCTTGTTAAAGTAGTATCTGTTTTAGAAACTTGTCGTTTACTGAGAAATACTCATCTCTACTACCACCTTAATGTATAATAAGTTTTTTCGTTGTGCATGTAAAGAGTTCATTGTAGCTAAGGCAATTTTATACGAGGTGTTCAGCCCCATAAAAGATTGGTTTTCATCACTACATAGTTCCTAATCATTTCTAAACGTTCTTTTCCAAAGAAGTTGAGTTATCACACATACCTCTTCTTAAATTATCCTTATCATGACAACAAAATAAGAAACCGATAGATGTCATTACATTTACAAGAAAAACCTTTTCACTCTTCCATTCAACATAACCGTTGATGAAGGTTGAATCAAGAGGAATTATATGCAACCAAACAGTTCTCATGCACAAAGCAGCTGGATGTTGTAGCCTGTAGTCTAGAATATTGTCAAGCTATGTCTCGTTTGTTATACAGTGAGAGAAATGTGTTAATTAAGGAGGGCATTAGTTTGTATTCAGAAAAAGTCATACAACCAATAGACAGCGAGGAAGTGTGATGACTAAATTACTTAAAGTTCTAAACTTTGTTCGCCTGACTGGAATATATTTCAAGTAAAGGATAGCAAAATTCTAATAGGCCATATAAAAGTGCTATCAAATGAGACTTTGCTAAAACACTGAACACTTGATGAACAAGTCCAAGCTTGAACGTTTTAGAAGCTGCTGATTATACTGTTCTACCACATCAGGTGTTTAGGGTTCGGAGTTTATTGGAGTGTTAATTAAACAAGTAACTCTGTTACACTATGATACAACAAACTATTACTTTGTGAGCATTGGTAGTATTTGGCGTACTCAATAAGATGCGTTTACATTTCTGCTGATGATTTTTAAATAATTTACACAGCATTACACTTTAAGCATTTACTATTTATTAGTCTTTTCAATCATATCCGCTCATTTATACCAGTCTAAATGTGGGTTTTAAATCAAGTGATAGTTTTACTACTAATCAGATATGTCAATCAGAGAGAAAAATTTCGGGTAGGAATTTTTTTCTATGACCTAAATTTTCTGAGAATTTTATTCATCAACCTTATTATCGGTATAAATCAGTGTACCAGTGAAATCTTTTTAATAAAAGATTACTTCTATTATTTACGTGTACCAAGTGTAATGCGTATCGCCATGATACTTTTATTCTAACAAAATCCTGTATCTTTTTCTGTTCAGTTAAGTCTTTGTGACTAAAATCGTTAAATTTTTCATTATTTTATCCATTGTATTGCATTCATTATGCTGTTCATATGTATTTCTTGAAGATAGCAACTCTTCGTAAATTTGATTTTCGATTTTGGGAAACAGACATCAAATGGAATTCAACTTCGTCATATTATCTATGGCAAAATTTCAGTAACTCACATGTGCGATAATTATTTTAGACAAAAAATATCATAACACCAAATTACAGTCATAAAACAAGTATACGCTACTAATATATACAATTCTTAGCTGGACAGTCAGTGTGAGTACGATTAAGCGATAGCAACGCGTCACGAATTCACATAGTGATGGGGTTAAGCCCTTAGTAATTGAAGTAAAATAAAAATATGGTCAGCAGTCGGACCTCATGGCTCAATTGGTAGAGAACCGAGCAGGAAACCCGGTGATCGCTGGTTAGAGTCCTGCCTCGATCAGGATTTCCACTTCACCTTCACTCACCAATCAATGGCAGTACTAGTCTGCTAAACCATGGGTACCTCATATAGTCAAATGATAATCAATATGATGCTCCTCCTCTCTGATTCAGTTAGATTAGAATTAAGATGAGACGTTTTGGCTAGGCAATCAGTGTGAATACTATCAGGCATCGGGAGTTCAAATGGCATTCGGAAAAAACCCCACCTTTTGATTGAAGTGAAATAAAAATCTGGTCAGCAGTCGGGTCTCGTAGCTTCATTGCTAGAGCAGTAGGCCGGAAACCTGATGGGTGCTGGTTCGAATCCTGCCTCAGTCAGAGTTTTTATTACACACCCACTCATCCTCTTGTAATTTGTTTGACAAGAATAGATGATAAAAGATAGCTTCATGTCTCTTTATTTATCTCATGTGATAGATATTCAATGTAGGTTTTCACTCTAAAGCTCACTCACTGACCTTAGAGCTATTATTATTAGAATCTGAAGGAATGCCTATAAAACTAGATAGCATCTTTCAGGTTTATGGACAGATGACAGTTACCACTGAGGTAAGAGTTACCAGGCAGCTATTTGTATGGAAATACAACCAATATATCCACTTATTTCCTGCAATATTCGGAAATGATATTTATTAAAGCAGTTTGAAGTAAATTCCATTTTAGTGGCACGAAACAGAGACTGTTTCAGTATGTTCTTACGTAATATACACGATCAATTTGTTATCTGACACAGCCGGTTACACACAAATGACTAGTGTATTCTGGGTTATCCTTATGCTTTACTATGGTGTGTTGTGAAGCCACTAATTTCTAAACTCTGCTTATGACTGGACCAGTAATCAAAATCACTTATGTGACAGTCTAGCAATTTATAATAACATATGAATTATGAGATCAAATTATACCATAATTTAGGAAGTCCTTAAGGGAGATATTTAGGCTAGAATGTCACTTTAGTATTTTGTAGCTAAGTAAATGTAACTTAAAAGGATCAAAATTCAGCAGTTGCAAGTATAGAGAAAGCATGTAATAAAGCTATCAGATAACTGTTTAAATAATATTTGTTTGATATGCGAATTAATACACTAAAATATGGCTTTTCAAGCCTCTTTCTACACTCACAAATATGAATTCATCAACCCGTTTGTCTTACTGACCAGTGTCACTAAGTACGAAACATTGACTCTCAGTTTCTTATTTGTTGGTTTTCGTTAGCTGATACCAACAATTTCGTTGCCAAAAATTACTTGTTGTTCAGCTGTTTTTAAGTCCCTTAATGAGATTTATTTAGCACTAAATTAGAGAATCTTTGATTTAGGTTTGTTTTGCTTTTATCAGTACAGCTTAATGTGTCATTAACTGTTAGCGAGTGAAAAGGATTTAATTTGTTTCAGCCTATGCATTTTGATCTTTTTTTACCACAGGATTCAGATCACTTGATTATGCATAGTCTAGTTGTGGAGTTGGCGGGTAAAACAAATAGTCGTAAACTGCGTTATCTATTTCTATTCAAAGATGTGTTAATTTGTGCGAAACCAAAATTGGTCACTAGTTTAAGGTGAGCCTAATGCCTCTGGCTAAATTCTAGAAATTAATTAGATCATTTTAATGCTGTATGTGTGTGCATAGGAATATTTAGGTCGTACTCTAGTAGATGACTGTTGACTGAAGCAACTAATTTCTAAGTCGATTTTGCCTTTATTTTAAGAAGAAATAAAACATGTCAGTAATTATATGTGATGAAGTCCATGAGATATAACTCTGCCAGGTGTCACAAACAAATCAACAAGAGGCGCTGACTTTTGTCTTCATAGTTGTTGAAACTGGCTAAGAGACAGAATCTGAATACATGAAGCAACTTGTATTTCAGTCGGTGATGTACACTCACACAACTGAGTATGTTAGCTACAGATTTTGTCACCAGCTTTTCAAGCCACTATTGTCAGCTTATAAGGTTTGATAATGAATACAAATTGACTTATGTGTCAGGCCCTTAGTCCTTGTTCACTACTACTGCTAACACCATGGTGATTGATTTGTGGAGCATTTGGTAAATATCTTTCTGCTAACTGAGGAATAAAGTTTTCTGCAGTGCGTAATTACTTATGAGTGCTCTTCAAAATCCATATGCATGTTCATTCAAAAATACACAGTCGCCAAGAAGGGCACATATCGATGGATGCAAGTGTCGATGTGCACTCACTACTGATAATCATTTAAGAAGTCCTATATTCTACGAACATAGATGTAAAAAACATGAGACAAAGTATTAAAAGTTCAAGTATTCGTGTACAATATGCATACATCAAAAGCAGAGAAAACTGCTATTCTAATACATGCAATAAAGAAATAGCAGTATACAAGAACCTTGCTTTGTGATGGCTAACTTCACTTGCTTGAGCTTCTTATTCTAAAAATTCATACTACTGGTATCGTCCTACTTATAACAGAAGATAAATTTCTGGACTTGATAATCTGCTAGACATTTCGGTAGCCTTATATCAGCTTACTAATATGGACTAATAATTCTAACTATTCCTTCTTCACTTTTCTTTACTAGACAAAAGTTATCACATGATGATCCGTCACAGAATGAATTACGATTCCGAAGAAACGTGTCGCTTAAATTACCTATCTCAGGTCATGAGCTTGAAATAAAATGGTTCATTTACACAGACGACATCTGCTTGCTGACAAATTCCAGGTTTGGAAATGGTAAGTATGGTGATTTTCATGTTTGATTACTCACTGCTTTATGTATTACAGTTCTTTTCTTCAAGAAAAATGAAATTAACAACTTTGTTGATTGGTAATAACGGACTGAATAAACAAAGAATACAATGCGATGGGTATTTATATAAAACTTAACTTCAAAACTCAGAATTACTTGGTGATGAGTGAAACCAATGCCTGTAGCTTCTTGTCAGTATCTGAAAACCATAACACTGCCGTTCCATTTCAGTTTATTTATTAAATATATCACACAGTGAAATAGTATTATTTACTGAATAACGTTTCAGATACAATTTATCGTCCATATCCATATGAACATAACATTGTCATTCAGTCTGAAAAACAACTAATTGCTTTAACGAGGTATGTATACTACGGATGAAGAAGTCACTTTTTCACTAGCTGCTTAAATACTGCACAGAATAAGCTTTTAATGTGAAATTCGGTTGGCTATGCTAGTATAAAAATCTACCTTAAAACATCCATTTATGAAAATGAATAAAAGTTTATCACTGAAGTTCAGTCAAATGAAAATACCCCCTATACGTCTGCCCAAGGTTTAAGTAAACAGATGATTGTTGAAGACTAAGCGCTTATACTTAAGAATTATTCAGTTGTCCAACGGTTTTAATGTGGGGTCTGCAGGACAAAAACGAAGATAAAACTCATAATGAATGGATAATCGTTTGACTCATATTTGAAACTCTTTGCCTGAAACAAAGTCAGAATCTCACTCCTTACCTACAGTATCTCACTTATCAATCACTGAATGGGAACTTAACTACTTTTAAGCTATGCTGTAGTTGCACCCCTTAGGCTTTTTAAAATTCAGTCTGAAACATTTTCTTTTAAAACACCTGTACTATCTAGTTTTTATTATTCTAAACATTAAGATAATAATAATGATGAAACACTTCCAAGCTTGTCCTTCGAACTGGAAATAATGATTTAATTCAGACACTCAAGATTTCGGAAGAATTCTGAATAAATTACCAACTGGTCAGTCCATATACGGTTTTACATGCGTTTGTTTGACACTGCTAGTATTATTGTTACAAAAATCTTTGAAGCCGAAGCGAAGTTACTCAACTAAAGCCTTTCTGGTTTACCTGTTTTTAATATAATGGGTTAAGCTGAAGTAAATAATTTATGAAAAATAACAGAATGCTTCTTGCGAAGATTATGACCTTATGGTGAACTGGAATGTTTTCTGATAAACTTTTAAGAGCGAGCTTGCTTAATAAGCTTTAATTTAATTAAAATGCTTTGACACCTATCAGATATTTAAGTTGGGAAGACTTTGTTACATATCGTCTACTATGATTGTTCGGCTGAAAATTTGATAATGAGGATGTATATCATAGCATTTCCAAGGAAACAAACTATTTCGTTCCCTTAATATCGTGCAGTACAACCTCTGCTGATGCATATTCTAACCCACTCTCCTTTACAAGCAAACTATAGTTAGAATTGTTCCTTAACCCATTGCTTTTTGTTTTAAAATTGTGTACATAGGATGGCCCAAGCTTACAGTCCTGAAATCCGCCCCAAACAGTTGTAGATAATCTCAGTTACATAAAAATTGCTACACTGACTTTAGTTACATGTATAGTAAGGTTTAATTTACATGTACAAATTATGCCAAAGATATTGAATTTCACATTCACCGGTTACTGGAGGGCAACCAACTTCATATAGTCTAGTCCTGAGTGCTGATTCAATCCTATCGGTCATTCCGTAATGTGACCACCAGGCTAGGAGGCTCACCATCGTGTTGCACTGAGAGAGGTGTTAGTTAAATGCAGACGATCGGCACAGAGTCCTGGAACTAGGCTCCATACGTTTTGGCACTTGTCAGTAAGGGTGACGCAGGTTCCTCTCTTACGCGTGGTATAATTTACATCTTGCTTGCAGATAAGCCTTGCTGACGAGTGCCAAAAAGCAGGAAATCTAGTTTTTGGGTTTCGTGCCGATTGTCTTCATCCAACTAACATATTGGGTTTTATCAGTCAACTGATTACGATTAGTAATCCTGTTTTCTAGTTCCATTATTAGTAAATGTAAGCAGTCATTCTGTCTTTTTACTAATTTTGTTGTAAAATACATCTTAGATGACAGAGGTCGACTACAACAGCAAAGAGATCTGGATAAGCTAAAGGGTATGGTTCGTAATTTACGGCACACAATGAGTCATAGTTCAGGGGTAAGTTATTACTCATTTGCTACTTTAAAGTGAACATATTCAAACGTACTTTACTGTTACATTGGTAATCACTTTAAGTTAAAGCATCTTCAACTGCGGCATTATCAATCATCGTTTATTATTCGATATCTACCAGTGACTTTATTTGTCATCATGGTAAAGACTAAAATAATCAAATAGATTTCTTTATTTTTACTAAGAGGGTGATATTTTTGTAAAATACAGAAACCTAGTTGTTTGTTTTAAACGTTGTCAAGGTGGCCCTTAGAGTTGTTCACTATTTATTTCTAACCAGAAGGAAGAATTTTAAAGAAGGTGTACATACTATCGGGAAAATCACTATCCGTCTCACAAGTTTATATGCTCCTGACTCCAACACAATCGATAATTAAATGTTATCCAGTGAATTATCGATTGATAGCTTAGACAGTATATTACCAGATCATACCAACACCACCCAATTTATTTTAGAAGGCTGGTGCACTTTGTCAGTAACCATGGCTGCAGTTCATAGTCTCACAGAAATATGCTATGAATGTTTCAGCTAATGCTATGCTATTACTATGAGACTTGGATTTCCGCTCGTTCGGACATAGGCCAATTAAAAACTGCATTAGTTTGCAAATGTTTAGTTTAGATATTGGCATACTCTGTACAAATAGTGCTGTATGGCAACCTAATGAGCGACGTATTCCTAAATAATGTTCGACCAATCAGGTTTTTTCAAGTGTCGAGACTAATACATTTTCTCAATTGTAGGTAAAAACAGTCCAATATAGTCAGGTGTAATTTCGAAATGGAGTGAATTTTCCCGCAAAAGGATCCATCTGTCATCCAAAACGAGTACGATAGCTGATTGTTTTAACTAAACCAACACTTCTGAAGTGAAATTTTTACATTTTATTGCTAGAAGAAAAGTGTATACTTGCTCTGATATATTCGAACATAAATTATTTGTCGATTCTTGAATGTCTCAACTAACTCAGTTGTTGAGTCGTAATCTCTTTATCTACTGAAACATACACTAATGTTGATGGACAATTCTCACTAATATCATATTAGGGTAACAGTTTACCATTTGTCTGACAAAACGTATTTTAAATCAGTCAGCTTCGCTTCCGTTCACTTGACACATAGCAATAAAGTGAGATTTTGTCATTCTTCTCATATTAATCTCGCTTCTTTTCATCTTTAGGAAAGAAGGTCATCAAAGAATTCATCAAAATTAACAAATCTAAGTAAATTAGTAAGTCCAAATCAATTTTATCGCTGACATGTTAATGAGAAGATGAAGATTGAGGTCATCAGTTGTATCAGTTTGGTTAACGCTAGGCTCAGGCTACAACATATGACTAGTAGTTTGATCAGTTTGTAAATTCAAAAATAAACTAGATAACACTGATAACGACATAATCTTTGATCTGAATATTGAATAGTAGATTAAATAAAGCTTTTAAACTTGATGAATTACAAGTTGAGCCGTCTTAGTAATGATTAAACTATCTTTCGTGAACTATTCAGTTCTCAGTTGAATTATTTCCTATCTTTCTATTCAACCAAGTTTCCGGTATCAAATTCTGAAAATTTCCAGCAATACCATCCTGTCTGCGTGGCAGTTGTCAGAAAGCAAATGATATCATAAATAAAGATATGCTGTTACAATTTTTGTGAATCCATTGGTATGATCTCATTAACGAACCACTCAGTCACCGGTAAATCACAAGTCATAAACGAGAAGACTGAAAACACCCTCTGACAACCTAACTGTTGTTTAATGCAGTCAGCAAAGCTTGTGAAATAATAGGATTTTTGTTTTGACTGTCAGGGGAGATAATCGTGAATTAAAGTTTTGCAGAATCGGATCCAAATGTTGACTTTAATTATTAAACATAATGTTTTGATGATTTTAAATTACTTAATTTGTGCTAAGCTTAGTTAAAATTAGTTAAGAAAAATTATGATTCTTCTGCTTCACTTAGTACATAGAACTTGAAGTTTGGAGATGTTTATGAGAGTAAGGGAACATGATATAAGCAAAATCTTCACAGCTGACACTGTAATCATACAAAGAAGTATGATTGTGTAGTTCTGAATCACTTCTTCAAGTTAAGTAGATTTGGCAAAAATGTCGATATATGTCAGTCAGGTGTTGCTGTTTTGAGTGATGCCTATTTTGTATGATCATTAATACTAAAACGGAATTTAAGGTGCACGTCTAGGTGGGAACAATCCTAAAGCCGACAGGTATCCAAATGCCATACCTCTGGTAAGAAACGAGAACTTATCCAACTTTCATTTGAAGGAGAGGTTAGTTCTTGATGAACTGAGAAAAGAATTTAATGCTGATTATGAAATATGACCACGCAGCCAAAGTGATCAAACGGTATAATAATACCTACTCAATAAAACAATCTAAGACGAAGTGATATCCTGTTGATGTCAGCTCTAGCTGTATCTACAAATCCCATGCATAACTGTCGAAATACCTTTGTTAGAAGAATCGTAAAAAAAGATACTACTAAGTTTTCTGGGCATGTTACAAAAACCCTATGATTTGGAAGAGGCAGGACACTTTACAAGTAAAATGGAAAGGGATGTAGTTGAAATAGGACAGAAGCTGGTTTTCACAGCATGCACAAAAATATAGAAAAGAATAAGCATACCTTTTACTGTGGAAGTCATTGCCATCAAACTTTGTTGATCCTACTTCAGTACGCAACAAGAATATTTAGCTGGCCTGTCAATGCTTAGGTAGGCTGAAGTTGTACTTCGATTCCCTACTTCTTACTGATGTGCTAACTTTAACTCATTCGGATGAACGTTTTTGTTGTCATTTATCTACTTACGGCATCCCTCATTCAATACTCCTAAGTTTTATCTTCTGGACTTTATCACATCAATAAATATATATTTTGATGACTGTTTATAAATTTCACCGTTTGTTGATCCCCTGTTTCGTTAGTTTTATTCTGAAACCTACTGATAGTAATATTTGAAACCTTGGAATGTTTGTAGCTGAAGAGGAATCATAAGAATTCAATTTGCATACTTTATTTTTCAAACTGTATTGTTTCTACCTTGTTCGACTATATCTAAGGAACAAAATGCGTGAGATGCGTTTATTAACCTTAGCATATTTTACTTCACCTTAAAGGTTTCGTAATCAAGTTATCCAGACTATTAGTATTGAATATACTTACGTTATATAGGCATCGTATGAGGCTGAATTATATCACTGACACAACAGAATATTGAAAAATATGAGAAGAAATCCATATTCTATCACATTATTGTACTAAAGTTGGAATAACAATGACGTTTTTATGTATATTCTGTCAGTGAAATAATTTTTCTTTTGTTTTAAACAGGAAGGTAAACTTGTACTGGAAACACCGCAACTCATTTTACCAATTGCTGACAAAAACTCTAGAGTACACAATATCCTACTGACAACAGAGAGAGAACGGACACATTGGAGATCTGCCCTGGAACAACAGTCAAACAAACACCATTTCAAGAGCGGCTCTTTAGATATTCCGAAAATCAGTACTCTAGAAAAAGCGAATTCAGAGAGTTCCTTGGCAGTATCTCGAAATCCTACACTGACAGAATTACACGAGCGTCTGAAGAAATATGAACATGTAAGTTAATCGTGTTACAAATGAGTGAATCTTAAATATTTCATGGATCATTAGTTATATAGACGTGTAGGTCTATAATAGCTTTGGACATCTATCATGTTCACTACAATCAACATGAACTGATCATGTAAATATTTTTATAACATTATTCTCATTACAACAAAACAGATGTCAGTAAAACAGCTCATAAACTATTTCATGACCGATAAACCGCTGTAAAAAATCTGCATGAACGGTGCCATCATTTCGAGTGATATGGACAAGTATGAAAAAACTTTGATGAAATTTGAACCCTAGTTATGGGCTGATTTCATAGTCTACCAACTAAATACTACATGTCACTCATGAAATCTTAAGATGAAGATATGATAAAGCACACTTTATCAATTACTCATCACCTCCATACTATTCCGTACACGTTATTCAGTCGATGTGACTATGTGACTAGTTTTATATCATTACCCTTTTACATTTTTTCAGTTGGTTGTAGCAGAGTTTCGTAGATACCTATAAAATTTATGTCGTCACTCAAAATGCATTTGTTTGGTAATTATTCGGCAAACAATACTTCATTAACCAAATTGTTTTAGGACTCTGACTCTTTCTAACTTCATAATGTAATTGTCCAAAGATTGACGTCCATTGAAGGGATCTCCAGTTTGATCTTTAGTGTTAAGGTATGATCTCCTAAAATATTCTTTTGATCCATATTATGCATCCGAAAGAAGCCTCTAAACATGATTGATGATTTGGGCTTATGTGAAGAGAAATTTATACCAGATACTATAGTACTGCGCACTATTCAGTCTAACCAGTATGCGTGGATTTCATTACACGTTCATATATTCAGCAAGTGAGTATCTGGAGGCAGTAGACACTTAGAAGTCAAAATATTATGCATCAGGTTACATTTTCCTACATAAATATATTGAAAGCTTCTAGCATGGGGTCTTAATATAAAGTAACGCCGCACTTATAATTGATCTCCATCTATAAAACATGTCAAGAAATTTTTTGGCATATTTGAAGCCATATTGCTTTGATATACAAAAAGAGAAACACCTTAATTAAATTCTTTTGTGAACGGTTTTCATTCAGTATTCCAAATCTTCTTCTAGTGTTACTTGACATTAATTGTGTAACCTTCTTCTATTGCAGAATCTTATTTCGAAGACTTTGCAACTTACATGAGCATTATCTTCTTACCATTTTCATTTTTTGTGCCTTACTGGTTTAGCTTAAAAAACCTGAATATATATGAAACTGGAATGCCCTCCTGGATAAAAACTAACTGCCGTTCCTTCGTATGTAAACAGGATGCTTGTCTGAAACTGTTTTGATAGTGAGAGTTTTCTACGCATACTGCCTAGGTTGGTAACAGTCAAAGTAGTTTACACAGCTTTGAAAATAAAATAAAATTACCGCTTCAGGATGATTCCAATCTCCTAATAAAAGAGCAGTAAGTTTGAGTTCTGTGGTAGGATGGAAGGAGATTTGTTTGTTTGACAAATCGTAAAATGCAACTGTAATGTTTGCTGAAAAGTGTTTTAGACACGAAAGTGGTCAAATAACTTCCGAATTTCATTTTCCTAGTCCCATAGCCTCTAATTTATGAGTTACTACATCAAATAAATAGAAATAATGTGGAAAAGTAAGTATGCTAATGTAAGATTTGTAAGTTGTTACCCTCACAACTAACTCATTATTGGATAAATGAACTGGCAATCGCTTGGTCAATGCTTACAAATAAGCGAATTACAATATGTTTGGCTTATAAGTAAGAGAACAGATTAAAGGCGTACCAGGTTACTTATAAAGAGACGGAAGTGAATCGCTTTTCCTAAAAGGTCTTGCAACAAAAGTAGTAATATATTAGTAGTAAAATCTACTACTTGAATGAAT